>OX393552.1:62481722-62919022 GCA_947650365.1 Chamaelirium japonicum
CTCTTTCGAACTGCCTCTACAAAATAGTCTCGAAGGTCCTAACAAATCGGTTAGCGGACAACATCTCCTCCTTGGTCTCCCCCTCCCAGACAGCCTTCATCAAGGGGAGATTAATACTGGATAGTGTGGCGGCAGCCCACGAGACTATCTTTCACCTGCGTGAAGCCCAAGAAGAAGGGGTGCTGCTGAAACTAGACTTCGAGAGAGCTTTCGACCAAATTAAATGGGAGTTTTTGTTGGACCTGCTGAAAGCTAAGGGCTTCTCGAACAATTGGGTGGGCTGGATCAGAGAGATTTTGGTTTCCTCGAAGCTAACTTGCCTTATCAATGGGGAGCAAGGTAGAGACTTATAGGTTTATAAAGGTCTGAAGCAAGGTTGCCCCTTATCCCCGTATCTTTTTATCCTGGTAGTTGATGTTTTCGATGCCGCGATTCGTAAGACGAATGCAGAGGGCCTTGTGAAGGGAGTGGGCGGGAACGGCTGAACCACTTCGAACCTGCACTACGCAGATGACTCACTCCTTTTCACCATGGCCTGCCCTTTCCAGATGGTTTCGCTTAAGGTGCTTCTGTATGGTCTGGAATTGACATCGGGCCTTAAGATAAACTTCCTGAAGAGCAATCTGTATTATATCGGCCCTGGAGATGCAGGAAGGGGGTTAGCTAAGCTGTTGAATTGTAAGGAAGCCTCTCTGCCAATGAAGTACTTGGGATTGCCCATCAGTAATAAGGCGCTAAGGCGAGAGGATTGGGAGCAGCTGATTCTGAAAATCGAGAGGAGATTGGAGGGATGGAAGGGTTGTTTCCTGTCCTCAGGTGGCAGACTCGTGCTAGTTAATTCAGTGCTCTCGTCAATTCCGTCATACTATCTTTCCTTCTTCTACCTGCCTACTTGGGTAATTGGCAGGATCGATAAAATTCGGAGGTCCTTCCTTTGGCGTGGTGCGGGTGACAATGCGAGCGGCTACAATCTATTGCGTTGGGACCAAGTGTGTCTGCCAAAGAAGCTAGGAGGTCTGGGAGTTTTAGATCTGCGCAGGTTCAATATATCCATGCTGGGAAAATGGTGGTGGAGGTTACAGCAAGGAACGGGTGGATCCTGGAGAGATGTTCTTCTGGCAAAATACTTCAAGAGGTTCTCTTCTTTGCACGCGAGAAGTAGGGTCTCGGGCCGAATTTCTCATTTCTGGAGGGGGATTTTGAAGGTTAGAGACTTCTACAAGGAGGCAACCACCCTTTCTTTAGGTGATGGTAGGAATATCAGATTTTGGAAGGATACTTGGCTTGGGAACAGGCCGTTGGAGCAGCTTTTTCCGTGCTTTTTTCCTTGGCCAGGAATAAGGGCGCTTCCGTCCGATCATAGGCTTGTAGAAGGCAGGGCTCCACGGGTTGGAACATAAAGCTCGGCGCTCCGCTGGACCAGGAGAGTCAGCGGGAATTGCAGGATCTCACCAGTATTCTGCAGGTGGCATCCTTCAGGCCTTCGCATGATGAGGTACGGTGGAACTGCATTTCTTCGGGGGTGTTCTCAGTTAGATCCTTCTACGAGCATCTGCTTTCTCGACTGAGTCGACATAGGCCGTCGAAGACTATTTGGAAGACGAAGGCCCCCTCGAAGGTCCAGATTTTCTCCCTGCTAGCCTCGAGGAACAAGATTCTCACGAAGGCTAACCTGTTGAGGCGGAACCACCCCCAAACTTCGGACGCTTCGTGTACTTTCTGCACTACGGAGGAACAGACGGCATCGCACTTGCTGCTCGGCTGCCCTTTTGCTAGGCAAATATGGGACCACTTCGAAGGTAAGGTCGAGATCTCCTCCCATCCCCGGACGCTCCGTGGCCTTTGGAGTTCGTGGAGAAGGAGAAGAATTCCAGAGGCAATCAGGAAGCCCTGGGATCTTCTGGTCATTGCTATCGTGTGGGTCATCTGGCTTGAGCGGAACAATCGAATTTTCAATGGCAAATCTTCAGGACCGGAGTAACTTCGACATTCGGTATACGCCTTTTTCAGAACTTGGATTATCCCCTGGTATGATAAACTCGGGGAGGAGGCCCTTCTTTTTTGTAACAGTCTTTTGACTTAGTTTTTAATGATTTATGGTCGGGGTCCGCCAAACCCTCCCTCCAAATATGAGGGGTTCTCAAAAAAAAAAAAGAAGGACTTGTGTCAAATTTTTCCAAAAACGAATCACAAAAGAAAAAGATATGGTAAGCAACTTGGGTAGGGTAAACCGAGAACCGACCCAACCCGACTAGGGTATTTTGAACAAATGGGTTGGTTTGATTTTATGTTTTGACAATCCAACTAAATACGGTCAGCTCGGGTTGGGGCTCTAGTAGGCCCGAACTAAGCCGAGAACCGAACTCATATATATTTGTCCACATATATAGGACTTGGAAGCGACACCCCGATATTGCATGTGTAACCGTATGTAGTTATCTAACATCGAACCAACTATCAAGAAAATTGCCAACAGCCCGATGGTTTTCCCGATTCAGCTCAGCCCGATTGACATGGCAGCATGCAACTGGTGGTGTTAAAGACTTAAACGTCGCTAGTGGGTTTCAGTCACCAGTTACACGTTGCCATGTCAATCGGGTCGGCGAAATCGGGAAAACCTTCGGGCTGAATAGCATGTCTCTATTCTTTTAGACCAACAACCAACCCAACAATCGACCCAACCCGACTTAGTTTAGGATTGGTCGGATAGGTTCGGGTCCACGTCCAATCCGACTTGGTCCGGGTTTGAATACGGTAGAACCGAACTAATTTGGTTCGGTTAACCCGAACAAGTCCGACCCGAGTTACACCCCTAGACTTAGGGGTGGCAATGGGTCGTGTCGTGTCGGGTTCGTGTCGTGTCCAAAACCCCTAGACCCGGACCCGACCCGTTTAACTAATTGTGTCTAGGTCCTAAACCCATACCCGACCCGCTAATAAACGGGTAGAGCCGATAAGACCCGTTTACCACCCGGGTCTATTCAGTTGACCCGATCTGACCCAATCCGACTCGACCCGACCTGTTGAATACTAAACGGGTCTTCCCGGGTCTACCGTGTCCAGACCCTAAACCCGGACCCGACCCGTTTATTAAACGGGTCTATCGTGTCGACCCGTTTACGACCCGAACCCGTTTAGCCCAGACCCATACCCGCTAACTTCGTGTCGGGTCTGCCGTGTCGGGTCCGAAATTGCCAGCCCTACCTAGACTTGAAGAACAGAGTAACCTTGCGTGAGAAACAGGGATGAAGGTTGGATGATCCTTGCCTGGTGCTCATCACAACGGTCGGCCGTCGCGAGAACGACGTTTCCGTTCCTGACGGCGAGGGAGCAATCCTTGCCCTCCATTGTGAAGATCCTCACCGTGGGGCACCGAGTCAGAGCCCCATCCTCCCAGCCCCGGTAGCCCTCCCAGCCCTCGACCTTCCATCGTTGGTTCACGCCGTTCAGCCATTGCCAAAGCCCAACAGTGGTTCCGTCGTGCACCTCGGTGTTTCCACAGAAGGCGTCGAGGTTCAGGCTCGTATTCTTCGCCATCCTTATGGCTCGGAACCCTTCGCCCGTGTCGTTGCTCAGCGTCCACAGGAGCGACCAGTCCAGGTAATATGGGTTGTAGGGAACCAGGCGAACCTGCAGAGGGTTTCAGAACAGAGAGGACGCAAATCGAAACAGAGCCATCCAACTACAGCAATGGAGCTGGATGATTCTATCTGGGTTCGGTGAAATGGACTCACAGGATGGGTTGCTGCAATGGAGTGCTGTATAGCCTGGCCGGTGGCTTGGTTCACAAGGGCGAAGCTCGGGAACCCATTGTCGTCCTTCACCGTCGCGCCGTACTTTATGTCTTGAATCCAGTGCTAAGCTCCGAACAACCGAGAAAGAGGGAGAGAATCGGAGATGAAGTTACCCAGAATCCGAGATTAAAAGAAGGAAATAAAGAAAGAGGGGAGCCCGATCAAAGCAACCCAAATCCCAGAGAGAAAGCAGAGGAAGAGAAACAGAGTGCCCTGATGAGAGAGCCATCATCATTCTCATTCATCAACAGCATGAAGAAAATCGGAAACCCAGAGGAGAAAACCCCCGCCTTTTCTTGGTATGAGGGCGAGTTTCCAATCATCACCTGGTATTCGTCGCGAGGGTTGGCGGGTGCGAGGACGACGCTGCCGTTGCGGACAGAGAGGCACTAGCTCTCGTCCGCCTTGCAGAAGATCCTCATGGTGGAAGGCCGGGCGATCGGGACCTCCTCTCCGCATCCGCAGTGGAGGGGGCAGTGGCGGTGGCCGCCGTTCATCCTCGCGTTTCGCTCCTCGGCTGCTCAGCGATGGGCGGCGGTGGTGGTGGCCGTGATTTTGAGATTCGCAATTTAATAGAGTGTGATTAGTGGTCAACTCCATTACGCCACAAAAGAGGCAAAGAACGTTTGAGATACCCAGGAAGTTGAGGCTTTTGAGATTCATCTTTGTCAAAATTTTATTATGTGAGTCAAGGCACATAAAAATTCTATTAATGGGGAGAAAAGGTTAATAGAGGGACTTACTTTAAATGTATCTTTTCAGGAAAGAGATAGTGCAAAACCATCTTGTTGTATATCCTTTTCACAATCACCAGGACCGACATCGCTTATGTTGTTGGAATTGTCTGGCAGTTTGTTGAGGCACCTCGTTCCTCATCACATTATGCAGCTGTTCTTTAGATTCTTATGTCATTCACCTTTCTTCTAGTCCTACATGCCTACTCACCGCACCACAATTAGTTAATTTCTGCTTGTTTCTTGGTTATTTACTCACCTCCTAGCGTAGCAAGAATGAGGACACAGTATCCAGGTCCACCTCTGAGTCCGATCAGTATCGTGTCATGGCAGTCGCTACTATGGCGATCGTATGGGTGCACGCTTACTTGGCAATTTGGATGTTGTTCTCTCTACACCAACTCTGTTATAATGCGACAAACAAAAACACCATTCAGATTGCCAGCAATTAAGCCTTCCATAAACACACAAAGTATATATAAAGACAATGCATGTTGCGTGGACCCTCTAGTATAGCAAAATCGACGAATACGTAAGTTAGTTATTTACATAGGTGAGATTTGTGGAGACATCATAAACAGCTTTGAAGGTGCACCATACAACCATATACTACATTAGTGAGGCATCACATATCTTCAACAGTTTACAAGACCATAATATATATATTTCAAACTAGACAAGCCCATATATAAAAAACTTAGACTAGATCCAACAGTAGTGTGCTGCTCAAGAGAGAGAGAGAGAGAGAGAGAGAGAGAGAGAGAGAGAGAGAGAGAGAGAGAGAGAGAGAGAGAGAGAGAGAGAGAGAGAGAGAGAGAGAGAGAGATTTAAATGGAACTTCTCTTCAATCATCGCATGTATTTCCTGCAAGAATGAGATCATAGGAAACGAAAAGAAAATATCTTAGAAAATTTTCACTGAGAAGCTATCAAAGACTCAAGATACTCTTAAAGGCATCTCCTAGAGCTTACAGTATGGAACCATCTTCCACCTCTGGTTCTCTCCGCTGTTCCACTCCCAGGCCCCAACAATGCTTCCATCACGCACGTGTTGCCCGTTCTCTCCATGAAAGGCATCCAGGTTCAAGCTGGTATTACTCGCCATCCTTATCGCTCGGAAGCCTCCGCCCAGGTCCTTGTCCTCCGTCCACAGGACCGACTCATCCAGATATTTTGGATTGTATGGGAGCAATCGAACCTGCAGGACTCAAATTAAAAAAAAAAATTCCTTCTTAAATATGGTATCAAAGGTGATGGAAACATTCAATAATATTTTTTATTTATTTGATGGGAAAATATTTCAAAAGAAAAAATTAATTTTTTATTTAATAAAACAGTAGTTTTGAGCAATAGTAGTGAATTAATACTGGGTGTGTTGCTCCAATGGGGTGCTGTATGGCTTGACCCGTAGCCTTGTTGATGAGAGAGAAGCTCAGGCGACCAATTCTGTCCTTCACGATCGTGCTGTAAGTCATGTCCTTGATCCAATGCTACAAATCCAAAAAACGAACGGCAAATTAGGTATAGGTCCTTAACTATTTTGCAATATTTGTCATTGGACGCCATAATTTGCTATATTAGCTACGGTCCCTACAAATATACATTCGTCTCCAGGAAGAGTGTATTCATCTTCAGAAACAATATACATTCGTTTCAGAAAGAGTATATATTCGTCTTTAGATCGAAAGAGTATAAATTCATTGGGAGGGGCTTGAGCTATATTTTAAAATTAACGTGTCCTTCAATTAAAAGTCATCTCCCAAGAAGGACTTGTGTCAAATTTTTCCAAAAACGAATCACAAAAGAAAAAGATATGGTAAGCAACTTGGGTAGGGTAAAGGTTCAGAACCGACCCAACCCGACTCGGGTATTTTGAACAAATGGGTTGGTTTGATTTTATGTTTTGACAATCCAACTAAATACGGGTCAGCTCGGGTTGGGGCTCTAGTAGACCCGAACTAACCCGAGAACCGAACTCATATATATTTGTCCACATATATAGGATTTGGAAGCTACACCCCGATAGTGCATGTGTAACCGTATGTAGTTATCTAACATCGAACCAACTATCAAGAAAATTGCCAACAGCCCGATGGTTTTCCCGATTCAGCTCAGCCCGATTGACATGGCAGCATGCAACTGTTGGTGTAAAAGACTTAAACATCGTTAGTGGGTTTCAGTCACCATTTACACATTGCCATGTCAATCGGGTTGGCGAAATCGGAAAAACCTTCGGGCTGAATAGCATGTCTCTATTCTTTTAGACCAACAACCAACCCAACAATCGACCCAACCCGACTTAGTTTTAGGATTGGTCGGATAGGTTCGGGTCCACGTCCAATCCAACTTGGTTCGGGTTTGAATACAGTAGAACCGAACAAATTTGGTTCGGTTCTGGGTTGGCTCAACCCGAATTAGTCCGACCCGAGTTACACCCCTAGACTTAGGGGTGGCAATGGGTCGGGTCGTGTCGTGTCGGGTTCGTGTCGTGTCCAAAACCTCTAGACCCGGACCCGACCCGTTTAACTAATCGTGTCTAGATTCTAAACCCGTACCCGACCCGCTAATAAACGGGTAGAGCCGATAAGACCTGTTTACCACCCGGGTCTATTCAGTTGACCCGATCTGACCCAATCCGACTCGACCCGACCTGACCCGAAAGACCCGCTGGTATTATATATTATAGTATCGGATTGCGGGTAGACCCGACCCGACCCGTTGAATACTAAACGGGTCTTCCCGGGTCTACCGTGTCCAGACCCTAAACCCGGACCCGACCCGTTTATTAGACGGGTCTATCGTGTCGACCCGTTTACGACCCGAACCCGTTTAGCCCAGACCCATACCCGCTAACTTCGTGTCGGGTCTGCCGTGTCGGGTCCGAAATTGCCAGCCCTACCTAGACTTGAAGAACAGAGTAACCTTGCGTGAGAAACAGGGATGAAGGTTGGATGATCCTTGCCTGGTGCTCATCACAACGGTCGGCCGTCGCGAGAACGACGTTTCCGTTCCTGACGGCGAGGGAGCAAGTCTTGCCCTCCATTGTGAAGATCCTCACCGTGGGGCACCGAGTCAGAGCCCCATCCTCCCAGCCCCGGTAGCCCTCCCAGCCCTCGACCTTCCATCGTTGGTTCACGCCGTTCAGCCATTGCCAAAGCCCAACAGTGGTTCCGTCGTGCACCTCGGTGTTTCCACAGAAGGCGTCGAGGTTCAGGCTCGTATTCTTCGCCATCCTTATGGCTCGGAACCCTTCGCCCGTGTCGTTGCTCAGCGTCCACAGGAGCGACCAGTCCAGATAATATGGGTTGTAGAGAACCAGGCGAACCTGCAGAGGGTTTCAGAACAGAGAGGACGCAAATCGAAACAGAGCCATCCAACTACAGCAATGGAGCTGGATGATTCTATCTGGGTTCGGTGAAATGGACTCACAGGATGGGTTGCTGCAATGGAGTGCTGTATAGCCTGGCCGGTGGCTTGGTTAACAAGGGCGAAGCTCGGGAACCCATTGTTGTCCTTCACCGTCGCGCCGTACTTCATGTCTTGAATCCAGTGCTAAGCTCCGAACAACCAAGAAAGAGGGAGAGAATCGGAGATGAAGTTACCCAGAATCCGAGATTAAAAGAAGTAAATAAAGAAAGAGGGGAGCCCGATCAAAGCAACCCAAATCCCAGAGAGAAAGCAGAGGAAGAGAAACAGAGTGCCCTGATGAGAGAGCCATCATCATTCATCAACAACATGAAGAAAATCGGAAACCCAGAAGAGAAAACCCCCGCCTTTTTTTGGTATGGGGGCGAGTTTCCAATCATCACCTGGTATTCGTCGCGAGGGTTGGCGGGTGCGAGGACGACGCTGCCGTTGCGGACAGAGAGGCAGTAGCTCTCGTCCGCCTTGCAGAAGATCCTCATGGTCGAAGACCAGGCGATCGGGACCTCCTCTCCGCATCCGCAGTGGAGGGGGCAGTGGCGGTGGCCGCCGTTCATCCTCGCGTTTCGCTCCTGGGCTGCTCAGCGATGGGCGGCTGTGGTGGCGGCCGTGATTTATAGTCGGATTTGGTGACGACATGGATGGGTCACTAACTGTAGAGTATTGATCCTGCCATCGGACGGTTATAATCAACAGCAATTTTTAAAACCTGATTATAAATTTATAATATGATTTATTTAGAAAAACAGATCGAAAAGTTTTAATTCAGCAACGATATATTTATACATCAGTTCAACTGTCGTATAAAATCCAAATTATCCCTTCGACTAGCCGTTGAGTTTTATAAGACAGTTAAAACTACCGTATAAAATCTAGGGCTAGCTATTGAGCTTTATACTGCAATCAAACCGTCGTATAAAATCCAAACTAAACGGCAGTTAAATTGTCGTATAAAATCTAGGATTAACCGTCGGGCTTTATATGGCAATCAAATCGTCATATAAATAAAAGTCCTTGATTGAATCCTTCCTCTTATAAATACACCCTCAATTTCACCTTTCACCACCACACCATCCACCCTCTAAATTCTCCTCAACCATCCACCCTCAAAATTCGTTCGCTCAAGTTCGCTCCCTCTTCCTCTTATGTTAGTCACTCCAATTTCAATTGTTATTTATTTCGGAGGTTATTGCGAAGTCAAATCTTACGTCGAAGAGAGTACGAGGGTCATCTTCATCCAGCTCAATAGTACGTTGACGGAGCTGTAAGAGGAGATCGCTCATTGTTGCAACCTTCAACCATGCTTCAATTTAAGGTCAACTCTTTTGGTTAATCCATCACAATCTTATCTAGTAAAAGTATACAATGATGAAATATATAGATAAATAATAAATTAGGAGATGACTAGGGGTAATAGGCCTATTATGTTTGTAGAATATCCACCGTTTATCGGTGTAAATATTAATAATCAATCATCTTATGATACTGGTGAACCTAATTCCTCGGCGCCACTTTATAACAAAACTGATATTTCGTTGTTAGTGCCTTTATAGATACCAACATTGGTACCCATATCGGTATTAACCTCAGAACCAATTACTTCTGACGGCGACATGGACTTAGAGCTTAGTAACTTAAGTTTATCGTCATCGGATGATACAAAAATGTATGTTGGCAAAACATATGATTATGAGGTACATAGTCATTCACAACGAGAGAACCCGATTCTACCACCAATTACTAGACATCGTCCAAGTCGACCTAAGGTCAAGAGAAGAAACACCGAGGATAGAGAAATATGTCATTTTCTTTGAGGTCGTTGCCGCGAAATAGGACATAGTCGAACTACATGTAGGAACTCAATTGGATCTGACCAGTAGTACTTACGTGTAGATATCGAATCGATGATGAGTAAAGTCAAGTGCTATCTTGTTATTTTATATATATTTTTTTAAAAAATTAAATAATATAATTTTAAATAATATTTAAATCTTTCTATTAAATAATAGTTTGCCTCTGTCTCCCCTAGGTATCCACCGCGGTACGACTAGCACCCCGGACGCAGCAAGTATCGCGCGAAGATCTGGACCAGCTCTCAAAAAAGCAATAAGGCTCTACCTTCACCCCCTACCAACCCAAACTAACTATTTGGTCCTCCAATAAAATAGGGTCAGTTGTTCACATGTCTAATAAACTCGATGACTGCTTCAATTAAAATTAAATATTTTAAAACCTACTGTTACTCGACAGCGATTGACGTGGAGATCTATCATCATATCATGGTATCCCTGTGGGATAAAACGTAACTCAACATATTGTAACCACGGATTATAGATCCATAGGCTCTCAAACCAGGCAAGGTAAGCCAGGGTATAATACTAATATGAATAACTGACTCTATTTTATTACTAAAACGGAAGTCTTAAAGGAAGATTATGCCATGTGGTGTAGCATTAAATTAGAAAGAGAACATCATATTCTTCTATCATCATAGATACATTATTTTTTAGAGAGAATCACAACCGTTCACATCCTTTTGAGAGAAAATCAGAGCCGTTTACTACAATGAGCAATCTAAAAAGTGTATTATAAAAGACAATAAGTGATATTCATTTTCTTCTATTTAATTTCTACACTTTCTCTCTCACTATCAACTTTCTATTTAATTTTTAAGAATAGGGTGTAATTTAGCCAATGTTAGTAAATGCAAAATGTGCTGGAGTCTAAAAGGAAGGTGATTAAATTCGAAAAATAATATTGTTGTTATCGCCACTCTATCTTCCATTTCCTCACCAGAAAATACTATTTGCCCTGATATAGTTATCGATTTTCTCACACACAATGACATTTCGTAAGTACAGCCGTCTGTTTCATTGTGATTGGATGACACATCATTATCTGTGAGAGAATACACACCCCTGTCATTCCTTTTCTGATCGGCGTTAAATGTGATCGGCACTCCATGTTATGGAGATTAAAGAGTAGAGAGAGAAAGAAATGACACAAGGGGCTGTTGTCGAAGTTCGGTCTTGCGATCTACGTCTCTGGGCAAGAGATACCACATGATTTCCACTATAATATGAGTAAATGAGGAGTGAACGTTCTCTCGACAGCCCAAGAGAGGCTTCGTACAATAGGGTTGTACATTGCAACTAGAAAGGTACTAAAAGAAAGAAGAGAGCTCTAGCATGGCTCTGGAATCCTCCTCTCTTGATCGAATGACCAACTCCTATTTTCTGAAAGCAATAGGGGCCCTTTTATAGCTGTAGTGCACGTGCTCGATATGGCAGTGATGATGTGGCGGTGCTGAGGTGGCACTGGTTCTGGGCCTCCTTGTTGGGCCCTTATTGGATCATTGTTTGGGCCCAATAAGGGGGAGGGCTTGATCTGTGGGCCCTGCAGAGTGGGCCCATGAGCCCGGGCAGGCTTACCCACTTGGGCCATTGCGTGGGCTCATACAGCTCTGATTTGATCTAATACAATTTTTGCACCCACAACTTCTCTTGGTTAGCGAAGGAGATGATATATATAAGGAGATCCCTCCACATAGGTCTGGAGGGAAAGTTTATTGGGTATCCATCCCCATGAAGTCATGACCCACGTTCGACATCATATTTGTTCTTGGATCAACCTTGCAACCGGTCACTGCGTGGAACCGGCTCTACAGGGGTTGATCTTTGAACATATACAGGGGTTGATCCTGAGGATGACTTCTTAATTGTAATTTGCCCCCCCCCCCCGATTGTAGAGTGTACTCCTGTGGATGGCTACTCGTTATTGCAAATACATTTTATTTTTTAATCTACTGGTAGGGGTCTAGGCTGAACCCCCCTCGTTCTCCGAGAGGGATTTCTCAAAAAAAAAAAAAAATGGTGATTCTCTAGCATGGCCTAGAGAAGAAAAATCTTGTAATCCCATTTGAAATATAGTGGAAGTTGCGGTGGGTTTTTAGCCGTGGTTTTTTCCTTCCATCTTGGAGGGGTTCTCTACGTAAAATATTTGTATATGATCTTTTGTGATTGTTTTTCATTGCTTGCACACGAAGGGCAATCTAGTTTTTTTTTCCAACACTCTGGGGTACAATGTGTCATCGGCCTATCATCTTGCCATGTTCAGTGCCCCTATAACGGTAGGCCCTGGGTCGGGGATCTAGAGAAGTTTGTGGAAAACACCAATAGGGCCTCGGGTTTGATTATTTTTATGGAAGTTCTTTCACTTGCGTCTCCAGGTTCGATTGTATCTACGATGTATAAGGATGCCAGTGTCTCCATTATGCCCCTGATGTTTGGTGCAGGGGGAATCATTGGATCATGCTTTCTTTCAGTGCTCGCCCCTCAACCAAATCTAGTTGCAGGTTAGCAAATCGATGCAACTACCATTTATCCCTACCTTAGTCAAAGAGTTTGGCAATTTGTTTAGCTATTCTCATGATCAAGGGGTTGGATACAGCAAAACTGCTAAAACTTTCCTCGGATATACTCTTTGTCACATGTGGAAATCTCATAATCGAGCCTTATTTGAATCGATTAATCTTGTGGTTCATATTACTTTCGGCTTGATCAATGAAGATTTTGTTTCCTTAGTGTTCCACTAAGATGATAAATGCAGGTCTGAGGAAGCCGAATAACCCTCGAAGATTGGATGTGCTTCTTGTTCGATGGACACTGCTGGTATCACAGGAATACAAATTGAATTTCGACAGTTCGGTGGATTAATCGACTATGTTGGCCGACGCGGTCTTCGTTATCGGGGACTATTATGGGACTATTTTGGTAGCAGATGGATTTAATCTAATTAAGACTTCAGTGCAGGTGACAGAAACGAGGGACCTCTGGAAAGGCCTCCTTACTGCCTCTACATTGTTCCCAGGGCACGCTATTTGGATCGAATGAGACTCTCAAAGTATGCTCTTACAACTGAATATTGACGCCATCTCATCCCAGCTCATCCAAGATTGCAAACATATCAGGTATCCCTCTATGCGAGGACGATGAGGCAATACAGGTTTTGGTCTTCTGATTTTCCTCTGGATGCTTAGCGGCGCATCCAATCTGATTGTTGTCCCTGTTGTTATGTCTGATGGGTGTCCAAAAACTAATGTAATAGTTCCGATATATTAGTGCAATCAGGTTACCCAAAAAAAAAAGCAAGTAAGATCCGCCCGTAGTTGCATATGCATGAGCACTTTTCATTTAGGGCAAATTACAAAAACCTCTCCTGAACTACACACCTCATTTTATGTTGGTCCCTCACCTATTTTTTTGGACAATTTGATCCCTGAACTATGCTCCCTTTGCACTTGGCACCCTCTATCAGCTTTTATTTCGAAAATACCCTTGTTGCGGTAAGCATAAATCAAATATTTTAAAATATTTTTGTGTGTTATTGAAAATTGATAAGGGTATTTTTGGGATAAAAAGTTGACGGAGGAGGTTAAATACAAAGCATAGTTCAGGTATTAAATTGTTCAAAAAAAAAGTTGAGGGACCAATATGAAATAAGGTGTATAGTTCAGGGGAGGTTTTTGAAATTTACCCTTCTTTTTATAACACAAATATACTCTAATAGTATAATACTATAATAGAGATCTCTCTCTTATCTTGTGACACTGGATCTTTTTTGAAGAGCCATAATCATTCCTCCACAGCTCTCTTACATAAATCATATTAAAACCCTACTATAAAGATGATAAATACTCCTTCAATGGCATTTCTCACTCTAACAAGTGAATCACACTATATATTGCACATTTCTTCAAATGAGTGTGATGCCGTCTGTGCGAAGTGGCGTGCATCAAGTTCACCCGGGCATTGCCCGTATATAATATGGAGCCCTCTCTCTCTCATGTTGTGACATGTGGACCACTTTTGAAGAGCAGGAATCCTTCTCCCCACATAAACACGGCTCTCCTATAAATCTACTATGCCATGTGATGTTAATTAGAAAAACCATCAGTACTATCTCTCACTTAATCTCTCTCTAACAAGTGAATTACATCTGGAAAAGTGAATTGCAATCACTCCAATTGCACACTTCTTCGGACGGCTGTGATGTCAGTGGCGTGCATCAAGTTCATCCGGACAGTATCCGAGTTTCTTACTAGTTTATATAATATCAAGTTCATGGGGACAGTGTCTGAGTTTCTTACTATTTTATTTAATATATATATGTGTGTGTGTGTGTGTGTGTATGTGTGTCCCAGTGAAAGTGCTATCATTAAATTATCTTTAAATAAATATCGTGGAAAGACATTTGTCTGTTCAGTTTGATGAGAAGGTACCCATTAAAAGCCGAAGCATGTATATGAATGGTTGCGCTCTCATATATATCCTCAATACAACCTCTTTCTTTTAGAAAGAAAAATAATTTTTAAAAATACTTTTTTCCTATCAAAGTCCCAAGTGGCGCAATGACCCATGCCACTACTGCGTTTTATAAGTACAAGTCTTGAACCCAGAGAGAGAGAGAGAGAGAGAGAGAGAGAGAGAGAGAGAGAGAGAGAGAGAGAGAGAGAGAGGTACCATAAAATTTTCATTTGAATCCACTTAAAATCTACAATAAAAACTTTACGTTCATATTTCACATATATACATGAATGTGTACTAATTAAGTTATGATGTGCGAGATAGTTAGGCGTCCATTAAAATCTTTTCGTAAAAACATATGTTCAAATCAAATATGGTTCTCTTTTAGGTTTTTTTACTGGGATTATTTTTATTTTTATAGTATGTTTTAAATGGGTTATTATGAGAGAGGGCTGAGTTCAAGCAACGAAATCTGCTCTTTAACAGGGATCCGAGTGTCACAACACGCACGAGAGAGAAGGCTCCGTTTTAGTATAGTTATATTAGATTTCATAGAATGCATTTCCTTAAAAAAATCCAAAATAGCCTAGCCATGTTCCCGCTCCACAACCACCCTTAGAACTACCTAACATTAACCCCTAGATACTTCCCACTGCTGGTCATCCCCCACAATTGGTCGAGGAGGGTGGAAGAGGAGGTGAAAGACTACGGCGGTGACAGTGACGGCGGGCAACAACTAGGGTGGCGACGGGAAGGAACCAGAGTAGAGGATCAAGACGGGTGCCAAGAAAGAAGTGTGGGGTGTGAGTATCATTTAACCTTTTTTTTTTAGATTACAATTTGACCTCCAAAGTTTGGGTGGTGTTACTCCTATTCCTATATTTTTTTATTATGACACTCGCACAACCAAAGTTTTCAAAACAGAAAATACTATTTACCCTGAAGCTCTTACTGATTCCTCACACATAATGGCGTGTTGTGATCAGCGTCTTCTGTTTCACAATTAATCAGGTCCAACTCTATATAAATTTGTCGGATGAGAGAGCCTCCATCCACTTGTCAAAAAAAAAAATTCTGTTTCACCCAGCCCCAATCAATGAATCGCACACAGCCAAGAACGACAGACAAAGGGACTCTATGATTGGATACCACATCATTCTATGTCGAAGAATCGGTAGAAACTATATTTCTCTTTCTAAATATAATGTGACCTTTTTTTTCTTTCTTTTTTTAAAGAAAGGAAATATAGTGTAAGTGTAACAAAGTGATGGGTTTAACGTCGATGTCTTCTTTTTTTTTTTTGTGTTTCAAAGGGGAGGTCACAATTGGACCTCCAGGAGACGCCACATGGTGGTGCTAGTAGAGACATGTCCCTTGGCTGGAGAAACAAACTGCCACCTGGCGGATCAAAGGCCATCGGCCACATACCAAACTCCTCGCCCAGCGGCGGACAACTAACCACCGCACACCGGCGGCCACCACAAACACCGCACACAGACGAAACATACCACACGAAGGCGGAGGAGCAGAAACAGAATGGGAGGCAAAAACATCATCGATGTTGAAATGATATATTTGCACCACTGTAATTTGCTCCACCATGCAGGTGAGGTGAGGCCCGATGAGTACAAATGATAGGACATCTGATCATATCTGATCCGTCGGCAGATTCTCACCACTTTAGCTTTAGTTCCACCGTCCTTGGTTAAGATGAGATCGCGTAGCATCTGCTATATTCTTCATCTTCATCTTTTTAGAGTGGGCATGAAGATAAGAACCTTTTTTTATTTTTTCAAGGGTATGCAACTTAGGTGCATCTCAATGGTGGAAGAGAAATGCTATTCAGCCCGAAGGTTTTTCCGATTCCGCTCAGCTCGATTGATTGATGTGGTATTATACGAGTGGTGGTTGAATCTCACTAGTGACATTTGAATCTTACTAACGACATTTAAAAAGTCACTGTGACATTCTATTCTCTAACACCACCGCTCGTACACGGTCATGTCAATCAGGCTGAGCGGATCGAGAAAACCTTCGAGCTGAATATCATTTCTCATGGTAGAAAAGTCTTGCCTCTTACCAAGAGGTCACCTTTTCAAATCGTGAAGATGTGGTTGATTCCTATTTGGCAGGCTGGTACCTGCTAACTGACAACAAAAAATGTTATTCGACGATAATAAGTAATTATGTATTTAGTTCTTTAAAAGTGTTTTTTTTTAGCATCCATCAACGTCACACCTGAGAGAGGTTAGCTAGACAAGGACCTCTACCAGTTAGCTACTAGATGGAAGCGGGATTCAATCCCATGTCCCAAGTACCAACCCCCGAGGCTTTACAAACTCAACTAATTATATTTGTGAAGGTTGAATAAAGCTAGACTTAGCGTTATTTATCGGTTGTAATCACCTCGACATCGTAATATGTCGACTTCTTTCCTCGTACGCATCTAATCAAGAGTGAGATAGGGTTTCATAGAGCTAAGGCATGAAGTGAAAGATAACAACTATGAAATATTTCGCACGAATGTAATATATCAAAATATTGTATTTTGATAAATTAAAAAATCAAAATATTTCGTAAAATTTTATAAAATATTTTAATTTTTTGTAGCTTGATGATAAGATTACTTGGGTATAGTATGGTATCTATAGACATTAGTGTAAGAGAACATCTCCAACGGACTCCTAGGTCTCTCCATATATCTAGTGAGCGATTTGGGCTTTTCAACAAGTATGAGAGCTACTTTTTAGAAGCATCTCCAAAGGGATCCAAGGTCCACTCCGTGCATTTTGAAAAGACCAAATGCCATGCATCATAGGTGGGGCCTGAAGGCCAGCTGTGATGCGGAGGTACGTCGGAGGAGATTCGGACTCGGCAGGATGGAGTGGGGTCCAACGCTAGGGAGCTATGCTCACTCGCCTGACATGGCGACAAGTGTAGCATATCATTAAATGAGGCGAGCTGCTTCGGAGCGCATTGGAGTGTGAGAAGGCATCCTCCACTCGTCACTTCCAGTGAATGGAGATTCTCCAACTACACATTGCACAACATATACAGGTGTCATCCTCTGATAGGTCTAACACCCGTCGTACCACCATCATCGACCGTCTCCATATCTCCACAAGTATGCTGACTTTATAGTCACTTAGCCAATGGGACCAATCAGCTACAGTAAATGGGCTGCCCATTGGGCCTTAAATACTATTGTTTCAGCCGGAACATTCATTCGGGTCTATTAAAACTCAAATAGCAAGACCAAACCTGGCCCAATTACAGCCCAAGTTGCACCAAGGCCGAAATGCCTCTCCCGTTTGTTTAGTGGGCTGGGCCCAAATTTGTTCCCCAAAAGAAGAGGCGCATGACCTGACCAGCGCCCATGGAGGACTCAGATGTAGGGATGGCAGTTATCCGGGTTTACCGGTTACCCGACTCGACCCCACCCGATTGGGACGGGTTTGGGATGCTCAAAAATAGGTTTGGGATGGGTTTTGGATTTGAATTTCAAACCCGGTCGGGTTTGGATCGGGTTCGGGTTTTACTCCAACCCAATCCGACCCGACCCAGATATATTACCTATCATATATTCATATATCTTAAATATTCTTTGATATGTTGGTTCTCAAGATCATATAATAAGTTGACTTGTGCTTATAATTGTGTGATCGTAATATAGGAAGAACATTTGTTATGTACTATTTTCTATGTAGAGCTGCGATTAGGTCGGCCAAAGAAGCTAAATATATAGTTTTTTATGAAACCGATCAGACCCGATCTGATTTGACCCGACCCGCAATGCATAAACGGGACGAGAAGGGATGGGCACGGGGTTTTCAATACTAATTGGGACGGGTTTGGAAATTACTCTTAAAATCCGACGCGGATTTGGAACGGATATGGGGCGGGATAAAATATAATGGGGCGGTTTCGGAATAGGACCGAACCGTCCCAAACCCGACCCTACTCAGATGTACGCAAGCCTGGATCTACGGTTCCCACCTTTGGGGGTGGCTATAGCATTTGTTACCTGTTAGTTCAGATGACAGATGCATATATGTTGGGTTGGGTTGGGATATATTTACGGTAATGAGTTGTACCTAAGGCTGCAAGTTGGGTGGGTTGAACCGGACCAAACCCTACGCGAACCAAACTTTGGGCCGGATTTGGACTAGTTTTATTAAAGGACGAGTCGGGCTTTGGTTGGAACAGTTGGGTTGGGCTTGGGCCAAGAGGCCTCGCAGCCCTAACCTGAGTTGAGTGTAACGTATCACCTTATACGCCTCCTTGATCGCCGTTGGCGGCACTTGGGAGACCAGGATTTCGGCGATCCTCCTTTTCTTGGGGTCGGATTTTGATTTTTCCGTTCCCATCTCCATGTAGATATTGGTTCCTCTTTTCCTTTTCCCTCCTAAGGTTTTGTTGTTGTTATCCGATAGGAGGGCAGCCCCTATTGGATCAGTGCGGTAGTTCCTCACGTGTGTAATTCGATGTGGCGGATCAGAACCCCAGCCCGCTCGCTCGATGGTGGAGGTTCCCAGCTTCTATGGGTATCATGATCCCCTCCTCTGCTCGGTGGGGCGGCTCCTGGCTTGGCTCGATATGGCGGCTAGGGGGTCGGCGGCGGATCAGGGGTTGATGGTGTGGCTCCATCCTTGCCTCGGCGGTGATGATGTTGTTCCTTCATTGAGCCTGGTGGTGGCTTCTTTTTGTGCGATGTCGACATTGGTCCCTATGGATGGTTTTTCTCTATTGTTTGTATTTTTTTGTCCTTGTGAGCCTTGTGCTCTTGTCTTCCACCTTCGTGGTGATGGTGCTGATGCTTGAACCGGGTTGTAGTGTTGTTGGGGACATAGAGGTGTTCCCCCTTTCGGGTTCCACCGGTGTAGCGGTGTTTGCTGTTGCTTGCGCCGAGTTGTGGCGTCTTCGGGGGTCTAGTGGTGTCACCCCCCGGTACCAAACAAAAATCTTTCAAATTCATATGGACATAACTAACTTGCACGGTTCCTCTCAATGTTAGGATATCGGGATGTTTCTCACAAGTTTCTTCTTGATTTTAGTTATTAATCCATTTAGATAGTACCATGTGTTCTATTAGATGTAGTGTGTTAGTATTGTGTTAGTATTCTATTAGTCCCACCTCGGTTGTGGTAACATAATGGTGTGCGTACTCTCTCTATATAAAGAGAGGTAGTCTTATGTAATGAAAGAGATCAATGAGATAATACAAGGAGATTCTCTCCCCAATCCTTTTCTCTCTCCCCCTCTCTTCGTAACATGGTATCAGAGCCAACCCTCTTGGCCTAGGGTTCGACGCTCTCCTCTCCGGCCTCGGCCTCGGCCTCCTCGGTCGTCGTCGACGACATCGAGGAGGCCGGGAAAAATAAAAAATTGTTTTTTTAGCCCCAACGGTGGAGATCACCACATCGACTTGCTTGATCGCCTTCACCAGGCTCTGCTCTTCTCTCCGGCCATGGCTTGATCAAATCCGGCCCGGCCGACCTCCTCCCTAGATCGGACCCGATCGTCCCCGTGGGGGCACCGGTCTTCGCCATGCCTGATCCGATCCAGGCCCTGCATCGTGCCCGTCGGAGCCGCTCGTTGCGCCCTGCACCTGGCCACCAACATGACCAACCCCGGTCTCGCCCATTGCACCTACATCGGCCCCATGACCCCCGACCTCGTCGAGCAGATCCTTGAATCCGAGCGCACCGAGGAGACCGAGGAGACCGAGGAGGAGCCGACCATGGGCGGCCAGACCGCCCTCAACCTCGTCGTTGCCCTATCCGACCTCGGCGCCACCCTCCCGCGCCGAGCCCTGCGCCGCTTGGATCCGCCTCGCCACTGCGCAGTGGCGCGACCTCTTCTCCGGCTGCTCCTGGCCTGCCGTCTGCGAAGACGCCGGCCGCCGGCCCTGCGCCAGCTGGATCTGTCGCGCCGGCCCTTCGCCCGCGCCGGCTGGATCTGCCGCGTCGCCGTCCCGCCGTGCCCGCCGGACCTTCGCCAGCGCCGGCCTTTTGTCCGCGCCGGCCGCCGTGCCCGCCGGCCCTTCGCCCATCCCGCCGTGCCAGCCGGCCCAGCGCCCGCGCCGGCCGGATCTCTCTCGTCTCTGACTCTCTCGGATCTCCCTGACTTCTCTCTCTCCGAGCCGATCGCCCCTCCTTTCTCTCTCTTTCCTTATCTGTTCTCTTTCCCTCCGTGTAAGAGTCTCTCTCCTCTCTCTCTCTTCGGATTCTATGCTTTAGTGCTGGTATGATCGCACCCTTTGAAACTCTCTCTCTCTCATCCGTTCCCTCTATTTTATTCTCCTTCTCTCTCTAGTTTGATCACAGCCATCCATGCGTCATCCGAACATCCCCACTTTCCTTCTCTTTATAAGTGATCACAGCCATCCGATTTGCATCGGATGGCTATGCTTTAAGCTTCACCTATGTTTTACACCCAATCTGATCGCGGCCTAAAAACCCGTGAGTTTGCGCCCGTGACTGCACTGTGCCCTACACCCGATCACAACCGTTGGTGTCTATTTTCTCTCAAGTCTGGCCCTCTTTCACCTGGCCCTTTGCGTCGTGCGTACTCTCTGCGTCCCTGCGCTCGAGTTGCCGCTCCTCCCTCCGCTCTAGCCTGCGCCCATCGGTCTTGCCGGCTGTCGGAGTCCTAAGCCGTTTGATCCGGCCGCCTTCGCGTCCCGCGCCCACCGTCCGCTGCACCTTAAGCTTTGTCAGCCCGCCTTGCACCCGATGCCCTTGCACTTTGCCGATTAGCTTGCCCCATCGCCTTGCGCCCTTGCGCCTTGATATTTTTGCGCCTTGGTATTTTTGCGCTCTGCGCCCTACCGATCCGCCTTGCACCTCGCGCCTTGGTATTTTTGCGCCCTGCAGATCCGCCCTGCACCTTTTTAGCTCCCATCTCGTTCCGGTCACACTTGTTTTGTGCCAGCTTTTAGATCCTCTTTAGTTCCGGTCACATTTGTTTTGTGCCGGCTTTTGGATCCTTTCTCGTTCCGGTCACACTTGTCTTGTGCCGGCTTTTAGATCCTCTTTAGTTCCGGTCACACTTGTTTTGTGCCGGCGTTTGGATCCTTTCTCGTTCCGGTCACACTTGTCTTGTGCCGGCTTTTAGATCCTCTTTAGTTCCGGTCACACTTGTTTTGTGCCGGCTTTTGGATCCTTTCTCGTTCCGGTCACACTTGTCTTGTGTCGGCTTTTGATCCTCTCTAGTTCCGATCACACTTGTTTTGTATCGGCTTTTGGATCCTTTCTTGTTCCGGTCACACTTACTTGTGCCGGCTTTTGGATCCACTCTTGTTCCGGTCATTCTTGCGCCGGCTTTCGGATTCTCTTCCTTTCCTTGGTCATGTGACCCTATCAGAGCTACGACTCTTCCTCTTCTCCCTCTTCTTTGTCTGTGATGATTGAGATCTTCTAAGAGGTGTCAAGTACTTGCTTCGGCCGGGTGCTTGCCTCTTATGAGGTCTCATGCATTCATATCTTTTCTTAGCCGCTCTCTCTCCTTTCGGCCCCCATTTATTGCCGACTTCCATCACCGTCGGCTTCCTCCGCTCCGATCCTTCGTGATCATTGCCAATTCTCCCGGTTGACCTGTTTATAGGTTGGCCGGGTTCCCTCAGTTGTCCTGCTTGCAGGTCAATTGGGTTTCCAGGACGACTTGCTTGCAGGTTGTCCTGGCACTATCTTTACTTTTCAGCATAAAAAAAATGGTTATTTGATGTAATTTTTTTTCTTTCTTTCTTTCTCCTTCCTTTTATTAAGCAAACTGATGTCGGTTTATACCTTACATCAGTTTGACGGGGGGTATTAGATGTAGTGTGTTAGTATTGTGTTAGTATTCTATTAGTCCCACCTCGGTTGTGGTAACATAATGGTGTGCGTACTCTCTCTATATAAAGAGAGGTAGTCTTATGTAATGAAAGAGATCAATGAGATAATACAAGGAGATTCTCTCCCCAAACCTTTTCTCTCTCCCCCTCTCTTCGTAACATGTTCAATTTGCAACTCAATATCGGTCCAAGGGCCTTTCCGGAGGGCGTGTTTCGGGTGCTGGGAAACAAGAAGAAATTTTGGCACGTTTCGATAGGGGAGGAGAAATCATAAGGTGAATAGGGTTTCCTCGATTGCTTGTATCTTATGTTGATTCTCAGCTTCATAGTGGATTTGGATCATCGTCGTCTATTACTTTTTCTAGTTTGGATTTTTCACGTAATTTTTTTTCTCATGCTTGTGTTGTGGTCTTTTTCTCTCTTTTTTACAAGATGGTGGCATCGTTCCTATTCAACTTTTTGGAGGGCGTGTTTTGGGGGCCAGAAAACAAGGAGAGATTTTGGCACGTTTCTCCTAGGGAGGAGAAATCCAAAGGTGAATAGGGTTTCCTCGATTGCTTGTATCTTTTGTTGATCATCGGCTTCGTATTGGTTTTGGATCATCGTCGTCCATTACTTTTTTCGATTTGGATTTTTCACATAATTTTTTTTCTCATGCTTGTCTTGTGGTCTTTTTCTATCGTGTTTACTAGATGGTGGCATCGTTCCTATTCACCTTTCCAGAGGGTGTGTTTCGGGGGCCGAAAAACAGAGAGATTTTGGCACGTTTCTCTAGAGGAGGAGAAATCCTAAAGTGAATAGGATTTCCTCGATTACTTATATATTCTGTTGATCCTTGGCTTCGTAATGCAATTGGATCATCGTCGTCCATTACTTTTTCCAATTTCGAGTTTCCACGTAATTTTTTTCCTCATTCTTGTGTTGTGGTCTTTTTTTCTCTTGCACATTCTGAGGTGTCGCCTAATGAAGTTCATGTAGCAGAGGATCGGTCAGATGATACAATTTTATCGGTTATAGTCCGAGGGGATCTGAATAATAAGTGGATCATAGATTCTAGTTTTGGGGATGGAATTGCATTAAAGAGGAAACCTTGAGGGAGGTTTGGAGTATCTTAGAGAGAGTTTGGAGAAGAAAGAGGTGCTCTCGGCGAAAGGAGTTAATTTCGTTTGAGTTAGGTGTTGCTTGTAATTCCGTTTCGTTCTTCGTGATAGTGGATCGTCCGATCGTCTTCAACTGTGGTATTTCCTGCATGGGTTTCCACGTAAATCTCTCAACTCTCTTTATGTAATTGCTTTGTGGTTGTTTCTCTCTTGCTTTGCTATAACTCTATTTGTATTGGATTGATTGTTCCGCATCAATTCGTCGGAGAATCATGTTATGCAATTGATCGAGGTTGACCCATGTGATCGGTGCGATTCAGTATTAGATTGCTCATTCAGTATTGTCTAGGAGGATCTACAACAACATCTGTATGGCACGTTCTCACACTACTTTATTATCGGTCAGACGCTTAGATGACAGTTTTGTTCCTTTTATCCGATAAATTCTTCTCGGACAGGGAGATAAGATTCAGGGCAAAGTCTAAGACATAAGGTGGGATGACCGAAAAAAGAAAAATTTATATTAATACAAGGTAGAAATTAATTATTTTTTATCTGATGATTACCCCATGCTAATTATCAGTTTGATATCAGTTTGTAAAACTCAGACCTCCCTATGGACAAAGGTTGCTCCTCACAAGAGTTTTACTAAAAGTTCAAAAGAAACTTCATGTTTTTCAATAATGTCGGTGAATTATATAATGAGCCTAAACAATGATTCTTTTTCTGTGGGCATAAGAACCACCATTTTCTTCATATAGAATTTACCGCTTTATCCTAATTGTATGGTATTGGGGATAGCCTCCCTTTTGGTAAAGGCAAAACCCTAATACTGATATAACTAGAAGGGGGAATATCATGATCAATCAAATTTACATGATTCAACACACCCTATGGTATCATACCGTATGAATCACTCGTAGAGAATAATCCAAGATGGTTTGGCTAGTCCTGAATCTGGGGCTGACAATTTTGGACCCGACACAACTCGACATGAAGTTAGCGGGTCTGGGTCTGGGTTAAACGGGTTCGGATCGACATGATAGACCCGTTTAATAAACGGGTCGGGTCCGGGTTTAGGGTCTGGACACGGTAGACCTGGGAAGACCCGTTTAAAATTCAACGGGTCATGTCGGGTTGGGTTAGGTCGGGTCAGTCTACCCGCAATCCGATACTGTAATATATAGTATTAGCGGGTCGATTGGGTCAGTTTGGATCGAGTCAAATTGGGCCGGATCGGGTCAACTGAATAGACCCATTGTGCTAAAAGAGTCTTATCGGTTCTACCCGTTTATAAGCGGGTCGGGTACGAGTTTAGGATCCAGATACGATTAGTTAAACGAGTCTGGGTCTGGGTCTAAGGATTTTGGACACGACCCGAAACTAAACACGACACGAACCCGACTAGACAATACCCATTGCCACCCCTACCTGAATCACTACTTATGGGAGGCCTTTAGATCATGACTAATCACAAAACCAATACATGTTCAAATAAGGGATAATGTATAAGGTATTGATAAAATCCTATATCAATTGTTCGATTAGGCTTTAAGTGTCGGCCATGGCATCCTAGGCAATCAAAGAAAAAACTAAAAAACATTCATCCAAATATTAAAACAAAGTCCACAGTCCTGAATATTATAAACTAAAGCATCGTTAAGAAAATGGACCCCTAAACAATATGAATTAAAAATACCACCCGCTACATTCGATAGTGTGCTATATCGTAACCTATGGAAATATCTAGTACATGACATCCATAAGGAATGCTTAGCTGACACGCACAAACACTATGTTGTCTATCTAGCTACAATGAACAATTGATATGAATTTTCAAACTCAATTATTCATATAGCACGGTCGAGGAAACTGGATTTGGCCGGAAAATTGAATAAACCCACACACCGAAACTTTATGATCGGAATTAACATGCCTTGTAGCGTACAACCCTTCGCTCTGTTTCGATTTTCGAACCGGGGCGAAAGTAGCCATAGGACTTATATTTTGGATCTTTTGAATTTTAGTCAACCATCTCTCATTTACGATTCGCTGCGTTGCCTACCCGGCCCATCCCTTAGAACAAGCCAAATGGAAAGGTCGGTTGCCAATCGTGGACTCCACTAAAGATATAATGGTCGATCAGAGCAGAAAATATGTGTAGATTTTAGAGTTCGTAATGATCTATTGCCAGTCTTGATGGGTTCACGGATCCAGAAAGAGACCCATTAACGATCGCAAGATAAGATCTGAACATTATGATATATAAATAAAAGAGAGTCAGAGGCATGGCTCTAATACCAAGTGTAAGAAATTTCTTACACGAAACATGTGATTGTGTCTATTATCGAAAACCATTGGGTTTGAAAACGATGAATATAGAGACCATATGCGGAAGCGAGGATCGAAACGTACCTCCGGCAATAACGCGTCTGGTGATGATCCGCAATTGGAATTGATGAAGACGAGTTCTTCCTCTCGCGAGATCCTAATCGCGATAGAGGAAGAAGTTTGATGCTATGAGATCCGATGATCTCGGATGGAAACCTTCAACTCTGGTTCTTCTTTGTAACCAAACACACCGTGGAGAAACCCGTAGAGGTTGTCGATACAAGAGAGGAATCACGAAGCTGAAAAGATTCTCTCTCCCTCTATTGTGATCCAATGGAGGATGAGACCAAGTGAAGGGGGAGAAGGGGCAATCGGACCTTCTCTCTCTCTCTCTCTCTCTCTCTCTCTCTCTCTCTCTCTCTCTCTCTCTCTCTCTCTCTCTCTCTCTCTCTTTCTTCTTCTTTGCAAGCACGAGAGACCAAGAGGGAGGAAGGGAGGCTGCAGTTGATGCATTCCTCTCTTTCTGTTCAATTTCGAGAAAAGAAGAGAACGAAAAGGAGAAGGGGGGGGGGGGGGGTCGCACCTTGTGTGGCTCCCTCTCTCTTTTGCGATTTGCAGCGGACGGATGAACCAAAGAGGAGGGGAGGGGGTCGCGATCTCTTTTACGATCCCTCTCTCTCTCTCTTACAGCTTCACGCGGACGGGATAATTAGAGGGGGAGGTCGAGACTCCCCTTTTAATCTCAACCGCACACCGCAAATCCAGCCCCTCCCTCCTTTCCTATTATGGTTTTCAACAGATTTAGGTCTCGTAATGGGGTGGGCAAGGTATGGTGCATCCTTATTGCACCGGAGTTGGGACCTACACCCACTAAGCCTAATAGGGTACAGTTGAGCCAAAACCCAACAGGCCCTTCCTCTTGGTTCGATACAGGCTCCGTGCTCTATGTTGCACTCTCGCTCACCGGTGTGGTGACTTCATGTTGACCAGGTAGGTCATTCCTCTTGACCGGTTCAGATTAGGTGGTCGTGTGTTGTTTTCCCTACTATGGTGACTTATGGGACCAGTTAGGGCCCTGCTGTACAACAAAAAAAAAGAGGGGGGGGAGGGGGGGGGGGGTTAAATGGCCCTTCGCCATAATTTATGACTATGAATTCCACACAAACAAATTACTGCAGTCATCCTTAGCCAGTTTCCTTAGTGATCATGGTCATATATGTTTTCATGAAAAGCCTTTTTTTTTTGGTACATAACTGGGGGGGGGGGGGTCACTGGACCAATGACCAGTGGAAGAGCCATCATGGCACAACACATTAGGGGCACAGCACAATAGGTGGGACCGAGACCACTACAAACAAGAAAGCAGCTACATGAGCAAACACGGGAAGAGTCCACCTTATCCATAAAGAATTGGAGAGGCCCACTTGACCAAAACCAGAGCACCTGGTTGAAGCAAGAATTGATCCTGAGTAATTACCCACAAGGAGTGTACCTCTACCAATTGCTCTAAGCAGCGGTAGTGTGGATCAATGGCACTATTTAGATCACTTCGAAGCCATTAAGTAGAGAAATCTTACTTAATGAGGAACTGGCCTTATCAAATATCTTTATTTTTTCTACCATAAAAAAAAAATTCATTATTTTTAGGAAAAACCAAACAGAACTTGAATTTAGGAAGCTTTAAACCTTATTGATAGTGTGCATGCGCATGGGTTACAAGCAAGGGTAAAACAGTAATAAATTATTGATGTGTATCTTTCTGTAAAAATCAAGATATGTGAGAGTTATTAATAAAACTTTAAAAAGTGAGGGTTTTTTTATATAATATCAATATTTGTTAGGGGGTGTATGCAAATAAATCATCATTTAATAAAAAATAACATGTATGATTATATAAAGCCCCTCTTATGAAAGACATTAAAGTCATGACGGCACTATTGCGGTCTGGGGGCGTTTTGATTACCGACGATCGTTCCTTTGGGACGATCCAAAGATGAGAATACATAACTCACAAATAAACAATATAAAACAATCATAGAATCGACATGAGAATTTAAGTGGAAACCCTTGCGAGAAAAAACACTGTGAGCAAATGCTCGGGAATGCTTCGCTAACAATGGCGACAAGAACAAATGAGTGCACCCGGCTCCTCTTCTTACTCCAACAAGATCTACACCTCTCCCCTTTAAGGTTCAACAAACGACAATTCTAGAATGCTTCAAAGACTCAGATTCGTGAAACCTTCGATCTGATCGATCCCTCGTGATCAATCCTCGTCTTGATCTCTCATTCTTCGTGAGAGACTCAACCCGTCGTAGCACACCTCTGTAGCCATCAAGAGAGATACCTCAAAAACTACATACAAAACCCTAAAACAAAACCCCTTTTAAAGTCTCCCAAAAATGACCAAAATCAGATTTACCCATGCAGCCCGACCCAACTTCACCTAAGTACCAATCCTGTTCACCCGAGGGCCTGAGTACAACTAGGAGCCTCTGCCATGATTGGCACTCGAGCACCAAAAGTCGGGCACTCTGGTGTCCTTCTGCTGCTGCTGCTTGTGCGCTCTGCCGAGGGCAGTGTGCGCCCACAAACTCGGGCTCAGGCGCCAATTCTACTGCTAGTTCAAGATCTCATTCTCTCCAGGTGATATGACGCTAACTCGTGGAAATGGATACCTCACCTCATCTATCTTGGTATCACAGCCTCAGGGGTCTTGGCTCTTGGCTATTGGATCTTGGTCATCATATCAATAATCCCCCCTCCATACCCATAGAGAGGAGGAACCACCACCACACCTTCATGCCATGCTGACGAGCTCCCGATAGAGCTCATACTTCTCCTTTGTAACGATCTTTGTCAGCATATCCGATGGATTCTTGCTTGTGTGGATCTTCTCGACTTCTAGATCCCCATGCTCATTCGCATCCTGTGTTCAGCAGTACTGCATATCTTTATGCTTGGTCTGCCCATGATGTATGGAGTTCTTGCTCAAGTCAATAGGGCTCTGACTACTGCAAAACACAAGAAACTGCTACTACTTCAAACTCAAAGCCTAAAATAACCACTTCAACCATATGAGCTCCTTTCATGCTTCAGGCGAAGCAATGTACTCAACTTCGGTCGTTGATAGTGCTACACATTTCTTGAGCTGTGACTTCCACGACATTGCTCCCTCTGTAAATGTGAAGAAGTATCTCGCGTAGATCTTTTATTATCCAGATACCTTGCCATGTTAGAGTCGATGAATCCCTTCAGGACTAACTCTCCTCCTTCAAAGCATAAGTGCAATTTGGAGGTTCCTTTCAAGTACCTCAGAATCCATTAGCTGGCCACCCAATATTTATCCCCTGGATTCATCAAGAATTTGCTCACCATAGCAACTATATGAGCTATGTCTGGTCTAGTACAGACTATCACATGCATCAAACTCCCCACAACCGATGAGTAGGGAATGACAAACATTTCTCTCTTTCCTTCTTCATTGATCGACGATATTCTCGAGGTCGGCTTGAAGTGTCTAGCAAGTGAAATGCGAACTGGCTTCACTATCTTCATGCTGAAACGATCCAACACCTTCTCAATTTATGCCCCATGTGTCAGCTAGATCTTTCACGCCTTCCTGTCATGCTCAATCTTCATGCCTAGCATCTGTTGTACCTGTAACATCCGGATCTTGGTCGTCACCATGCCGGTCCAAGATCTTTCATACCAAAAGACTTGAATATATTATTTTTCAGCTTATTGACCATGCTCACATCTTTTCCCACGATCAACATATCATCGACATACAATAGTAAGATGATAAGGTTGTCCTCCTAGACGTACATGGCGTAAACGTAGTGATATGTAGTTGTCTCTTGTAATCATGACTTACCATGAAGGAGCCAAACTTCTTATACCATTGTCCTGGGACTTGTTTAACCCCATACAAACTCTTCTTCAGCCTGCAAATCATCGGCTCATTTCCATTCACCTCGAAGCCTTCTGACTGTGCCATGTAGATCTCTTAATTTAACTTGCCATGAAGAAATGTGGTTTTTACTTCCAACTGCTCGATATCGAGATCCATTCTGGCAGTCAGTTCCAACATCACCTTGATTGATGTCATGTTCACCGTCGAGAAAAATATTTTTGTAAGTATATACCTCCTCACCTCTCAAACCTTTCACCATGAGCCTGGCCTAGCTTGTACTTACGTTCTTCTCAGGATTGTCCGGCTTGAGCTTGTAGACCCACTTATTATTCGAAGCTCTTCCTCCTATTGGCATCTCCACCACCTCATAAGTGTCATTTTTATGCAAAGAAACCATCTCTTCTTGCATAGCTTTCATCCATAGTTCTTTGTCCTTATGTGTCAAAGCCTCATATAGGCTTTCTGGATCCCCCTCATTGGCGAGCAAAATGTATCTTTGAACCTGAGACCATGCGGCTTCTTAAGGAGAGTGATAAGGGAGCCCTTCTTATTCTGCATGCTCAGCATCCACTGCCTCTTCTTCTCCTGTTGGTTCAGCTCCAACCGGCACTTCTTCTTATGCCTCTCCCCCATCTTCTGGATGTGGTACCAGAGGAGACATAGGAGTGAGGTCAGGTTCATCAGACCCAATATTTTTTTGGTTTTTATGTATTCTTCAGATCAACAATTGTTTTATCTTTGTAGAAAATCTCATCCCGACTTCTCATGAACTTCATCTACTTCAGATCAAAAAGTATGTAATTGAATTCCTCATCACCATAACATGTCAAGATGCATGGGTTGGCTCTCATCCAGCTTCGACCTCTTCTCACTAGGCACGTGGATGAGTGTCATACTAAAAAACCTTCATGTGGGTGTAGGACACCTTCTTCGTCCATATATTCTTTGGAACTTTACCTCCCAACGGAGCTGACGGAGACCGGTTAATGATGTAGCAAGCAGTCTGAGCTGCTTATCATCAAATCACATTTGGTAGCTTCACCATAGCTAGCATGCATCGTACCTTCTCCATGATGGTGAGGTACATCCTCTTTGCTACCCCATTCTGCTAAGGAGTATGGGGTACAGTCTTCTCATTGTGTATGTCATGCTGTATGCAGTAGCCTTCAAAGGCCTTCAATGTATACCCACTTCTGTTATCGCTATGGAGGTACTTCAAAAGCTTTTAAATTTGTCTTTTTACTTTTGAATGGAAAGCTCTAAATAGTTCTAGAGTTGATTCTTGAATCTAAGAAAAGAGATCCATACCAACCAGGAGGCGCAATCGATGAACATGAGGAAGTACCAGTTCCTACTATGCGTCTCCATGTCGAGAGGGCCACACATGTCAGTGTGTACTAAATCGAGCATATTTGTCTTCCTTTCCAACCACTTCTGGAACGTCATCTGGTGACGCTTCCCGATTAAACAATCATCACATGGGATGAGAGATGCTGAGTCGATGTTTGAGAAAATCACCTTCTTCCTAGCGATAATCTCCAAGACTTTCTCGCTCATGTGTTCAAGGTGTCGATGTCATTGATCCAAAGAAGATCCATGCTCGAACACATGCAATCCGTCTCTGCACAATCAAGTCACCATCTTATACAGTGTGTAGTAGACTCTTTCTTTAACCATGACCAACAAACCCCCATGTGAGTTCCAAACACTAGCAACAAACTGACTCATGTATTCATGCCGATCTAGAGCATGCTCGGACATCAAATTCAGTCGAAGATCTAGAACATGTTTCACATCCTTCAACACCAACGTGCAACCCACATTAGTTATGATGCAGACATTACCCACACTCTGGATCTTGGAATAGATGTTATTCCCCATCTTCATGTTGTCGAATTCTCCAACCTCGTATGTCGTTAAGAGATCCCTCCTCGGTGTAGCTTGATAGCTTGCGCCTGTATCCACCACCCACTCGATCTCGTGATTAGTAACATATAGACACTCCTCCCCGTCACATAGGATCACCACCCCCATCATCTCTTGTGACGGCGGCAGTAATCCCTTCATTCTTAACAGTTTTGACCTTCCCATCCTTGAAGTCCTGCTTATACTTCCGACAGTACCACTTCATGTGGCCCTCGACACCACAGTAGTAGCATGTTAATTTTTCTCTCGATTTGGACCTGGCTTGTAAGTTTTCATGCCCATGTGGCTTCCAACTCTTGCTTCTCCCTCTCATCTCATGAACGAGATTATGTGGCTGATTGGTCACCACGACATTCCTTCTCGTCTCCTTATTGAGAAGGCTACTCATAACCAAGCTCATTGTGAGCTTTCCATCCGGAGCAAATTGCTCATAGACACCACCAGCATCTCCCATGAATCTAGGAGAGAACTCAGAAGCAATAGGGCTTGAAGTTCGTCCTCTATCACCATCTTTAGAACTTTCAATTGATTGACGATACTCTAAACATCATTCAGATGCTCTGTGATGGAGTTTCCTTCCTGGTATCATCCAACCATTGTCTAATGGTTTCGTTCCCTTGAAGCTTATCCCACAAGGCCTTCACTAAAGTTTTCGTAGGCACATGGTGGAAGACACTATCATCCAATCATTGTCTGATGGTTTCGATCATCTTCCGATTCATGAATTATCACTTCTCATTTGTAGCATCCTTCGGCTTTGCTGCATCACCCTCAATCGGAGAAAAACTTTGGTGTAACTGTGATACACGTCAGCTCCTGTAACAAGTCAATCATAAACACCCAAACACCCTATGCACTGCATCATAGCCACACAATGACAGCCACCACGACATGTGCATCACACTCAACCCCAACTGCACCTCATAACTTACTCTAATTTAAACAATCTTTAGGAAAAGAGAGGTGCAGTTGGGGCTGAGGGCAATGCACCTATTGTGGTTGCTGCCATCATGTGGTTGCACTATGATGCATAGGGGTGTATGAGCGTTTGTGATTGACTTGTTAAAGAAGCTGACGTATATCACGGTTACACCTAAGTTTTTCTCTCTCAATCGACATATAGAGATCCTTGCAATATAAGATGCCTTCCATAGTAACACGTTCGATGCATTAACGCTGATCATCTGTGTATTTTGATTATTCTCCATTTTAGATCTGCTTCCAAAATTGTCCTCACCTTTGCTCTGATATTATTGTTTCGATCCGGCAGCATTTCAATTACTGACAATCGCTCCTCCAGGACGATCCAAAGATGGGAATACACAAATCATAAATACACAAGATAAAACAATCACAGAATCGGTATGTGGATTTAAGTAAAAACCATTGCGGAAAAAAAAAAACTGTGAGTAAATGCTTGGGAAGGCTTCACTATCAATGACGGCAAGAACAAACGAGTACACCCGACTCCTCTTCTTCCTCCAACAAGATCTACACAATCTTCCCATTAGAGTTCGACAAACGACAACCCCTGAAATCTTAAAGACTCACCTTCGTGAAGTCTTTGATCCGATCGATCTCTCTAAATCAATCCTTGTTTAGATCTCCCCTTCTTCATGAGAGACTCCAGTCGTCGTATCACTCCTCTGCAGCCTTCAAGAGACACCTCAATAACCTCACACAGAACTCTAAAACAAAACCCCTTTTAAAGTCTCCCAAACTGACCGAAAACCGGATTTACCGGTGCAGCCCGACCAGACATCGCCCGGGCGCCAATCTTGTTCGGCCGAGCGCCCGGGTATTGTTGGGATCCTCTGCCAGAATTGGCGCCCGAGCTCCAAAAGTTGGGCGCCCGGGCACCCTTCTACGTGCCCAGGCGCCCACAGACCTAGGCCCAAGCGCCCGGGCACAGCTCCTCTCCCTCCTTTTAGGACTCTCTCTTCTTCGTGGGGATGGACAACACCCCAATAGCTGGCACAATCATCATCAGTGTGCCTTTCACACATCTTTGATGAAGGCAACCAAGTTCCTGATGGGATCGCATTGCTACCTAAAGAACGAACTGATATGGTAGTTTTTGTTGACCCGTTTACCTACCAAGCTTCAAGATCTTGTTGCGGTAAACATTTTTTCTTTTTTTTTTTTGTTGGTTGATGGACCGGCTAGGTGATCAAAGGACAGGGTGCTAGAGTAATGGCTCGATAAGATCAAAAGATTGAAACTGGAGGGAGGGGTAGTCAGCAGCTACTATTTATTATTATCATAATCCCGTGAACATGACATTAACGGCCTGGATTCGCATGCGCGAATAAGGCACAACCGTCTTGGGGAAAAGTTCACTCCACGGTGTCCATACCGAGAGTCGAACAAGGAACCCCTCCAACATGGAAGAGAAGAAGTATCACCAGGCCAAGATCCCGTTGGTGGGTTTAAATTCTTCCTCTGTTTTATCAAGTTATGACGTATTGCTTGTGGTGCTTAACAATACATTCTGGCTCTACTACTGCTGTTGTCTTGCTTTTGGTTTCCATTGTTTATTATTATCAAGCTGCTCTTCTGCAATTGAATTTTCAATTTTGCCTATTGGCTCAGACAGGGATATCTCCCAATCCTAAGGAATGTTCTCTCCACTTGACTGAATCTTCTCTCTCCTCTCTCCTCTCTCCTCTCTCCTCTCTCGTTGTGCATCTCGACCCTTATCCCTATGTTCTAATCATTCAAATGGAAGGCCCAATTATTAGTTTGATCTGGATAAGGGGCCGAAGGTACTATTATGGTACAGTCTACAGCTCACATCTACTTAGGACAAAAAGCTAGACAACCCTCTCCCACTGGTTGAAAGGGAAGTTGACATGGCAACTAATGCTTTGGGGAGGAGGTTGTGGGTTCCACTCCTCACCGTCCATTTACCAAGTAGAGAAACTTCCAAGGGGGGCGATTCGCAATACCGGAGGGATTAGTTCGAGCCTAAAGTGTGTCAATTGCCCGAAAGATTTTGGGACACCCTCCGATCTCAAAATGTATATAACATAAGATAAAAAATATATTTAGACTGTCGATCCATGGATGGCGATACAGTGCGGCCGTTTATCGTGAGGCTTAACGTGCGGCTGCCACCATCGGGGGTATTTTTGAAAAAAAAAATTTGGAGGTTGATCACCTACCCCTTGATAGCACACACAAAAAAATTCAGTTCAATCCAAAACCTATAGACCGTTCAAATGTGCTTGATTTTTATCGGTTGTTCATTTTTACTGTCATTTTGATGAACATATTTGAAAGGCTTACAGGCCTTGGAATGAGCTGAAATTTTTTGTGTGTGCTATTCAAGAGGAGGTGGTCAATCTACCAAAAAAAATTAAAAAATACCCCGAAAGGTAGTACCGCACGTTAAACGGCCGCATAGTATCACGATCCGTAGATCCATATGCACAAAGATAAATGCGATTCATTTAATCAGTCACGACACTTAAAGCTGACCGATTAAAATCACTCACGAATAAGTCCGATTAAATGCCCCCTCGGTTAATGCCCTATAATTAAAGTTTTTTTTTTAGTAAGCCCACGATTAAAAATGGCCGACCAATTACAATTCTCTCTCTCTCTCTCTCTCTCTCTCTCTCTCTCTCTCTCTCTCTCTTGCGCGCGGGGCCACCCTCTTATGTGTTCGCCCTCGAACGCCCTTACCCTGATATCAACCGAGAGAGGTGACCACCTTCGAGACTCACTCACCGCCAAAGGCGGCCGCTGCAGGGACAATAAAGAGAGATTAAAATCTTAATAACATCCTCTGATCTTATATTAACATGTATTTTATTGTTTCAAACCATCCTTCAACTTAAATCCCACATGTTCTTGAAGAATTTTGTGATACCTAATCCCAATGATCAACCCCTCTTGTTTCTCCTACTGGCATCAGTTATTGACACCATTGAAGTGACCAATCTTTATCCTAAACAATACAAATCTTCTACACAAAATCCCCACCACAACTAAATCAAATGAGCATCTTATAATGGTATCTACGGATTCACAGAAGTCCCAACTGAGAATTCAACAGCAGCTGCTGATTGAACAAGGACTGGCTCGTCGCGCTGCGCTGAGGGCTGTCGAGAACGTCGGCAAAGCTCGTAAAACTGTGCGAATCGCTCCACCCCTTCGCCGGCTGCAGGGTCCCGCCGCTCTGTTCATTGGCCGTCCGCTGCCGTTTCAGATAGTTTCCTGCCATTGAAGCAGGGGATCCTGCTTGCGAGAGCTGTTGGACTAAGTAGATGTCATTGCCGCCGCCGCTGCTGGTGAAGGGTTGCCTAGCACTTGGGTCGCCGTTAAACGGCCCATCCTCCGGCCCCGGCATTTCAGGCATTTCGTCGAACAGATGAGACATCACCGAGTATTCGTCGAGGAATTCAGATAAGGATGATGATTTCGGCAGTTTGATTGTGTGTTCCTGGTGATCAACGTTCTGTAAGCTTGGATCCTCCATGGATGGAAGATGGTTGCTCTTCTTGTAGATTCGGCAGAGCACCCAATCATCCATCTGTCATTTGAACACCATTCCAACGAAAATTCAAGCTCCGTTTCAACAATACAAAAAATGGTTTTTTTTTTTTTTTTTCTTTACCCTCATGGAGGATTCTCTGAGCTTCATGGGCTTGTAGCTGTTGCTGCTGTGGGTTTCGGCGAGGCGGTACTCGTGCATGATCCAGCTGGTCTTGAGGCCCTTGGGAGGCCGCCCCTTGTAGAAGACCAGGGCCTTCTTCACTCCAATGTGCTCCTTCCCAACGCTCGCTTGGATCGGCTTGTCGGTCCCCGTCGCCTTCCAGTACCCGGAGGCGGCAGCCCGGTTCGGCCGGATCCCGTTCGGGTACTTCCGGTCCCTCGGGCTGAAGAAGTACCACTCTCGGTCCCCAAACAACGCCTTCGCTGAAAGAAACCACCGCATGACAGTCGACGTCAGCGCTGCAGGTCGTGTAGCAAGTATCGAAGAAGCTCATGGTCTCACTAACCTGGAAGCTCCCACGGATCATACTTGTAGATGTCGACCTCGGCGATGATGGAGACCGGGCAAGGAGCCGAAGCCGCCCGGCTCCTCATGTAGTGCAGGATGAGCTCCTCGTCGGTCGGGTGGAATCGGAATCCGGGAGGAAGCGATGTAGCCGGGTTCGTCATGGCTCAGGCCTGTTCGGCGTGGAGGGTGGCGGTGGCGGCGGTGGCGGAGGTGGCGGAGGTGGCGGTCGTGAGAGGAGGATGGTTCGGGATTGAAATTTTTGGGAGAAGAGCGTGGGGCCGGTTTTATCGTTGAAGGGCTTTGTCGTGTAGCGAGGGAGTCCGGGGACAAGATTTGGGATTTACTCATTTCGCTTGGGGTAGTTTGGACCTGAAAAGCCGGGTTCATGTTTATCGTTACTTCCCCGCGTATGGGATGCGAGATTGGGACGAGGATGACGATACTGGGATGGCGTCATCCTCCTGAGTGTTATCTAGCCACGTGTCCAGTTGCGGTTGACGATGGGGACGGCCAGATGCAGTGAAGGAACATCCTGGCCGTCCATGTTATCTGCAACGTTGTACCTTGATGGGTGATTGTAGTTGTAGTACTGTTTTAGGCAAGCCGGGGTTTTATGACCGTCCGATCGTATCAAAGATGCGCACGACACTCTATTGATATTATGGAGGTCCGGTGTGGACGGGTTCATGATCATCGAAGAGATCTCAACCGTTGATTAAGTGGCTCGCCCGCAATGTCCAAGCAATCATTGGTGGACTCTTCCCGCATAGGAGGACAAATAAGTTTGTTGTCCAAGTGAAGACTTTGGAAATTCATTTAAGAGAAATGCTATTCAGTCCGAAGGTTTTTTTGATTTCGCTCAGTCTGAATGACGTGGCAGCATGTAACTGATGGTATAAAAGATTTAAATATCGTTAGTGGGTTACAGCCACAAATTATATGCTACCAAGTCAATCGGATTGGCGAAATCAAAAAATCCCTCGTACTGAAAAGCATTTCTCCTCATTTAAACGATAAATTAGATATAGGTCCTTAACTATTTTGCAATATTAGTTATAGGACATCATAACTTACTATATTAACTAAGGTCCTTTATAAGTATACATTCGTCTCTAAAAAAATATATATATTCTTTTATCAAGAAAAGTGTACATTTGTTTCACGAAGGATATATAGTCTTTGGGAGGGACTTGAGCTATATTTCAAAGTTAACGACGTCCTTCAACTAAAAGCCATCATATGTCAAGCTTTTTTCTTATTTAAATCATAATTTATATTTGTTTAATCATGGTTAGTCATCTTGATTAACTAGGACACGTGTTTACTAAGCACTGAATGTCATGTGTGGAGCAGATTAGCTGGCCTTGCAGAACACGGAACACCCACATGAGCAACCTGAAGAGAGACACGTACGTCAAGCCATACCGGACAGGTATGGACCCCACTCTGTGGTCAAAGCAAGGTGAGGATGCTCCACGTACTGCACGGCGCAGCTGATCGGCTTAGTCGCAGGAGCGAGCATGGGCACTCTTGACCCTAACCTGACTCATTAACCAAGTTCTCTTTGTGATAATCCTTGTTTAAGTGGTAATCCATGTGGCTTAATTTATTAAAACCACAAATTCAAGCCTGCCGCTCCAGTCTCTATTGTGTGTGATCTTGACACTTTCTATTTGCCCCTAAAACTTTTATCGATTCTCACACACCGAATGATGTGTTGCGATCACAGCCATCTGTTTGATCCAACCCTGATCGGTGAGTTGCACTCAGTCCCCGCAACCAGCAGACAAAGGGTCGATGTTGTGATTGGATGCCACATCATTCCGTGTAAGAGAATCGATAGAAGTTTTCGATATAAATATCCTCGCTCGAGGCCAAATCTAAGGGTGATTAAAAAGTTGGATTGGTGCTTCTCATTGGCTTAGACGCCATGCGAGCCTATATTTCTATATAAGGAAAGAAGGCATCAACAATTGCGACATATATTTGCTTATATGTGTGGGCTGGACTAATGTTAAGATGTCATCCACATCTCCACACTTAGTCCATTTATAGGTTGTCATCAACCGGTTTGCCTCCCATTTTCAACGATAGGTGCATGTTGATCCACCAAGGCATGGAGGAATATACCATCCACATTGGACGACCCCGAGTCATCGGTGCTGACGGGCTGAGTGACGACGTACGGGACGATAATGGCTCGAAGCAAAGCTACTTTGAAGAGCCCACCTCGAAAAATTAATTATCGGTGCAATTTGCCTTCAACGATCATTCGAGCTCTGAAAAGAAGAAATAGATATTATCTATGCCATATAGAAAGTAAACCCTTGGTACTGTAGCTCTATAGTAATCTCTCTCTCTCTCTCTCTCTCTCTCTCTCTCTCTCTCTCTCTCTCTCTCTCTCTCTCTCTCTCTCTCTCTCTCGGGCTTGTTTATTCCCAAAGTGGCCTCATGCACGCAGTTTGGTCGATGACCGTGTGGTGGGCCTAAGAATGTTAGTTATCAATCTTTTGACTAGTTCAATTGCTTGGGGTCTTATGGCATGACAGTGAGAGGTGGGATTTTCCTGCATTAATGGATCAGGTGGTATGGAGGAAAGGCTAAGGTTTGAGAATTTAGGTCAATAGTCTTGAGGTTGGAATGGTGAGTTGAAGACTGGCACGTAATAAAGAAAATGGTTGAGGGTCGGGATGCCTTTTATGTCCATAATTTCTCAAGGAATGCTATGCATATAGGCCGCATATAAGGGTGGCAACGGGTCGGGTCAGGTCGGGTCGGGTTCGTGTCGTGTCTAGTTTCGGGTCGTGTCCAAAATCTCTATGCCCGGATCTGACTCTATCTAGATTCTAAACCCGTACCCGACCCGTTTATAAACTTGTAGACCCGATAAGACCCCTTTACCACACGGGTTTATTCAGTTGACCCGATCCGACTCAACCCGACATTACCCGATAGACCCGCTGATACTATATATTCGGATTGCGGGTAGACCCGACACGACCCGGTGAATTTTAAACGGGTCTTCCAGGGGATCCCGTGTCCAGGCCCTAAACCCGGACCCGACCCGTTTATTAAACGGGTCTATCGTGTCGACCCGAACCCGTTTAGTCCTGACCCAGACCCGGTAACTTCGTGTCGGGTCCGAAATTGCGAGCCCTAGCTGTGTATGTCAAGCGCCCGCATCCTAGCCGCAGGGCCGTTGGATGGAGGCCGGCATGCGGGATGGCACGATACTGATGCCATAGGTGTGCATCGGGATTTGTGGCCATTTTCATCCCACGGCTCGCTGCTTTAGGATGCAGCCTATGCGTACACGCTGGGAATGTGCTGCATTGCTGTAATTTCTCCATGCTATTCAGTCCGAAGGTTTTTCTGATTCTGCTCAGCCCGATTGATGTGGCAGCGTGCAACTGATGGTGAAAAAGATTTAAATGTCACTAGTGGGTTTAAGCCGCCAATTATATTTTGCCAAGTTAATTGGATTGGCGGAATCGAAAAAACCTTTGGGCTGAATAGCATTTCTCTTTCTCCCCCTTGGAGGTTGAGAATGTGCCAAAAAAAGAACCTGATGTTATCACATGGACCCAGCAAGAGGAATACTATGACCACAAATAGTGTACACAAACTTCTGCTCACACGCAACAGGAGCCGTGTGCAGTGTTGGTGCGTACAGGCCATTGGTGGCGTGCAATGTGATTCAATCACAGCCGTTCTTTTGCAATTTGGCCGAGGTTTGAGTAGGGATGGCAACGGTGCGGTTTAAAACCGCAAACCGCGAAAAACCACACCGCATGGTGCGGTTTTGGTTTGCCAAAATATAAAACCGTCGCGGTGCAGTGCGGTTTCGGTTTGCGGTTTCGATGTTGCGGTGCGGTTTCGGTTTTATCCAAACCGCAAAAAACCGCACCGTTTAGACCATTATAATGTAAAACCGCGGTGCATCGCATCGCACCGCACCGCATGGTGCGGTTTTGGTTTTACATATGGTACACCGTCGCGGTGCGGTGCGGTTTCGGTGTGGCGGTTCGGTGTTGCGGTGCGGTTTCGATTTTGCCCAAAACACTACCGAAACCGCACGTTGCCATCCCTAGGTTTGAGTGTGATTCGTTGATCGATCTTTGTGCAGCGGACGGTTGTGATTTAGTTTTAGCTCTAACCTTAGAGATTCTATGAGGTCACAACCTCGGAGGTCTCATGCCTAAGGGGGTGTTTCGCATCATTTCGGAATTGCCAGTTTTTATTTCCGATTCCAGATTTTAAAAGCAACAACGGCTAGTATTTGTTCCGGCGGAATGAAGAGTTGGAAACGAAAAACTATCGCTCCGTGTATTTCTCCGCCAATCTCTCACTGAGCCATCCAATTTACACTAGATTCGGTTATTGACGAAAGTACACTATGCTGGATGAGGATTAAGCAAAACAACCGTTTCACATGTCAAACACCCCATAAATCACCATACTGTTATGAAACGGTGGTTGCATCGGATATGGATGCCCACCGGATAAAGACCCCTGGATTATTGGGATTTAGAGATTTACCCCGTCTCTATCCCAACCTCCGATTATGCCTATATATAGGGGTCTTGTGTTAATAATATGGGAACACTTTTCGCAACACGTTATCAGCACGAGAACGTACGCTCCGAGCCCGGCACGACTAGAGAGAGAGGAGACGGAGCTTTGGCCGATCACAAAGCACGACGGGAGAACACGACCCGGCAGACCCCATCGCAGAGGGAGAGAGGAAGAGAAGAAGAGAGAGAAGAGATCCCTCACCCGGCTTCGGCTCTCACCCTCCTCAACTCCGGCTCCGGCTCCCGTTCGCTCCGGCTCTCGTCCACCCCGACTCCGGCTCCGATCTTGTGGACCCTATCGCCTCGTTGGTCTCCTCTGAAAAAAAAAAAAAAAAAAAAAAAAAAAGGTACGCCTGGTCCTCTCGTCCTCCCTGACTCCGGCTCCTCCCGTTTTCCCCTGAGACGATCGGCCTCTCGGGCCGAGACCCCGAACCCGCCGGACCTCGCGCGCGCCTCCGCTGGTCGCACGACCTATCGCTGCAACAGGTGCAGCCCGCGCGGACCTTGCGCGCCGGACCTCGCGCACGCAGACACCGAACCTCGCGCGCGCGGACGACCGGCGTCAGACTCGAACGGCAGCGGCTGAGGCTGCCGGCGACGCACACGATCGGCTGAGGCGGGTAACGCTCGCGAACGGCGTAGATGAACAGTAGCTTTTATCTCTCCGGTTTAATCGGAGAAGATAAACAGTGTTTATCTTTTGGATTTTGGGTTTCAAACCCAACTTCAACCTAACCGACCCGTCTGTGATTAATACAGATCTGATCTATATTAATGGCAGACCCGACCCGACCCGATCTATATTTAGTACCAACCCGACTGTACAGTGCAGACCCGGCCCAACTGTTTTTATAGCAGACCCGACCCATCTAAGTTTGTTTTATTTTAATTGGGTTTTACACCCGATTACAAATCAACCCGACCCGCTTTATATTAAAGCCCAGACTAGACCAGACCTGGACCCAGCCTAGGCCAGGCACAGACCACCCCAGATCCAGGCCCAACCTATTTTTGAGCCCAATTGTGCTGTTTATTTAATCTGTTTTTGATCTAGACCGTCTATTTTAATATTGCATTCCGAACCCGATTTAGATCCGATCTAGAGTATCCAAATATGGATTTTGGGTATCCGAACCATTCCAGAAGCATCGGTACGGTCAGATTTTACTATTTCATACACACTGTTTATGTATTTAACTGTTTAGCCCCTAAGGGACCAATTTGCAATATATGTTTTACAGATAAGGACAGAATTGTCCTTGATTGTAACAGACTCTATACTGTATATTTATCTTGTGTTCCATGTGCATAATATGTTATTCTCTGCATTAATTGTATTTTAAGCAATTAGTACCTTTTTAGAAAATCTTGGCAAGGCGCATGACGGTTCCATAGAACCCGCTCTACCTTGGCAAGTGGTTTCTAAAAAGATCCTATTAATACTGAGTATTAATAGGCTTTTGTCTATGGCATGTCACTTGTTTTCTACAACATGCCTTTATATGTTAATGTGATGATAATCATAGTAATTAATGTTAATATTTATTAAATCTTCAGATGTCAAATATTACGAAATTAGACTTCCACGCATTGAAAGTCAATGGAAGCAATTTCCTGAATTGGCGAGTAGATAGTTTGCTACACCTGCAAGCAAAGAACTTAGAGAAAGCTCTAGAAGAGAAGAATGAATTGAAACCAGATGAAAAAGCTAAAGCCCTCATCTTCCTTAGGCACCACATACACGAAGATCTAAAGAATGAATATATGAACATAGTAGATCCAGCAGACCTCTGGAAGGCACTCAAGGAACGCTACGATCACCAGAAGATGATCACTTTGCCAGCAGCAAAGAGCGAATGGATCACCCTCAGGTTCCAGGACTTCAAGACTGTGGCTGAGTTCAACTCGAAGTTACTCAACATCGTCAGCAAGCTGAAGCTCTGTGAGGAGAAAATAGATGATGCTCAGATGATCGATAAAACACTCTCTACCTTTCACCCAAATAACATTATTTTACAACAGCAATACAGGGGGATGAAGTACCAGAAGTACTCGGAACTCATAGAGGTTCTCCTGATCGCTGAAGAACATAATACCCTACTGGTAAAGAATCATAATTCTAGACCCACTGGATCATTGGCATTGCCAGAAGCAAACGCCAATGATTTCTACCAAGGTAGAGGTAGAGGTAGAGGCAGAGGAAGGAGAGGTGGAAGACACGGCAGAGGAGGGCGCAATAACTACCCTGGAAGAGGTAGAAATCACCCTGGAAGAGGTGGACGTCAGAATCATCCTCGAAGAGATGATTATTATGGTCCTAGGAAGGACACTCACTTTAAAAACAAGTGGATTGCTCCTCAGAATCCAGAAAAGAATAATCCCTCTAAACCTGAAGATAAGAGGGACATATGTTTTGAATGTGGAAAGGAAGGACACTGGTCCAGAAACTGCCGTGCTAGCAAACATGAGAAGAATAAGTACAAAAGTACAGGGGTCCCTGCAGAGACAAATATGAATGAAGATAACAATGAGTGGCCTGAAGATTACCAGAAGCAGACCGATGCCCTGAAGACATCGTACCTGGACAGTTCAGACTACTTTGATGAGTTAGACGATGGCACATTAAATCCCTGAATCTTGGGATCTCTGAAGACTTTAGTTTTTTTTTTCTTTATTTCCTATCAAACATTGCTAAGTAGTTTTATTTCCAGTCAGACATTATTCAGTAGTTTTTATTCTGTCAGACATTGTTGAGTAATTTTTATATTCTGTTGGATATTATCAATTTATATTGTCGTTCTGGTGATTTTACTTAAAAATTGTGTTAGTAAGTTTTATCATTGATACTTCTCTTATGGTATTTATTGACTCATAAATTATTATTTAGGAACGATGACCAACTGCAAAGAGATTTGCCTGATAGATAGTGCAACAACACATACCATACTGAAACACAGAAAATTCTTTACAAATGTTGAATATAATTCACGTATGGTTACTACAGTGGCTGGCCCTACTGACATAGTTACAGGGTCCGGAAGAGCCCATATACTTTTACCTAATGGTACTCATTTGCTAATTAAGGATGCTCTATACTCAGAAAATTCCAGAAGAAATTTACTGAGTTTCAAAGACATCCGAGCAAATGGATATCATTTAGAAACTACAAATGAAGGCAATCTAGAATACCTCTGCATCACATCTAAAAACGGAGAGCATATTTCAATACTAGAAAAATGCTCAACCCTATCTTTAGGGTTATACTTTACCCACATTGGGGTTATGGAGTCCTATGCCACTCACTTGAACCAAAAGTTCCCAAATCCTGAAGATTTGGTCCTTTGGCATGATAGATTAGGTCACCCAGGGTCAGGTATGCTTAGAAAGATCATATACAATTCCTATGGTCATCCTCTTAACAATCGAAGTTTGACTTTTCCAAATGACCATTTTTGTGACCCTTGTTCCCAAGGGAAGTTAATCACTAGACCTTCTTTTAAGAAAATAGAGACAGAATCACCTACCTTCCTGCAGAGGGTTCAAGGTGATATCTGTGGTCCTATACACCCTCCTAGTGGTCCATTTAGATATTTTATGGTCCTAATAGATGCATCTACTAGATGGTCATATGTGAGCCTACTCTCCACTAGAAATTTAGCATTTGCTAGTTTATTATCCCAGATTATCAAACTTAGAGCTAGTTTTGCTGATAACCCTATCAAATCTATCCGATTGGATAATGCAGCTGAATTCTCTTCTAAAATCTTCAATGACTTCTGTACATCCATCGGAATAGAAGTCGAACATTCTGTCCCCCACGTCCATACCCAGAATGGCCTTGCTGAAGCTTTTACCAAGCGCTTGCAATTAATAGCTAGACCATTACTCTTACAATCCAGACTTCCAATTTCTGCATGGGGGCATGCTATCTTGCATGCTGCTAATCTTGTTAGACTCAGACCTACTTCATACCATAATTTTTCTCCTACACAACTTGTGTCAGGTATTCAGCCTAATATTTCTCATCTTAGAAAGTTTGGATGTGCTGTACATGTCCCTATTCCCCCTCCAAATAGAACTAAGATGGGTCCCCAACGTCGATTGGGGATATATATCGGTTTTAACTCACCTTCAATCATAAGATTCTTAGAACCCTTAACAGGTGATCTATTTACTGCTAGATTTGCAGATTGTCATTTCGATGAGACAGTCTTCCCGTCGTTAGGGGGAGATAAAGAAGTTTCTAGGCAAAGACCTGTTCCCGAAGAACGGCGTGAATTATCGTGGAATTCTTCCACTATGTCTCATCTAGATCCTAGATCTCCCCAATGTGAGGTAGAAGTAAAAAGGATTTTGCATTTGCAAGATATTGCAAATCAATTACCTGATGCCTTCAATGATGCAACTAATGTAACTAAGTCGTTTGTTCCAGCCAAGAATGTACCTGCAAGAATTAATATTCCAACTCCCACTAATGAAACTGCTGCACGTCAGAAACGTGGCAGACCTATAGGTTCCAAAGATTCAGTTCCCCGGAAGAGGAAGTTGAATGAGAAATCATGCCCTAAAACTCCAGAAGAAGTTAAGGTTCCAGAAGAACCTGGTCATAATGCTCCAGAAGAGATTATGGACCATATTTTTCCAGAAGAAAATATTTCCCAACGGCCAAATTTCCCTCAAACTCCTGAAGAGATCCCTGCAGTGATTATGGATAAGGTACCGGTACCGAATAATGAGATCTCAATATTCCATATGAGGGGTGAAATTTGGGACCGAAAGGAAATAGTCATCGATGACATATTTGCATACAAAGTAGCTACTGAAATAACAAAGGGCGATGATGAAGATAATGAACCACGTAGTATATATGAATGTCGACATAGAACTGATTGGCCAAAATGGAGAGAAGCTATTCAAGCTGAACTTGAATCTCTCAAGAAACGTGGAGTATTTGGACCTATAGTACAAACACCAAATAGCGTAAACCCTGTAGGTTTCAAATGGGTGTTTGTAAGAAAAAGAAATGAAAATAATGAAATCGCTAGATATAAGGCAAGGCTTGTAGCCCAGGGATTTCTGCAGAAACCCGGGATTGATTATGAAGAAACATATTCCCCTGTTATGGATATAGTTACATTTAGATATCTCATTAGTCTCACAGTTTCTGAAAAACTAAAGATGAGACTAATGGATGTCGTAACGGCATACCTATACGGGAACCTAGACACAGATATTTATATGAAAATCCCAGAAGGATTCGAGTTGCCCGAAGCAACATCAAAAGTCCCAGAAGGATTTAAGTTGCCTGAAGCAACATCAAAGAGTGCGCACTCGATAAAACTAAGACGAGCATTGTACGGCCTGAAGCAATCCGGAAGGATGTGGTACAATCGCCTTAGTGAATACTTGTCTAGGGAAGGTTATAAGAATGATCTCATATGCCCATGCGTTTTCATAAAAAAATCAGAAAATGGATTTACTATAATTGCAGTTTATGTGGATGACATAAACTTGATTGGGACTCCTGAAGAGCTCAAGAAAACTTCTGATTATCTAAAAAGGGAGTTTGAAATGAAAGAACTTGGTGATACTAAGTTTTGTCTCGGCCTGCAGATCGAGCGTAACTCTAGTGGGATTCTAGTACATCAATCCTTATATACTGAAAATTTGTTAAAGAAATTTAATATGGATAAATGTCACCCACTAAGCACTCCCATGGTAGTTAGACCTCTTGATATTCATAAAGATCCATTTAGACCTAAAGAGGAACATGAAACTATTCTTGGTTCTGAAAAACCGTATTTAAGTGCTATTGGTGCTTTATTGTATTTAGCTCAATGTACTAGACCAGATATATGCTTTTCTGTTAATCTATTGGCTAGATACAGTTCAGAACCAACTCTTAGGCATTGGAATGGAATAAAGCAAATATTTAGATATTTGTGAGGAACCACTGATATGGGATTGTTTTATTCTTGTGGTACTCCTCACTTGATTGGTTATGCAGATTCAGGTTTTCTCTCTGACCCCCATAAGGGTCGATCCCAAACAGGGTATGTATTTTTGAATAACAATGCAGCTATTTCTTGGAGATCGACCAAACAAACACTTGTGGCTACATCATCGAACCATGCTGAAATATTAGCCCTGCATGAAGCAAGTAGAGAATGCGTATGGTTGAGGTCACCTGTGCAGCACATCAGAAGCAGTTGCCAGTTGGCATCCGTTACCAAAGAGCCGACAGTTATCCACGAAGATAATGCCGCATGTATTGCTCAAATTCAAGCTGGCTTCATCAAAGGAGATCGAACAAAGCACATCTCACCAAAGTTTTTCTACACCCACGAACTTCAGAAGAAAAGGGAGATTGAAGTCAAGCAAGTACGGTCAAGCGACAATCTTGCGGATCTCTTCACCAAAGCTTTGCCCAAGTCTACTTTCCAGAAGATGGTATACGGCATCGGACTGCGACGGCTCAATCACCAAACAAATTGATGTAATATAATCAGGGGGAGAGATGTAATAATGTAATAAGGAGGAGATATAATCAGGGGGAGAGCTGTAATAGTGATAATGTAATAGTTAGGCGGAGGGCATCCTGAAGATGCAAATTTATGCGCGCTGTACTCTTTTTCCTTTGGTAGGGTTTTTCCCACAGGGTTTTCCCATCAAAGGTTTTAACGAGGCAGCATTATGCGCACCCACCATAGTTCCTGAAGAACTAAGATTGTACTCTTTTTCCTTTGATAGGATTTTTCCCACTGGGTTTTTCCATCAAAGGTTTTAATGAGGCAATCATTGATAAATGGTGGTCATCCAAGGGGGAGTGTTATGAAACGGTGGTTGCATCGGATATGGATGCCCACCGGATAAAGACCCCTGGATTATTGGGATTTAGAGATTTACCCCGTCTCTATCCCAACCTCCGATTATGCCTATATATAGGGGTCTTGTGTTAATAATATGGGAACACTTTTCGCAACACATACAGTGTTTTTTTTTTTGTTTGTTTGCAAATCAACCACTACAAAATAGTCTAATTGTGTATTAATCTTTGAAAACCTTTAACTTGTATATCAACCGTTCAAAATATTTTACAATCCATCAACAAAATTTGACCTAACCACGATTCGCATCTGGCATGAGGTCCAAATGACCATTGTGGGGGAAAATCTTCGTGCCGACCCGAAGACCTTCGCAGCACCAGTCAATTGGAGTCGAAGTTAATGTCGAAGATCGTTGGTCGATCGGTTAGTTGAAGTCGAAGCTTTTTGATATGCAAACAGAGGAATGCAATCAGAGAAATTGTGACACGAGATGTGATCTCGGAGTTCAGCCGAAGCCTACGTCTCCGTGCTATAGGGAGCAACCCGAATTCACTAACACTTCAGTTGAAGTGACCTCGACAGGCCGAGTGTCACTGAAAGCTCCCTGATCTCTTCGAAAGAGAAAAGAAGATCAAAGAGAGATGGTAGATCGGAAGTTAGAAATCCCAGAGCTCTGGTTCTGAAAGTCAGATCACAGAGTGGAAATCAGAATTCCGGATCTTTGATTTCGATCCTTTTACATTCGAAGGCTCTGCTATTTATAGACATTTCGGGTGGCGAATTGCGGTTTTTGCTATCGTATCTGGGGATCCTCCAGGTAAAGTTGTGGGCCCTGTTACCATCTTCTAGGGGATTCCACTGGCTCTTGGTCCCACCAGGCAGGGCCGGTGGGTCCCGCTGTAGCCCTCGTGGGCCCACCAGGCAGGGCCGGTGGGTCCCGCTGTAGCCCTCGTGGGCCCACCAGGCAGGGCCGGTGGGTCCCGCTGTAGTCCTCGTGGGCCCACCAGGGAGGGCCGGTGGGTCCCGTGGTAGTCCTCGTGGGGCCACCAGGCAGGGCCGGTGGGTCCCGCTGTAGTCCTCGTGGGGCCACCAGGCAGGGCCGGTGGGTCCCGCTGTAGTCCTCGTGGGCCCACCAGGCAGGGCCGGTGGGTCCCGTGGTAGATTTATGCCAAAATTTGCACCCACAGTTACCCCCTCCAAGTTAGCTAGAGTGCATTCTAGCTGGCTTGGACTTGGTGCAAAAAATAGCAACTTCCTGTTTGGAAAAACGGACACGAAGAAACTTGTCGTATGTTAGAGAAAAAAGGGACTGATCGGTCAATTTGGACCGATCGGTCAAATTTTGACCGATCGGTCAAATTTTGACCGATCGGTCAAAATTCAACCGGTCAAGAATCGGGTGATCGGTCAAAAAACAGGGTTTTTTGACCGATCCAGTAGTAATTTTGACCGATCAGCTGAAATTTGACCGATCGGTTAAATTTTGACCGATCGGTCATTTTTGACCGATCGGTCAAATTTTGACCGATCGGGCAAAATTCAACCGGTCAAGAATCGGGTGATCGGTCAAAAAACATGGTTTTTTGCCAGATCCAGTAGAAATTTGACCGATCAGATAACTTTCGCCGATCGGACATGTTTGTCCGATCGGTGAAAAAATATCCGGTCAAGGTTCGAGCGATCGGCAAAAAACCTTGGTTTTTTGCCAGATCCAGTAGAAATTTGACCGATCAGATAACTTTCGCCGATCGGACATGTTTGTCCGATCGGTGAAAAAATATCCGGTCAAGGTTCGAGTGATCGGCAAAAAACCTTGGTTTTTTGCCAGATCCAGTAGAAATTTGACCGATCAGATAACTTTCGCCGATCGGACATGTTTGTCCGATCGGTGAAAAAATATCCGGTCAAGGTTCGAGTGATCGGCAAAAAACCTTGGTTTTTTGCCAGATCCAGTAGAAATTTGACCGATCAGATAACTTTCGCCGATCGGACATGTTTGTCCGATCGGTGAAAAAATATCCGGTCAAGGTTCGAGCGATCGGCAAAAAACCTTGGTTTTTTGCCAGATCCAGTAGAAATTTGACCGATCAGATAACTTTCGCCGATCGGACATGTTTGTCCGATCGGTGAAAAAATATCCGGTCAAGGTTCGAGCGATCGGCAAAAAACCTTGGTTTTTTGCCAGATCCAGTAGAAATTTGACCGATCAGATAACTTTCGCCGATCGGACATGTTTGTCCGATCGGTGAAAAAATATCCAGTCAAGGTTCGAGCGATCGGCAAAAAACCTTGGTTTTTTGCCAGATCCAGTAGAAATTTGACCGATCAGATAACTTTCGCCGATCGGACATGTTTGTCCGATCGGTGAAAAAATATCCGGTCAAGGTTCGAGCGATCGGCAAAAAACCTTGGTTTTTTGCCAGATCCAGTAGAAATTTGACCGATCAGATAACTTTCGCCGATCGGACATGTTTGTCCGATCGGTGAAAAAATATCCGGTCAAGGTTCGAGTGATCGGCAAAAAACCTTGGTTTTTTGCCAGATCCAGTAGAAATTTGACCGATCAGATAACTTTCGCCGATCGGACATGTTTGTCCGATCGGTGAAAAAATATCCGGTCAAGGTTCGAGCGATCGGCAAAAAACCTTGGTTTTTTGCCAGATCCAGTAGAAATTTGACCGATCAGATAACTTTCGCCGATCGGACATGTTTGTCCGATCGGTGAAAAAATATCCGGTCAAGGTTCGAGCGATCGGCAAAAAACCTTGGTTTTTTGCCAGATCCAGTAGAAATTTGACCGATCAGATAACTTTCGCCGATCGGACATGTTTGTCCGATCGGTGAAAAAATATCCGGTCAAGGTTCGAGTGATCGGCAAAAAACCTTGGTTTTTTGCCAGATCCAGTAGAAATTTGACCGATCAGATAACTTTCGCCGATCGGACATGTTTGTCCAATCGGTGAAAAAATATCCGGTCAAGGTTCGAGGGATCGGCAAAAAACCTTGGTTATTTGCCAGATCCAGTAGAAATTTGACCGATCAGATAACTTTCGCCGATCGGACATGTTTGTCCGATCGGTGAAAAAATATCCGGTCAAGGTTCGAGCGATCGGCAAAAAACCTTGGTTTTTTGCCAGATCCAGTAGAAATTTGACCGATCAGATAACTTTCGCCGATCGGACATGTTTGTCCGATCGGTGAAAAAATATCCGGTCAAGGTTCGAGCGATCGGCAAAAAACCTTGGTTTTTTGCCAGATCCAGTAGAAATTTGACCGATCAAAGTAAAGTTTTGAACCTGCCCTTCAGAGAAGGTTTACTGCTCTGTTCTCCGATATTTTGGCAGAGTTTTGAACATTGATGGAGCTTGATTCTTCTTGTTTTGAATCCTTGGTTGGCTTGATGGTTGCTTTGAACCGGCGGTCCGGTTTACCCAGACTGGTGGCTTGCTTGGACCGTTGGTTCATGTGGACCGGTAGGTCCGACGTTTCGCCTGGTCGCGACTGTTCGCCTGGTTTTGCGCTTGCTACGGATAGATGCCACGTGTACCTACAAAAACACGCGATTTGATATGGTGAAGACACGTGTCTTCTCGATTTGCGCACCTGTTTTACCCTGGGTACAAAAGTTTTCACCGGCTGTCATTTCGCCTCACGCTTCCAAAATTTTTCGAAGTCCAGACCCTTGTTCCCCTGATTTCTGCTCTTGTTCTTGTTCTCGTTCGATCGGTCCAATGGCTTCATCTGGCAGTTCGAAGAAGTCTGGTACTGCTCCCTCGAAGAGAAAGGGGAAGGAAATTGTCGAGGTTCAATCTCCTCCGAGGGGCCGTGGCAAAGGCAAGGCTGCTCTCGCTGAACTTGGCCAACTGGGCAAGAGGCACCAAGGGGTAGGTTTCGCTTCGGCGCCATCAAGGCCAGAGTTCATCCCCAAAGTGAAGTTTGTTCTGGGTTCGCTCATGCCTCTGACAGAGGAGACAGAGTATATGTACAATACAGGCGGTGAGTTCACGGATACGAAGAGACAGAAATGGCAAGCACTGCTCTCTTTCTTCACAGAAGGGAAGGGGGCGCAGCCTTCACTCCCTAGCATCCAGACGGCTTTCGGCATCGACAAGAAGACCGTCTTCACCAGCTTTGCCAGCAACGAGAAGGTCATGGGAACCATCGTGACCATCGGCCAAATGAACTGCGGCCTACGTCTGCCTCTGCCACCCTTCGCTGCCAGATTGCTAAATACTTCTGGCCTTTGCCCGGGACAAGTCACAGGGAATGCTTGGCGAATCATCTATGCATTCTGCCGGGTGGAATCGGATTTCCAGGAGGACTTGAGGGCCTGCTACTCCAGTATCCCGGAAGGTGAACCTGCCCGGATCGAGCTTGGATACTTCTTCTTCCATTACAGATGGGCTTACAGAAGGGACAGCCCATTCTATAATTTGACTGGAGTATCTCCATTGCGCCCGCTCACCGATACAGTCCCTTCGGACAAGTTATACACGGACTGGCCTATTTCTGTATCTGGCGCCTGGACGTCCATGTCAGTGCCCGACACCCCCCGAGACAGCGTGCACGAGGCGGTGAAAATGTACAGTGAGGGAGGCATCTTCGCCTGGAATTCTGAGAGGGCTGGAGCCATAGATAACTTGTTCCTCGAGCTTACCTGTGGAACCAGGTCGTGGAAACAGTTTTCTAACTGTCCTGTGAGATATGGCAAGGCCAATCTCCTCCACAGATCAAAGGACAGGTACGAGGACAATGAAGTTCTATACTCGGACTACGAGGAGGACCCTCAGTCGGGTAAGATCGTTCGAAAGATTAGGGCCGAGAAGAAAATCTACACCGCAAGGCGCCGATTGCCCACTTTTGACGAGAAGCTGGTGATCCAAAGAGGCCCAGCGAAAAAGAAGAGAAAAACCCTTAGCAAGAAAAAGGGAGATGAAGACCAAGACAAGAAGAATGAAGATGAAGAAGAAGAAAAGAAGAATGAAGAAGAAGAAACTGAGAATGCCAGCCACGACAACAGTGGCAATGGCGAAGATGAGGACGCCGACGGCGAGGATGATCCATCTTCCACTACATCTGGTGGAGATAATGAAAACGGGGGTGGTGAGGAAGAAATTCCTCCCACCCCCACTGGTGGTGCAACAGGGGAGGATTCGATCCCTATTCCCATTGACGAGGTCAAAGCCCGTCAAATGGAAGAAGTGCTTGACATAGAAGGTGATGGCCCAAAGGCGGTTCCCACCTATAAGTTTGAAGAATTGAAGAGGCCGATGCGCTTCAAAATTAAACTATCGAAGAGTGCTGGGGTTGGAAGCAACCCCACGCCTCTTGATCAAATCCCCCCCGACGCTCTTCGCATTGAGGGAGCAACAATGAGTGGGGGTGTAGAGGTTGAGCAACCCCCTCCCCCCTCTCACTCTCTGCTCAACGAGGTGGAGGCCATGGTGGCCGGGCTCATCCAGCCAGGCGGGTCGCAAGAAGAGAGAGCCTCACCTCCCAGGAATGCTTCCCCCCCTGCTAATTTGGAGAGGGGAAGTCGAGTGGGCGATGGGGCTCCTCAACCTCAACCAGCGCCAACCCCGATTCAGGAGAAATCGACTCCTCAGAGTGGCTCTGATCGTCGGAAGGGCAAAGAGCCGAGGGTCGAAACATCAGGTAATTGAACTTAACTTGCTTTGAATGTCTTGTCTCTGAAGTTCGAAAATAATCTAACACTTTGATTCCCTTTGATTGCAGGTGCGCCTGCTGGATTGACTCCAACAATAAAAAACTTGGGTGACGTTGATATCAACCGCCCCACTGCTGCGATCAGAAAACTCATCAACCTTCCGGGTGCCACTTTGGATGAAGCTTTCGATAGAATTAACCTGTTGGTAGGTGCATCTGCTTGATCGATCATTTGAATCGTATCTTTCTTCAGAATAATTCAACTCTTTTGTTCTTTTGCAGAACTCAGCACTTATGAATGTTGCAACCAAACTCTCCATGAGGGCGGGAGCAAAAGAAGCTGTAGCTGAAATAAATCAGTTGACCGCGGAGAGAGATGAGCTGAGAGAGCTCCTGACTTCGAAGAAAGCCTCTCTCAAAACCAAGATTGAGGAACTTCGCAAGGGAAAGCTGGAGATCAAGGGGCTGAAGGATCGGTGTGAGGCACAGAGTCACGAGCTCGAATCCTTGAAGACTCGACTCTCCAAGGTTGAGGACGTGTCCTGTGGCCGCACCATCGAGATTCAAGAGCTGAAGCAACAACTTGCTACCCAGCACGCTGTCTTCACTGCCAGAGAAGAGACTTCGAAAAAGGCATTGGAGCACGCGTTGTCTGAGTGCAAGGTTTACAAGGAGACAACAGAGAAGGCGGCAGAAGCGCTCAGGACTCATGTAGGTAGCGTCCGATCTTCGAAGGCATCAGTGGCGAGCAAAGCTCGTCCTGGCTCTGAAGAGGAGAAGTCGCATACGAAGAGTGTGGCCAAGCCCTGAGACTTTTCTCCTTCTTTGTTGTTGTACTTGTAAATTTTTGAAATGTAACAGCTCCTTGTATCTGACATATTTTGATAATAAAAGATCTTCTTGGAGTTTGAAAATTGAATGTCTCTTGAATTGAATGCCTTTGACTATCATGATCTCAATAGCATTAGAATAGATACAATCTTTTGAATGTAACTTTGAAAATTGGACTTGAATTCGTATAACACTTGAATGTGAGGGGTTGAGTCGCAACTCAAGCACCCAAACATGTTAAACGATATAGAAATTGATTGAAATTGAATATTGAAATTTGAAAGTCAGTTTAACATTTGCCAGTAAGGGGTTGAGTCGCAACTCTAACACCCAAACTTGTTAAGACTTGGTAACTTGAAGGTGGTCAGTTTTTAACATTTGCTAGTAAGGGGTTGAGTCGCAACTCTAACTCCCAAACTTGTAACTTTGAAAATTGAATTTGAATTCGAATAACATTTGAATGTAAGGGGTCGAGTCGCAACTCAAACTCCCAAACCTGTTAGACGATATCGAATTGATTGAAATTGGATATTGAATTTCGAAGGTCAGTTTAACATTCGCTAGTAAGGGGTCGAGTCGCAACTCTAACACCCAAACATGTTAAGACCTGGTAACTTGAAAATGGTCAGCTTTTAATATTTGCTAGTAAGGGGTTGGGTCGCAACCCTAACACCCAAACTTGTTAAAAGACCTGGTAATTTGAATATGGATAACTTGAAACTGCTTCAGAACTTGGATTGAAAATCAGAACACTTGTACACTTGAACATTTGAAAGAGAGCTTTATTCATCACAGAATTTACATTATGGATAGAACAACTTGAGGTGTCTAGAATTCCAAGCTCGAGGCAATCTATCTCCTTCTGGTGTGATCAGTCTGTAAGAACCTTTGCCTCCTACTGATTCAATGATATATGGACCTTCCCAGTTGGGAGCAAGCTTTCCACTGCTGTGCTCTTTGGTATTGTAGAAAACTGCTCTGAGAACTAAACTACCCACTGGGAACTGTCTCTTGTGGACTTTCTTGTCATAGGCTCTTTTGATCTTCTGTTGATACTTGGCTACACGAAGAGAAGCTTGATCTCATAGTTCTTCAGAGAAGTCTAGATCATTGATACGAAGTTCTTCATTGACTCCTTCTTCAACAGCTCGAGTCTTCAAAGTACTTGATATGTTTTCTGTTGGGAGTATTGCTTCCGATCCATATGTTAGACGGAAGGGTGAGAACCCTGTTGATCTTCTCGGAGTTGTGCGATACCCCCAAAGAACTTCAGGTAGGACTTGCTCCCACAATCCTTTCTTGTCGTTGAGTTTCTTCTTGAGTATATCAAGTATAGCTCTGTTTGAGGCTTCAGCTTGACCATTGCATTGAGGATATCTTGGTGTTGAATAGAATAGTTTGATACCATTGTTCAGACAGAACTCTCGGAATTTGTCTGAGTCAAATTGAGCTCCATTGTCAGCAACAAGAACTTGAGGTGTGCCAAACCTTGAGAAGATGTTGTGCCGAATGAATTTGATCACTTCGTCGTCAGTCTCTCGAAAGAGGGGCACAGCTTCAACCCATTTGGTGAAGTAATCAGTAGCCAGCAGTAGATATTTCTTCTTGCTTGGAGTTGGAGGGAAAGGACCCAAGAAATCTAACCCCCATTGATGGAAAGGCCAAGGACTTGATAATTGATGAAGTTCATCTGTAGGGAGATGGATAGCTCGAGCGTGTCGTTGGCAAGGCTCGCATCTTTGAACGACTTGTTGAGCATCCCTTGCCATTGTTGGCCAGTAATACCCTTGTAGCTTCGTCTTGGCTTCAAGAGATCTTCCTCCCGAATGATTTCCACAAGCTCCAGAGTGGATATCAATCAGGATTGATTGTGCTTGCTCGGGACCAAGGCACTTGAGCAACATCCCGTTGTGAGATTTGAAATATAAATCTTCACCTTGAAAAATGTAGCACGGGAGCTTCCTCTGAAGTCTTCGGGCTTGATTTGGATCTTCCGGCATTTTGCCATGCTTGAAGAAGTCGAAAATTGGTCTTCTCCAGTCTTGAAGTTGATCTCCACCCCTAGATTCTTTTGTAGTAGTAAGGATCTGTTGATCGGGGATGGTCTTGGGCAATTCTTGATAATCAATTTGTATCTGCCTTTCTCCGAGCGAGTCTCCAAGGACGGAGGCAGCATTAGCTAGAGCATCTGCTTCCCGATTCTCTGCCCTTGGAATTTGAATGAATTCAATTGTAGTAAAACGTTGTTGAAGATGTCGTACTAAGGCCAAGTAGAGTTGCATTCTTTCTTCACGAGCTGTGTACTCTCCATTGATTTGCCTTATGATCAACTGGGAGTCGCTATAGATGATGATTCGATCTACCCCCAGAGATTCTGCAATTTCGAGTCCGGAAATGAGTGCTTCATATTCAGCTTCGTTGTTGGTGGCATTAAACCCAAGGAGAGTGGCCTTCTGGAGATGATCAAGTTCGGGGGATATTAAGACTATCCCAGTTCCTGAACCGATCGAACTTGATGCTCCATCAGTATAAAGCTTCCAAGGAGGAGTTGCAGCAATAACTTCAAGACTTGGATCAATTTTTGTTGCAGGATTGATCGGAGGATTATCCTCATCTTCCAAGCGCATGTCGACATCTTCTTCCCAAGTGATGGGGTCTTCAACTGGAAAGTCAGCTAGAAAATCAGCAATTGCTTGACCTTTGATAGAAGTGCGAGATTCGAACTGAATCCCCAGGGAGCTTATTTCGATCACCCATTTGGTCATTCGACCAGCTCGACCAGCTTTGTCAATGATATCTTTGAGTGAGTGTTCTGAAATGACAATAATCTGGTGGGAGACGAAGTACGGTTGAAGACGACGCGAAGCAGTGAGCAAGGCCAAGATGACCTTCTCAGTTTTTGAGTAGCGAGTCTCAGCCGGAAGAAGAGTGTGGCTGATGTAGTAGACTGGATGTTCGATGCCTTCTCTTCTACTGACTAAGACCGCGCTGATTGCTTGATCGGTCACGGCAAGGTAGAGCCACAAGTCTTCTTTTGGAAGTGGAGCAGTCAGGATAGGAGCTTGCACCAGATATTTCTTGATGCTTTGAAATGCTTCTTCACAGGTTGGACTCCAGCCGGAGGTATCCGCCTTTCGTAGTTTGTCGAAGAGTGGCTTGCACTTGTCTGAGGACTTTGAGATGAATCGATTGAGTACTGCTAACCTTCCAGTGAGACGTTGAACTTCTTTTCGATTTGTAGGTGAAGGCATATCGATGATGGCTCGAATTTGATCAGGATTGGCTTCAATACCTCTCCTGGTCACAAGATGACCCAGGAATTTGCCAGATTGAACTCCGAAGGCGCACTTGGCTGGATTGAGCTTCATTCGATACTTTCGAAGGACTTGGAAGGTTTCAGCTAGATCAGATAGATGCTTCCCTCTAGTGAAGCTCTTGGTAAGGAGATCATCTACATAGACTTCGACGTTGCGACCGATCTGATCTTCGAACATTTTCGTGACTAACCTTTGATAGGTGGAACCAGCATTTTTGAGGCCAAATGGCATGACATTGTAGCAGTAGAGACCTCGGCTAGTTACAAAACACGTTTTCTCTTGATCATCGGCGTGAAGAGGAATTTGATTGTACCCAGAATACCCATCCATGAAAGACAACAGCTCGTGGCCAGCAGTGGCGTCGACGAGTCTATCTATCCTTGGCATGGGAAAAGGATCTTTGGGGCAAGCCTTGTTGAGATTGGTAAAGTCGATGCAGACTCTGACTTTCCCATTTTTCTTTGGAACAGCCACTATATTAGAGATCCAAGTTGGATACTCTACTTCTCGGATGAATCCGGCTGCGAGTAGCTTGGTAATTTCTTCTTGAACAGCAACTTGCAGCTCTGGTCGAATGGTGCGAGGCTTTTGCTTGACGGGCTTCACCTCTTCTTTGATCGCAAGTCGGTGACAAGCGTCATCTGGATTGATCCCAGGCATGTCTTCGAAGCACCATGCGAAGACGTCGATATTGGACTGGAGGAAGGATACCATGTCTTGCGCTTCTACGTCGCTAAGACCGGTACCAATAAATGTTTGTCGAGGGAGATCTCCGCTGCCTATGTTGATCGGGATGATTTCTTCAATTGAAGGTGATGCTTCCCATTCGATTGGCGGAGGTTCGGTCAGCGGAATCTCCTTTGATTGCTATTTAGAAGAGGGACCAGCTTCATCTCGTGGCCGCTTTGGAGGAGCAATATTGATCTTTCGATCTGTTTTAGCAGCAGCAGCTTCACAAGATCTTCCAGCTTGCTGATCGCCTCGAATGCAGACGATGCCTTCTCCAGTTGCAAACTTGAGTAGTTGATGGTAAGAGGAGGAGATGGCATTGATCTGATGGAGGAATGGTCGCCCAAGAATGGCGTTATAGCTAGACATTCCTTCGACGATTGCAAACCTCACCGAGACCCGAGTCTCTCGGCTGAGGTCGATGGTAAATCTGGATTCGCCCACTGTGATGCTTTGCTCACCATTGAAGCCGGTGATCACAGTCGGGACGACGTCGAGGCTTTGATACTTATGTCCCAAACGTTTGAAACAGTCTGAGAACATAATGTCAATGGAGCTTCCAGTGTCTATGAGGATTCGATTGACGGTGCTTCCGTCGATGATGAGTTTCAAGACCAGGGGGTCTCGATGGGGAGTGTGAACTCCTTGAAGATCGGTGTCGTTGAAGACTATGGATGGCCAAGCCAGACCTTCGATGGGCTTCTCGATCCAGGTATCTTCTTTGTTTGCAGTAGATCGAACATGGAAGATGCGTCGAACCTGCCGATCGACTTCCTTCCCGGTCAAAGCTTGATTGTGCAAGGTTCCATGAATGCCAAAGACATTGGCATTCACAGAAATTGGTTGCCGGTTGGAAGAGATTTGATGTATCCAACACACTTCTTTCCCCTTGGCAGAGGTTCGACGTTGATCGTGCCCATTGTTGACGAATTCTTGAAGATGGCCTTCTCGCAATAGGTCTTCAAGATGGAATTTCAGCCGAAAACACCGATCAGTGGAGTGACCGTGACTTCGATGGAAGTCGCAGTAGACTGTCTTGTCTGCTGTGAATTTGGAATTCGGCTGAAGAGGATTAGGCCTCCGAACGAACTCTTCATGTTGAATGCGGTCGAGTATCTGTTCGATCGGCATATTCCACTCAGTGAAAGTGGTCTTTGTTGGAGATCGACGTCCATCATTCTTTGGTCTTTTGTTGGCCGGAGGAGCTGCTGCTTCAGCGTTGTGAGCCTTTGCAGCATACTTAGGAGCTTCTCTTTCAGCAGGCCTTCTCTTAGTTTCACGCCCTTTCCGAGCGACTTGATCGTCTTCCACCTCAATCTCTCTTTGAATTCGGTCAAACATTGCTCCCAGAGAAGGAGGGGGATTGCGGATGAAGTCGTTGTAGATGTGTAGATCGAAGCGGAGAGCGTTCTGGAAAGCCAACATGATGGCTTCATCATCCAGATGTCTTCCAGAGAGAGCAGCATGCTCGTTGCGAAACCTCCTCGTGAAGCTGCGAAGAGTCTCGTCTGCACCCATCCGCAGTCGGTAGAGAGAGTCGAGTTTCTTCTCTGGCTTTAGATTGAGTTGATAGTGCTGCACAAAGAGGTTAGCCAAGACACCGAACTGAGTGATGGACCCAGCTCGGAGATTGTGATACCAGTCGAGTGAAGGCTCATCAAGACTTCCCGCGAAGGTGCGGCAGAGCACATTGTTTTCCTCTTCGTGTGGCGTTAGAGCTTGCTTGAAGGCAAGTATATGGAGGCTTGGATCTCCTCTGATACAGTTGAATTTGGGGAGGATAGGAGTTCTCCATCCTCTTGGAAAGGTGGTATCGAAGAGACTTCGATGTAGAGGTCCGGCAGAGGAATACCCATCCCTACGACCATGTCCTCGACCTAGAGGTGGGTCAAGAGGCAAGATCGCAAGGTCTTGCTCTGGTATTGAAGTGTTTGCCGGTCGAAGTCGATGTCGAAGGTCCGATCCAAGTCCACGTTGGAGTGGAATGGAAGGGGAGACTCTACTCTTTGAAGGAGCGCCTTTCATTTGGTGCTTCCTTGGCAGGTTGAGCTTCGATGGTGCTCTTTTGTCGCAGTTACGACCAGATGAAGATTGGGAGGACTCGTCTTCAAGACGATCCCAGACACTCTGCTTCCAAGGAGCAGCAGAGGGAGTTGGGTCGCGTCGAATCCTCTCGAGAGCATCAGTGCCCATTGACCTCCGTTGTTCGGAGTAAATTGAATGTCGAGGAGGATCAACCCTCTCACTTGCGGAGGGGATCGGAATAGCAATTCCAGCTTCAGAAGCTGCCTTCTTCAGAGCATCCCTCTCAGCAGTGAGGGTGGCGTTTTGCTTCGCCAATTGGAGTAGTTGGAAATCGATTGCAGAGATCTGGTAAGTCGATGGAGGATCTTCAGCAGGAGCAGGGACAGTCTGCCCAATTGATTGATGAGGATGAGAGGCGATCGGTCGATCGACTGATCTCCCGCTTCCTGAGTGAACTCCCATCTCGGGGACAGCAAGGGGCTGCCCGAAGTTGAGCCTTTGACTCATTGAACGAGTCTCAGGACGAGGTTGATGTTGAGTGTTACTTCCTTCTGGTTGGCCCTGGTGTTTGGTTCTCGCCATTCAGAGTGCGAAGGGTACAACGAGATTGCCGACGTCCGATCAGTTGTCTGATCAACCGAGGGGACGAGGAAGTTTGGCTATTGATCTGGTAGTCGAAGTAAAGAGAGAACACAGCTTCTCGCTCGGATCCCACAGACGGCGCCAAACTGTGGGGGAAAATCTTCGTGCCGACCCGAAGACCTTCGCAGCACCAGTCAATTGGAGTCGAAGTTAATGTCGAAGATCGTTGGTCGATCGGTTAGTTGAAGTCGAAGCTTTTTGATATGCAAACAGAGGAATGCAATCAGAGAAATTGTGACACGAGATGTGATCTCGGAGTTCAGCCGAAGCCTACGTCTCCGTGCTATAGGGAGCAACCCGAATTCACTAACACTTCAGTTGAAGTGACCTCGACAGGCCGAGTGTCACTGAAAGCTCCCTGATCTCTTCGAAAGAGAAAAGAAGATCAAAGAGAGATGGTAGATCGGAAGTTAGAAATCCCAGAGCTCTGGTTCTGAAAGTCAGATCACAGAGTGGAAATCAGAATTCCGGATCTTTGATTTCGATCCTTTTACATTCGAAGGCTCTGCTATTTATAGACATTTCGGGTGGCGAATTGCGGTTTTTGCTATCGTATCTGGGGATCCTCCAGGTAAAGTTGTGGGCCCTGTTACCATCTTCTAGGGGATTCCACTGGCTCTTGGTCCCACCAGGCAGGGCCGGTGGGTCCCGCTGTAGCCCTCGTGGGCCCACCAGGCAGGGCCGGTGGGTCCCGCTGTAGCCCTCGTGGGCCCACCAGGCAGGGCCGGTGGGTCCCGCTGTAGTCCTCGTGGGCCCACCAGGGAGGGCCGGTGGGTCCCGTGGTAGTCCTCGTGGGGCCACCAGGCAGGGCCGGTGGGTCCCGCTGTAGTCCTCGTGGGGCCACCAGGCAGGGCCGGTGGGTCCCGCTGTAGTCCTCGTGGGCCCACCAGGCAGGGCCGGTGGGTCCCGTGGTAGATTTATGCCAAAATTTGCACCCACAACCATTTTATCCATGGTCAAACGGTGACCAACTAAGGTACACTTGAATTAGCTAACTTTGGTTATTCTTGGTGCGAGCAACCCAACCCAAACGCCACTCTGCATCTCCCCTCCACGCTTGTCTAGCTCTGAGCACTCCACGCTCATCTGGTTGGCCCAATGGCTATCCACGTTTACACCTTACATCCAACAGGGAAATATTCCAGGTATAATCGTTCTTTTAAGACGATAGCTAACCTGATTGGTGAATACGCACAAGTTTATATGTTTTGGTGGGTTGATATGCAAATATAAGATTTTCAGGGTTAATACACGATTAGATAAGTTTGTAGGTGTCTATGTTCAAACAAAATTATTAACGTCCCAATTTCTCGACAAGTATAGCAACGGTCCGGTCCACCCTTTGGTGGAAGGCCCACAGTTCATCTCCCCCTCCTCCTCCTCAGTTTGAAGAGGGAATTGGAATAGTAGCATCAAATGAAAAAAGAAAAAAGAAAGAGAAAAAAGAAAGTGAGAAATTCACCCATCCCTTAGATCACTTGGAAATTAAGTATTGGGAAATTTTATTCAACCCCAAAAATCTGTAATTATCCCCCATTTCCATTAAACTTGAACACATCCCGTTTTTTTTTTTTCATACCCTATTTCTATCCCAAAAATACCATTCCCTCTTACACCCCACCTTGAATACACCCCAGTTAAATGGCCCGCCCCATCTTAATCATACACCCCAGTTAAAATATCCCATCTTTTTTCTTTCTCCAATGCTAGAAGGGTTAGATCTTGTATAGGAGAATCCGATCAGGAAAAGTGGGATCTTCGAGCCTTGTTGTCATCTATAGAAGAATTCGATCGAGGGGAAGTAGGATCTTCGAGCCATGTTGTCGATGTCGCTGCCAATGATGACATAGCCATGTCGTTGCCACTGCTCAATTCCTTTCCAATTGCAGTCGATGCCCAAAAGACTCTGTTTAAGGTTTTATTTGGATATGGGGTATAGGTATAAGTAATATTTTAATTTTTTTTGCGTAAGTTATTGTGAAACGGGTGGGGAAAGGGGTCTAGTTACAGATTTTTTGGGTATGAATAAAATTTTTCTTAAGATTAGGATAAATTACACTTTAGCCCCCCAGAAGTTTAGACCACAATCACTTAACCCACTTATAGTTAATAAACGATGTTTTGGCCTCTTCTTTCAGTTTTCATTAGATAGAATCACCAAACAAGGAAATTTGGTAGTTGACAAAAGAGGGTAATATGCTACCATTGAAACCTATAGGGACTGATTTGTAATAAAAAAAAATTGGGGAGGGGGCGGGGGAGTGATTTTGGGATAAGCTTCTCGCGGGGTAAAGTTAAGGTTATTGGTTTCGACGATGGCGATGGTTGCAAGGAGTATGGAGTTGGGCTTTTGGCAGCCCAATGTGGTCGGCCCGTTCGACCCAGGCCCATCAGATGGGATCAGATAAAGGGAAGAAGAAGGTCCCTTGGAACACTAGCCCTGTTTGGATACGGTCCGGTTCAAGGATTCTAGAAGCCTAGACTCTCTAAATAAGACGAAAATCCTGTTTGGATATAACCTGATCCTAAAAAGTGTTTCTGCGATGAGCTCAAAATGTACTTTTGAGAGCCATTTTCCTGGAGCCCAAAATCGAGGCTCCAGCTCCAGAGCCTTTTTTTGGGATTTTGGAATTCTAGGCTCCTAGAATCCCAAAATCAAAATCCTATCCAAACAGGGCCTCCCTAAGCCGATAGAAGCAACAAGGAGCCACCGCCCCCTTGCTTCTCTTTTGGAGCACTGCACATCCAAGGTCCGGAGGAGATCGAGGTGAGGTGAGGTGAGCTTGGGGGAGGCCGCAGTTTCAGTGCCTCCCCAGAGATGTGTTGCTGCTGCCAAGAAGAGGACGAAGCTGGGAAAGCTTGCGAGTGAGGCTACGGGTTCAACGCCTCCCCCACTCGGAGTGGGTCGAGTCTTCGGGATGTTGGTGGGACTGCGCGGTGCAACACCTCCTCCCCGGGTGGTTCGAGTCGTCGGAGGAGAGTCACAGAGGAGCAAGTGCCGCCTGCACATCCTTGGGCTCTCGGTGGTTAGGGATCGGTGAGGACAACACCACCCACCACAGGTGGTTCGGATCACCGGAGGAGGACGTGCCGCCTAAACCTCCTCGAGCGCTCGGTGGACGAACGTCGGGTGGATTGGCGGTGACGGAGAGGTCAGGACGAGGGTGCAACCGAGGCACCTCCTCCAGTGTGGTGGAGCTTCAAGGTCGGGGGATTACACCCTTGAGTGGACCGGCGTCATCGATGGTGAAGGGGGGATCGTCGCTCGATCACTTGGGGATCGACACAACAACCGGTGGAGCACCAAGGTCAAGGATCCCACCCATGGTTGATCGGTGGAGCGACGGATGGCTAACGACCAAGTGAGAGGAGAAAAGCATCGGGTAAGGTCCATCCCCTACCCCAAGTAAGGTGCCAACCAACCGCGAGTGGTCGTGTGCACAACTTAGATTGTGTGCACAATGCGGCCATCGTGCGCGCAAACTGAAGCCTACGCATGACCTGTCCTGATAGCATTGGGTCGGTTCAAGTTCTAGCGAGGGTCAGAAGCGATGTCGCTGGCACGACTGTTAAAGCATGGGTGCGATCAGCAGCGTGCGGTGTCACTAACAAGCGGTTTGGCTAGGCACCGACGGGTGTCCTGACGGAGCAGCCAACTGGTGGCAGGAGGTAGCATCAATGGGTGCAGACGGGTCGTCTCCCACAAACAAATTGACCAAGGACGGGCAACCTAACAGAGTTGTCAGCTAGAGGCTAATGGAGGAGACCGGACGTTGATAGACATGGATGCAGCATGCATAGACGCCTGCAGTACAGCCGGGTGCGGAAATCGTCAATGGATGCAGAGTGATGAATGTCGACCAACGAGCGGCAACTTGTAAACGATGGGTGCGGACAATGCCACAGATTGGAGCACTGACTGCGGACTACGGTGGATCGTCGACGAGCGACGGACCGGTGCACAAGGACATGATTGATGATCGGATAGACCTGAGCGTGCTTGGCACGGTGTACGATCACCGGAGATGATTTGTATCTGTGAATATAGCCCGATGGCCAAAATGGTGTTAAAAGAAGCAATTGATTGGTTATGACTGTGTCTCTCCCCGATCGCATGTGTACATCCGCATTTAACATATGACCACGATGTCTCCCCCTCCTTCAGCACATCCGACCCCCCATGCCTTCTTGGATATCGATCGTAGCCTCCCTCACGATGGTGGCTACTCTTCCTCGCTCTCTAGCTTACTTGGTGGTGGCGGTTCGGGCGGATGTTCCAGTGGAGCAGTGGAGGCAGTTCGTCCCCCTTGACCTCTACGACAATGGACAGAATTAGGATTTTTGGCGACCGGATTCCGTTTGAGGTTCTTCGCCACAAAATCGATCGTGATGCCCATAAGCAAGGAAGGAACCAAGATTTTATATTGGGAGGGGCCAAAGCATAATAATTTCATTTGAGGGGGGCCAAAGCATAAATCTAAAAAAAATTATATTCTAATATTCTAGACTTTTACTACATAGGCGGCATGGCCCCCCTTGGTCCATACATAGTTCTGTCCCTACCCATGAGCTGACTGTGTCCAGGTAATTGGTCTGGTAGGTGCTACTACCGTCTTCGGTTTGACCACTAGGAAGACCCTATTGATGTTTCAGATGGGAGCCCATGAACTTTCGAGGGGGAAACCCTGGCATTAAAATGTTGGAGCTAGACCCTTTTTCATCCAGGGACCGATTGGTTGATCAAACATCGGTATGGATACGTCTGTCGGGGAATCCCATGCCATCGATGTCTATGACGAAGAGTTGGTGCTACATTGATACCATGTCACAAGAGTCCATAGTATGGAAAGAAGAGAGAGATTATCTTCTCATTACGCCAATGGGCCTATATATAGGCATGACATGTACAAGAGGGAGAGTTTCTATTCTACAATGTACAACATCACTAACACTGCAGATTGCATAGGGTTCTAGTTAACCAATTCGATTGGATAGATATATCTGAGGACTGTATGTTAGGGTTTGTGTCGAGGTGGATCTTACTCAGAGTTTGGCTCCTGGCATCGATGATGAGAATGACACTTCTTTGTTCTGGGCCACGTGTCCTTCTCCAAACCCATGGGATCGAGGCCGAAGTATGGGCCTAGGTCCACTTCTTCACAGGACTTAAGGCCCGATTCTATGTTCGTGGATCACAACAGCTACTACTTCTTGGGCCCGAGGACCCAGCTCCTTGTTCTCCTATCAGGCCCATCTCCTCCTGGGCCTGCTCGCCTACACTGATAGATCCATTGGGATTTGGTGATCAAGGTTTATCGTCAGAGGTGACTGCCCATGCATCAGTAGGTGGTTGATCATGTCTCTTGGTTGCTGGCAGAAGCTGCAGATGCTACGATCTTCTAGTTCGGATGATGAGGAAGGTCCGTCTGCTGATTGTACCATGGGGGAGTTGTCTGATCAGTGGCTGAATCCAGTGGCGGAGCCACGATTTCACTCTAGTGGGGTCAAGAAAATTTAAAATCCTAAAACTTATCTCTTTTCATGATAGTGCAATCGTGGGTAGAACTTAACATGATATTGTTTTAATGGACACTGGATGCAGTCAAGCAGGGGGAATCGATGTTCAGGAGCCAGTCTAGCAAAGTAGCAGGCCGTGTCGTAAGCCGGTGTGACCCCTGTGAGGCTGCGACTTGTGAGCAGCAAGCACTTCAAGGTCATCGTCGAGGTTGGTTACAAGAGACAATGTTCGAAATCTCCATTTCGGTGGAAATTTTGACCTTCTGGATATGGAAATATTTCGACAGTGTGGAAATATTGCAATTTTGTAGAAATGGTGGAAATATTGATTTTTTGATGGAATTTTTTAATGAAACTCCGGATAGTCATAAACCAAGTATAGATACACACTTTGGAACACTCACATAATATGTGTACCCTATCAAGGGGTGTAGAGCTTCACATAATATGTATTCAATGTATTAATTCTGTGAGTGTTGTGCAATCTTATTTAGTTCGGTTTTGATATATATTTTTCAAATATTTTTTAATACTTTTTTTGGATAAAAATATTTTTGAAATAAAGATTAGTTGATTGTTAAAATAATGTTTCAAACGATTTTGAAAGCGGACTTAAAACAAGAAAGTTATGCAAATTTGAAATTATGCAAAAATTATGCTGAAATGTGAAACACTGTTTTTTTATTAAGTCTGAAAAAACGAGTTTTTATATAGAAAAGTTTTTATACATTCAAAATTTCCTAAGACGGACCATGGTTTTCTAGATGTACTCGTACTCCTACATCTTGTGGAATTTTTTGAGCTAAAAAGGAGTTGATTTAATCACTTTTCTCACCATGTAGATTTTATAAAAATCCATAAAAACTGTTTTCTCCTACTAAAATTGAAAGTTTACTTTTTGATTCCTTTGTTTTTTTATTTTTTTGATATTTTTATTGAAATCAAATGGGGGGGTATTTTCTTATTTATATATAATAACTTAAAGTAAATGGAGAAAATAAAAATTAAGTAAAACGACATTTACTTAAATGTTATTATATGTAAATAAGCTGCTGAGAACCAGGCCCCCCAGTCCCCTTTTATAACCAGTCCGTCACAGAATTTCGGATAAATTTCGTGAAATTTTTCAAAATTTTCGCAAAATTTCGATAAAATATCGCGATATTTCGTGGAGATGGAAATATTTCTTGGAAATATCGCGATATTTCGTGGAGATGGAAATATTTCGTGGAAATATCGTGATATTTCGCGAAATTGCTCGATATTTTTACATTTTCAATTATGCTCGAGATTGCAGGTGATATTTCGTATCGGGGTTTCATTTTTCCGATATATTTCGCGATATTTCGCGAAATATATCGATTTTTTGTTCCATGACTAGAGATGAATTATTTTTTTTTCTTCAGATGCACTAATTGTATTTGATGGCCATTCTTGGTTTTAGATTTTAGTGGGGTGGGGGTTCCATAGGGCTGGACTGACACATACTTGTAAGGGATATAAAATTTGAATAAATTACATTTTGCCCCCTAAAGTTTAGCTAAAAAAAATTTAACCCATCTATAATTTAAAAAACTATATTTTTCATCCTTCATTCAGGTTTTGATCACATAAACATTACCAAATGAGGGATTTTTTTTTGAGTGGTACCAAATGAGTGCTACCAACTGAGGAAATTAAGTACATGACAAAAGGGGTAATGTGCTAATATTTCAAACTTTGGGAAGCGATTTGGAAAAAAAATTACTATAAGGGGGTTAAATGTTTTTTGAGCTAAACTTTAGGGGGGCAAAGGGTAATTGACCTTTAACATTTCAAATCCCAGTGGGGGCAGGTGCCCCCACTGGGCCTTAGTTGGCTCCGCCTCTGGCTGAATCGTAGCTGGCCTTGTGGGTCCTCTCGGGTGCGCGTTAATTGGCACCTTACAGGTCCCTCGAAAGAAGTTCAGGAAAAAACTGTGTGTGTAGCTCGGGTTGGTTTTGTTCTTTTGCTAGGGGTGTTATGTGGGTGGCTTGGGCAGTCTTTGCGGTCTTTAATGACGCTCACCTACTCTAACGCCTTTGTCAAAGGTCTTAGGTGTTTAATTGTATTAAAAAAAAAAAGAGTTACATTAACTGTGGATGCAAAATATAGCCAAAGGCACTCACAGGGCCCACAAAGATGGTGGTGGGATCAGCCAACCCTATTTGGGGCCCACAAAGACGATGGTGGGACCCGCCAATGATGCCTGGGACCCACAAAAGCAAAGGTGAGACCGCCAGCCCTGCCTATGTCCACAAGGACGACAGTGGGGCCTACCAGTTATGCTTGGGGCCCACAAAGATGATGGTGTGACCCGCCAGTCCTATCTGATACCCAAGAAGATGACGGTGGGATCTGCCAACCTTGCCAGGTACCCACAAAGACAGTCTGGGGCCTGATAATTATTAGCCCACAAAAATCTCCCAGGGGCCCGAACATTCCAAAACATCTATAAATAGGAGGGTAGACACATATTCTAGATCGGATCATCATTCGGTATCCAAATTTTCATTCCAGATATTTTCATTCGGTTTCAAGAGTTGTAGTGTTTTAGCTAAGAATTGATCTCCTTTTCTACCCTCTTTCATATTTTCTCTGATTGTTTGTACAAGTAACGCTCGGCCTGTCAAGCTCATTCTATATTTTAGAGATAGTTGATTCAAGGTTGTATCTTTCCGTACAGAGACGTAGGCTTTGGCCGAACTTCATCACCACTCCCTTGTACATGTCTAATATGCATACTTCCGACTCTCTACTCAAACACCCTACGCTCTACAATGTCGACGTGACAGCTCAGCACGCTACAATGCACCATGCTCAACCTTCCATCGATTGTTCGAAGGAAAACGGACGACAACCTTAGTTTCCTCCCACAGTAACCATTTTTTATTATTATGTAAAATGAATTGGGTTTTTATACGTGTCCAATGTTATTCAGTAGCAGAAACTATCCCTTTGCATGATCATTCTTAGTGGCTGAGTGCAATAGACGATTGTGATCAGTGGCCCAATCCAGATGGAAACCAAGATGGCTGAATAGCATTTTCTAATCTATACTATATACTAAAACGGAGCCCTCTCTCCCATGGTGTGACACGTGAAGCCCTATTAATGACAGAAAAATCTCTCATCCCTGTGTGAACATGGATATCCTTGTGTGTACTCGATGTTTACATGCATTATAAGGAGAATGAGTCATTTATAGCAATTTAATGTCATTTACTGATTTACCCCATTTCATAATCCTCTCATCAAAAAATTTAAAAGTTTTTTTTTCCTCCAGATATACCCGATGTTTACATGCAATATGAGAAGAATGAGCTATTTATAACAATTTAATACCATTTAATTCTCCCACCCCCATATTACTCTCTCTCTCTCTCTCTCCCTCCCTCCCTCCCTCATAATTCTCTCTCATGTCTTTTGGAAGGCAGAGCCGGTGTGTGAACACAGCATGACTCAGGCAAAACATTAAACACGTGTGGGTCAGCTGGTCGCAGAGGTGGTATTGCTGTAATGCTGGCTGTAGTGACCCTCTCAGACAATCCAGCAAACAGATGATAAGCACCAGCAGGTGGTGCAAATTTAGAAGCAAGCAAACCTACAGAAATGCCATCCACATTCCCCAACTTCTCCCCTGATACGACACAATGTCTGGGACTATGCTGAGAAAACTGCAGGGGCGGCAAATCACCTACGTTTTTTAAATCCACCTGCAGTTCCTCCAAACCAACCTTAGTCTTGGACACCCTCTTTGCATCATCATTAACGATATGGGGCAGTTGAGTCCGAAACTACAGCATCAGCTACTCCATGACACATTGCATCAGTGGACTCTGAGGCATCAGGAAGACGACCTCGGTTCATCTAGAGTCCCTCCCGCCACCTTTACTAGCAATAGCAGCATCAATAAATCCTCCTAGCGATGGGGCTGACGGGGGGGAGAAAGCCTCAAAAGGCTCTCCGAACTAGGTCTGCAAACGAGCTGAGCCGAGCTGAGCCAAGCCGAGCTTTGGCATGTTTTTATGACATATTTTATGGCAAGGGTTTTATTATCCCTTAAATAGTGATCTTCACAAACCATGAATGAAGCATCCGACGATTGTGATCGTGAGCCACTTCAGAAATACCAAGGGTTGCTTCATGGCCATTCCAATTCCCAATAGTGCAAAGGTACTTCTCTTGAACACAAGGAGTGATTTTTCCTTGCACACAAGGAGAATCAGGAGATGTGAAGCCTCTCTCTCTCTCTCTCTCTCTCTCTCTCTCTCTCTCTCTCTCTCTCTCTCTCTCACACACACACACACACACACACACACACACACACACACACACACAAACGAGAAAGATCTATGTTGTTGGGTTTGGAGTCAAACCTCTCTCCCTCTCATTTCTATTATTGAGTTTGAAGGCCGGATATGACTCTCATCAATTTATCAATTTGTAAATTTGTATATCACTATAAATAAATTGTTGTCTATTTTGTCGAGATGCGATCGAGAGAGTAGAAGCAAGGAAACAATGGGTCAGGGATAAGAGCAACCATCACTAGCTCACCCATGTCATGGTCCTAAGCTTATTGTTATGGGTATGAAGTATTTATTAAACTTTTTTTCTGATTGCTTTGGTGCTTCAGTTAATAACACGACTTGATGATGATCTTATTTATAATTGTTAAAGTTATGTTTCATGACCTCGATGGCCTCCGAGGCATCGCCCGGGTTTAGACTAGTATAAATCAATACCAAATCGTAACCCAGAATAAATAGTAAAAATCGGTAGCAATGAGATAGGTTCGATTTTTTTAATATGGTCCAGCTTTTCACACTACACAGATTACTAGTGTTTACACACAAAATAAAACCCATCCTACCCTACACGAACCAGGCCCAAGGATGAGGGCAACTATGGCTAGAGGGCTACTGCATCCGCTAGTTCCGTGCAAGGAACCACCCATCGTTAGCATCAGCGGATGCCGGTCTCATGAAATTCACCGTTGTCTCCTCTACCTCCTTCATCCTAGTCCTCCTTAGCCGCCTCCTACTCATCGGTGAGGGAACTGGATCAAAGAAATCAAAATCACACAGATAAAGACGAGAGAATAAAAATAAAGTTAGTTTTTTTTAAAAAGAACCGAGTGCTTGATAAGGAAGCCATAATCATGAAGGAAACAGGAAGCCAAAAAAAAACGATTATGTGACGAGTAGATGAGGAAGTGATAGTTAAATGGGAGAGCTCCAAATCACTTCCTGGTACTTGTCTTGAGCGTTGGCGGGCACGAGGACAACATAATTATTGTTGCGGACGGTGCGACAATTATTCTCGTCCGCCTGGGTAAAGATCCTCTTGCCATAACACATCCTCGCTTTTTGCCGCGATCACTCTTGACAGCCAACCTTTATACGTCGCACAGTCATAGCCAGAAAATTAACTTTTTCTAGTCTCTATTGTTACTTAAATAAATCTAAGAATTCAAAATTTGTTGTTTACTTTTTGCATTTTTCCTTGATGGCACGAGAACAATCAAAATCAAAATTAAATAAAAAATTATTTTGTTATAATCTATCAAATATAAACGGATGATTATAACTTTTTATACAAGTTTCTCTATTTCTTTATTGGAGCAGAGCTGAGTCCCCATACTATAAGGGCTTTTTTTAGAAATAATATTGTTTTTAAAAAAAATTGTTTTGCAGACATCCGCAATGTATCTTATGCGCTAAGGAGTGCAAGAATCCTTTTGAGACGAGCTAAATAATTGCAACAGTAGCCACAAAGTGCGGGAGAGGTCATAAAGTTCCCCGCCCTATAGGCTGTCAAGTATTTTTTGCATGGTCGTGAAAATTTGTGAAATACCGACTTCACTATAACCGTTAATCATAACCCATAATCAACAGTAGCCGATAAAAATAAAATAAGGGGCATTATACTATATAGGACCAAAAAACTGTAATATGCATAGCTCAGGACTTACTTTCAACGTAAATACGATAAAATACGATATAGAACAAAAATGGCTTATTTGTGTTTTTTTCAACTTTTATTTGAAACAAAATTACCTAAATACCTTCTATCACATCATCCTCTCCATTTACCACAGTTTTCTTCTCTGCCCATTCTCCAAACTTTCATGAGTTCTCCTCTGGATATCTTTTCCCTCAGCTCCTCTTTACCTCCCTCATATTTGTGGCACCTTCCCTCTCTCTCATACGTCTCACTTTAGTGACAAAAATTACATCATTTTAAGACTTATATAGTCCAAAACTCCACTACTATATCATTTGGTGTGAGAGAATCGTTAAAAGATTTCGGTATGCATAGCATTGCTCAAGGTCAAATCTAGGGATGATTAAGCTCTAAAAGTTGGATTGGTGCTTTTCATATGCTTGGATGCCATGCGACCTATAGTTCTATATATGGAAAGAAGACATCAACAATTGTGACATACATTTTGTTTATATGGGTGTGATGAACTAAGTTTAAGGTATCATCCACATCTCCACACATAGTCTATTTATAGGTTGTCAACAACCAATTTGCCTCCTATTTTCAATGATAGGTGTTGATCTACCATGGCGTGGAGGAATATACCATCCGCATTGAACGAACTGGTGACGAGTCATCGGTGTTAATAGGCTAACTGACGACGATCTAGATGATGATGGCTTGAAGCAAAGATAGATACTTTGAGGAGCCCATCTCGAAAAATTATCGGTTCAACTTGCCTTCAACCATCATTCGAGTTCTGAAAAGAAATAGATATTATTTATGCTATATATAAAGCGAACTCTTGGTTACTGTAGCTCTATAAATGGTATTTGCGTAGAGTATAATTATGTGCCTTGTGTGTTGATTCATTTCATTCTAGTGGATTGATTTGCGTGTCAAAGCTATGCTCAAGCTAGGTGGTTGTTTCGTTCAAGGTTTCCACCTAAAATTTTTTTGTCGTGCTTTACTATACGTTGTATATTGAGTAGCACTTTTTATTCTTATACCCCTTAAAGTCGTCGTAAGAAGGTGGGAGGAGTGTGTATCGTGCATGACCGCCAAGTGTTTATTTATTTGCACAAGAGAGCCAAACTTTTGTTTAATTGCATAAAATAATCACTTTCGCTTATTAAATATTTTCTTTACTTTTGTGTGACTATATTTGATCCCTCCTTAGGGATTTAGGGCATTGAAATTATCTATTGGTATCTTAGCTTATATTTGCTAAGGTACCCCAAGTGATATATGCCCCTCAAACTTACAATAGGGAACAATCATCTAACTCTAGCTCTCTCTGTTGTTGCACTCCAAAAGCACAACTATGGTTCCATCATGCACACATTGGCCGTAGTTACCAAGAAATTCATCAGATTTTAAGCGAGTATCCTTCACCAACCTTATGCTATGGCTCGGAAGCCTCCACCCGTCTCCTTGCACTTCGTCCACAGGACCGACTCATCAACCTTCTAGAGATATCTAGTACGTGTTTCCATTGAGAGTTGCATACACCCTAGTCGGACTCAGTCTCTATTTATACCCTAGTCTGATTGGAGAAGAATCAACGACTTCTGACTATTTAGTTGAGGGTGAATAAGAGTGTAGGGAAAATGACGTGGGGGGAGAGAGAGAGAGAGAGAGAGAGAGAGAGAGAGAGAGAGAGAGAGAGAGAGAGAGAGAGAGAGAGAGAGAGAGAGAGAGAGAGAGAGAGAGAGAGAGAGGGGGGGGGGGGAGGGGGGGAAGAATAAGCGTCTATGTTTGCTTTGCCAGCTAACCCTTGGAATATATTGACCAATGACATCTTGAAATCCACCAAGACAAAAACAAGAATAGAAGTTATAGGCAACACCAATATGAGAATTGATTCAAGGATTCTTAAACTACAAGCATTAAAGGTCTTCATAAGCATAGTAGGTTCCATAAAATAAAAGAAAAAATTGAAATAAGCATGTGGAAAATAAAATAAAATAGGTGTGATAGCAAGGTTTTTGTCGGAGTGTGAGGATCAGTGCCGTTGCTGCACCTTGTAGACACTGCAGCGGGTGTTTAGTAAAGTCATGTCTCTCTCACGTACGTGTAAAGAACTCGACCTCGAGTTCATGTCTGGGACTTAAGCATAATGTCCATCTTTTGGTGACAAGATACACCACCCTATGATACTGATTCGATTGGAGAAGTTGATGGTAAAGACCCACCAGATAAAGTCTAGTTGTCGAATAGTTGACATTGAATCTCACACATAAGTAGATGCAAAGCATGTGGGATTTTCAATTTGCTGTAGAATTTATAGATTGGACTTCCATGCACTCGTTTAAAATAAGTTTTTGACCTCTTCAAGTGTACAATGAAGGTGCTGGTGCGAACTTAGACATAAATGCCGATAAAAACGGGGGATTGGTACTGGTGGTGTTTAAACTGGTTTTCGGATGACGAAGTGGACTAAAATTCATTTTGGAAAAAACTTAGAAGATTATGGTGTTATACAAAAATGGAATTAAAAAATATTTAAACTATGACTGCAAACCTCGTCTTAAAATAAACTTCATATAGGACCAGCCAAGGTCCAAAATTTGTACTTCAACCAATATCTCAACATAGCAATATATGGAAACATCTTGATGGTGTGAAAGTGTTAAAGTTTTATAAAATTTCTAGAATTTTTGGCTAAAATATGTATTTTTTTTAATGAAATTGTGGACAATTGTAAATCAAGCATAAATACACACTTTGAAACACTTAAATCATATTTCTACACTATCTAGGTGTGTGAGCTCCACATAGCATGTATTTTATACAATCTATGTGGATATGTTACAGTCTAAAATCTATTGCATATCCAAAACTCTTGGATTCATCAATATTATTAAGACTTGGTTTTCTGATTTTTGTTCATAACGCTCCAAATTTGAAAGATAGATACGATATTTTCAACAATTGATTCCCAAATCCGACTAGGTATAGCAAATCGTAATAGATTCAATGCTCTTTTATCATCATGCTATCAATTAAACAACTATAAATAAATTAATTGTAAGTATCTAAGATGAATCATTTTTGAATTTTTTTGTGAATAATGCTTTTTTTTGCTATATTATGAATAATGCTTTGATCCAATGGAATGAACAATTCGATACTTTTTTTTTTATTTGCTCACCAGATTGGTGTTACGATGGCATATTTAATACTCCAAAATAATTTTTCAAAGAAAAATCACATTGGAGAAATGTACGGCCTTTTCAAAGGTTTGGGATTTAAAATTAGTAAATTTTAGGTAAATTTTGAAATATTCTTGGGCCCCATATTTTATAATATTTTAGTTGCCAGAAAAATGATAATATCCTATGAATATTTTAAAAATTATGAAAAATATTGAATCATTGGGCCAACATGCCAGAAAGGGCCAAATAATTGTCAACTAGACATGTAGTTTAAAAAACTATCAAGTCTATCATAAATTAAAAAAATAAATAGGGGGCATATGTAAGAGTCCAAGCTAATTATTACACACTGCTGCAGTCAACCAACTCCTACCCCTGAAGATCAAAGAGGGATTCCAAGTTAACTCAGACCCCTTAAGGGAAGGATCATTTACCCTTCAACCACAAAGCACTGACGTAAAGCACAAAAGCATACATAATATATGATTAAGCATTAATAAGCATAAAGTTTACCTAGGGGTGTGCATCGGTTCGAAACCGACCTATTTAGGCAAAACCCAAACCGATCCAACCTAGGTCGGTTTTGAGAATTTGCAATCCGATCCAAACCGATTGAGACTGGAATCCAATCCAATCCAATTAAAGTCGGTTTGGATTGGATTGGATGGTCGGTTTGGGCTTTAGCCCATATGCTTACTATTTTTTTTTTTTTTTTAATTTGGACATAGTTTCAACTTTAAAATGATTATTTCAAAAATTACAAAATGATACTACATTACTTACCAAAATACCAAGTTATCAACAACAATACCATTATGTCCACAATATTCATATCCATTAAATATTAAAAACTACAAAGTACAGTTTTAACAATTAAACAAAAGTTCACAACAGTTACCACTAAATTAGTAAATTATAAACCGGAGTCCGGTTCGGTTCGGTTCGGTTTAGGTCGGTTTTTAATTGATAAATCCGATAACCGATCCAATCATATCGGTTTTGAGAAATCCTGATCCAATCCGATCCGTTGAGTGTGTCGAAACCGATCAAATTCGGTCGGTTTGGTTTGGTTCGGTCGGTTTGGTCGGTTTGGTTTGGATCCTGCACACCCCTAAGTTTACCAAACAGTTTAACACAACATACATGCACGTCATAAACTTCTACTAATTAAACATGAACATCACACAAGGAGGCACGGATCTCTCAAGAGCCATAACTTATTCTGCAAAGTACGACCAACAGTACGAGCTCAACGTCGATAGCCGACTCTCATATATAACTATATATGTATACATGACATCCCCACCGTATTTGTTTCCTGCATCCATAAGATAAGAAGAAGAAAAAAAAAAGAATTAATGCTTGTGGAATCAGAAAACCAAGAAATAAGTTTTTATGGTGAAGTGTTTAAAAACGATTATCCTTTGTGGGTGGGTGGGTGGGTGTGAATGAGAGAGAGAGAGAGAGAGAGAGAGAGAGAGAGAGAGAGAGAGAGAGAGAGAGAGAGAGAGAGAGAGAGAGAGAGAGATGTGCTCTAAATATCTTGAAGTAAAGGCTACTAACTTATTTTGTTTGTAAGAGCAAATTTTCATTTCGAAAGCTATCAAGAGAATAAGGCATCTCTAAGAACTTACAGTATGGAACGACCTTCCACTTTTGGTTGTCTCCATCTTTCCACTCCCAAAGCCCAACAATGGTTCCATCATGCACAGATTGACCTCCACGGAATGCGTCAAAATTCAAGGTAATATTACTCGCCATCCTTATGGCTCGAAAGCCTCCGCCTATGTCCTTGCCCTCTGTCCATAGGATTGACTCATCAAGATGTGCTGAATTGTATTGAACCAGTCGAACCTGGAATCAAGTTTTTTTTTTCTTGTTAAATATGGTATTTAACATGATTGGAATCTTAGAAAAGGAATAAGATTTTTTCCTCTAATGGGGAAAAAGAAGAAGAAGAAAGAAAGAAAGTGAGAAATCTACCCACCCACTTCACTTGGAAATTAAGGATGAGGGTAAATTAGACTCCCCCCCCCCCCCCCCCCCCCCACCCACCCACCCACCCACACACACACAATAGTTAATAAACTATATTTTGGCATCTTCTATTAAGTTTTGATCAGATAAGAAATTACCAAAAGAGGAAATTTAGAAGTTGACAAAAGTGGGTATTGTGCTACCATTGAAAACTATTGGGACCGTTGTGAAAAAAAACAACTTCAGAAGGGTTAAGCGATTTCTGGATAAACTTTATTGGTGTAAAGTGTAATTTACCCGAAGGAATACGACATGGGTAAATTACACATAACCCCCTGAAGTTTATACCAAAATCATTTGAACTGAAGTTTTTTTTTGTTCCAAATTGGTCCTTCTAGTTTTAAATGTTAACACAATACCCTCTTTTATCAACTACCAAATCTCCATTTTTGGTAAACTCCTAATCAAATCTAAATTGAAGAGGGTAAAATGTAGTTTATTAATAATAAAGGGGTTAAGTGATTTGGGGCCAAACGTTAGGGGGTAAAGTGTAATTTACCCGTGAAACATTAATAACACAATAGTTTTGAGCAATAGAAGCGAAGATTTACCGGGTGGGTTGCTCCAATGGCGTGCTTTATAGCCTGACCCGTGGCCTTATTGACGAGAGAAAAGCTCGGGCGGCCATCTTTATCCTTCACGGTCATGCTGTACCTCATGTCTTTGATCCAATGCTACAACCACCCCAAAACAAATCATCAACTCAGTTCACAATGCTAGTGATCTACAAGCTAGTGTGATCTTCTTCTTTTTTTGGGTTATTTTGAGTTTGCCCCCAAGACTTTGCCTTGAATTAGACTTTACCCCCCATATTTTCATTAATTAGACTTTACCCCCCAAAACTAACTGTTCCGTCAGCTCACCCCCCAAAACTTTATTTCTTTTCTGTCAGTCACCCTTTCACTTAGATGGTGAGCTGACGGAACAGTTAGTTTTGGGGGGTAAAGTCTAATTAATGAAAAATGGGGTGTAAAGTCTAATTCAAACAATATTTGGGGGGCAAAGTCAAAATAACCCCTTTTTTTTTGGTGGGGGTGGGGGTGGGGGGGGAGCAACTGATCTCCGGGAGGCGCCTAAGCTAGGCGCAAGCACAAACCGCCACTTGACGGAGCTCCTGCCAGTAGGCGGAGGGACGGGCACATGCCACACCAAACACCACCACCCTAGGTGGGAGGCGGGACACCAAACCGCCACCAGGCAGGGGAGGCGCCATCGCCGGCGCACAGTGCGCAGGCGCCATGCACATACAAGTGTGATCTTAGGAAATCAAAGATGAACAAAGGCTTAAAAGAACAGAGAGGTGGGTTGGTGAGAAACAGAAGTGAATGCTGGATGATCCACTAGTACTTGCCTGGCGGGTGTCGCTGCGGTCGACCGGTGCGAGGACGACGTTGCCGTCGTTGGAGACGGCGAGGGAATATTTGGCGTCCTCCTTTGTGAAGATGCTCACCGTGGGTTCTCGAGTCAGATGCTGGCCCTGCCAGCCCGGGTGGCTCTCCCAAGCCTCAATCTTCCATTTTTGGTTGCTTTGGTCCTTCCACTCCCAGAGCCCAGCAATGGTTCCGTCGTACACCTCCGTGTCTCCGCCGAAGGCATCGAGGTTCAGGTGAATGTTGATCGCCATCCTTATGGCTCGGAAGCCGTCGCCCGTCCCTCCGAACTCCGTCCACAGGACCGACTTGTCCAGATGATTTGGATCGAACGGAACCAGGCGAACCTGCCAAGAGTTCTAAACTAACTCAGAAGGCACAGTGGAGCTTCTTTTTTTTAGAAAAATTGAAACAGACTTTGCCCCCCAACTTTTGCTTGAATTAGACTTTACCCCCCATACTTTCATTAATTAGATTTACCCCCCAAACTAACTGTTCCGTCAGCTCACCCTCCAAAACTTTATTTCTTTTCCGTTAGCTCATCCTTCTTTTTTGGGTTATTTTGACTTTGCCCCCCAAATTTTGCCTTGAATTAGACTTTACCCCCCATCTTTTCATTAATTAGACTTTACCCCCCAAAAGTAACTGTTTTGTCAGCTCAACCCCCAAAACTTTATTTCTTTTCCGTCAGCTCACCCTTTCTCTTAGATGGTGGGCTGACGGAACAGTTAGTTTTGGGGGGTAAAGTCTAATTAATGTAAAGATGGGGGGTAAAGTCTAATTCAAGGCAAAATTTGGGGGCAATGTCAAAATAACCCTTCTTCTTTTGAAAAGTCGTTAGCTCACCCTTTCTTTTAAAGATGGTGAGCCGACGGAGCAGTTAGTTTTGGGGGGTAAACTCTAATTAATGAAAAGTTGGGGTAAAGGTAGGGCTGGCGATTTCGGACCTGACACGGCAGACCCGACACGAAGTTAGCGGGTCTGGGTCTGGGCTAAACGGGTTCGGGTCGTGAACGGGTCGACACGATAGATCCTTTTAATAAATAGGTCGGGTCCGGGTTTAGGGTCTGGACACGGTAGACCCGGGATGACCCGTTTAAAATTCAACGGGTCGGGTCTACCTGCAATCCGATACTGTAATATATAGTCTCAGCGGGTCGATCGGGGTTAGGTCGGGTCAAGTCGGATTGGGTCGGATCAGGTCAACTGAATAAACCAGTGTGGTAAACGGGTCTTATCGGGTCTACCCGTTTATAAACTGGTCGGGTACGGGTTTAGGATCTAGACATGATTAGTTAAATGGGTTAGGTCCGGGTCTAGGGGTTTTGGACACAACCCGAAACTAGACACGAACCCGACCCGACACGACCCATTGCCACCCCTAGGTAACAATCTAATTCAAGGCAAAATTTGGGGGGTAAAGTCAAAATTACCCTAAAAATGAATTGGGCTTATATAAATGACCAAATGCTATTCATCCTGGCTTCCATCCGAATTGGGCTATCCTGACATGGCACCTGACTAGAACAGTCCTTTTGTCTGATCTCCTTTAGGGGCTGGGTGCAACAAACGGTTGTGATCAGTGGGCATTTCGATCCTGATGGCAACCAGAACGGCTGAATTGCATTTTCCTATATAAACCAGTACAAGCAATTAACCCAGAGTAAATAGTCAAAAGGTTAGTAGTAGGGGTGTTTTGGTTTTTTCAATAAGATCAGGCTATTCGCACTATGCAGATTACGAGGGGTAGTAAATTTGCACACAAAATAAAACTCCATCTTACTCGTGTGCGAGCCAGACCCATGGATGAGGGTAACTCTATTGAGCATGAATTCCGACGTTTTCTGCGTTACAAGTCAAAACAACCCTAAAATGAATTGGGCTTATATAAATGACCAAATGCTATTTAGCCATCCTGGTTTTCATCCAAATGGGACTATCTTGGCGTGGCACCTGACTAGAACAGTCCTTTTGCCTGATCTCATTTAGAGGCTGGGTGCAACAGACGGTTGTGATCAGTGGCCAGATCAATCCTGATGGCAACCAGAACGGCTGAATAGCATTTTCCTATATAAATCGGTATCAGCTATTATCCCAGAGTAAATAGTAAAAGGTTAGTAGTAGGGGTGTTTTGGTCTTTTTAATAAGCTATTTGCACTGCACAGATTACCGGGGGTAGTAAATTTGCACAGAAAATAAAACCCCATCTTACTCATGTGCGAACCAGACCCATGGATGAGGGCAACTCTATCGAGTATGAATTCCCATGTTTTCTTTGATACAAGTCAATAATACTAGGTGTCGGTCACTCGGCCTTCTTCCACTGTTCACTTTATCTTTATTTTGTTTAATTCTAAAAGGGAATGGCATGCTTCACAAAACACTTGGCTTCATAACGTCTATCTTGGCTTCAATTTTCATTCATGGAACTTCACTTTGATGATAATACAAGTCTTGCATGTACATCCATATAAAGTATAAATCCAAAAATGATTATTTGATATTTATCTTATTCTCTCAAAGACTACCCAACTACTTATTGTTGTTTCGGAAATGCTAGATATAGGAAAGACAAATTAGCCAAATTTATTTTTCTTTTAACGTGATTCACCCACAAGCCGGACTACATTCATGGATTACAACTTTCTTCTTGGTGACCATACATCATTTTTGAGCCTCAAGTAAGGTCTGACTATTTGCCATGCTCATCGATGCCCCACACGTACGCTTGTCGTCCACGTCGTGCTTGCTGCTGAGTCTTTCGGACAGCCTTGCACCCGTCAGTGCCTCGGTCCGGTGTTCGTCGGCACTCCTCTATAGGAGACTAACCGCTACCGGGAGGATAACGTCATCCACGTATCTCGCTCGGTCTTTAAGAAAAATACTCGCACCATGACTCTCCCAACAATGATCATGATTCTCGTTGTGCCTCCTCTACTGGGTGCCTCCTCCGTTGTCTGTCGATAGTCTCACACCATGCGTACTACTAGGAGAAGAGAAGGATCCGAGGGAGGGGGGCACGACGTTCCCGTGGTTCTCTTGAATATTCAAGAGAGCATGACAATGGTTCTTCTGAGATAGATGGCCGGTGAAGTCGATAATCGCGTGTTGTGAAAGTTTTTTTACTAAGAAAAACTTTGTGCCACCGTCTTGGTTTGTAATGGTTGGGATTAGGGTTTTGTGGCAAACCCTAAAAAAGAAGACATGGGATTGGACATCGATCACTTGTTCAGAGTAGAATCATAGGGATCGATTGAAGAACGTCAGTTCCAATGAAAAAAGAGCATGGCATTTTTCCTCAATTCTTGCACGTTCTTGGTAGATCACCTCGTCATCCTTGCTTCTTCATAGAAGCAAGAGAATCCCTACGATGTCATGATCTCGTTTGTAATCCCAATAAGCCCTTTCTATTATGTGATTAATAGAAGAGATATATTGCTCTTCTGTTTATGGATTAGCCCTAATTTGGGTGAACAACAGTATATCTGTGTCATCTGTCTTTGTGATTATTTATTTTTTTGTATTGGAGAATTATTTTGTATGGCATGATAGATCTTATGCAACTAACCCTATGGTTGTCAATTGCTTAAGCTGGTTGGGGACCTCCAAATCCCCAACAGCCCCTTGGCCAAGGTTTATATCATATGTGCCGATTTCACCCTTTATCTACATTTTGGATTGAAAGTGATTCTCAAATCCTATCTCCAAGTTATTACCTTGCGGAGGTACTTGATCCTATTATTGAAGACTGTCAGCGGCCACAGGCATGATGGCCATGTTGTTCTAGTGTCTCATGTATATAGGGAAGGCAATTGCAGATCAAGCCAAGTTCAATGGGTCTTGCCTTTCTTTGGTGGATTGCATTCCTTGTTCTTTTAGTGAGATGTTGGCATCATCGATCATACACTACAACCTCTTCTTACTCTACACGCTGAGGACCGTGTACTCTCTCTCTCTCTCTCTCTCTCTCTCTCTCTCTCTCTCTCTCTCTCTCTCTCTCTCTCTCTCTCTCGGCTTTCATCCCAGTGAAATGTGCATTGCATGTGAATCCTAGTCGTTGATGTCATATCCTCTGATTGCTTGGTCAGTCCAGCAAAAAAATTGATAGTAACCAAGTAGGATAATATATTAATCCCCAAAATTTTGAATTGAACGCTTTAGTTTGATATCTTGCAAGTGCATACTCACAGGATGGTCCGCTCCAATGGAGTGTTGTATGGCCTGACCAGTTGCTCTGTTAACAAGGGCGAAGCTTGGGAGCCCTGCTTCGTCTTTCACCCTCGAGCCATATGACATGTCTTTAAACCAGTGCTACGATACGACAAAACAATCGGTTAAAGTAGATCCATGAAGCTAGAGGTGTATAATTTTGATTTGAGAAAAATTAGAACCGATTGCTCAACATGTTTGCTAAGAAAAGAAAGAGAGCCGCATTTGCGGTTGATCCCGATGGTTAACCCGCTATTTCCCTGTCGAGAGGTTGCAGGATGAATCCCGGGTTTCTTATGCCGTTTGGCCTATTAATAGTGTTGTGCTATTGTAGGCAAAAACAAGACTCAGACTGAAGGACTCTGGCTAGTAAATAAAAAACTTTGCGCTCATATGATTGGCAGGCGTCAAACCGTGGCCTCTTTAATGCGATAACACTTATAGGCACATATCTAACATGACAAGTATGTCCTATTAAAAAAAAAAAAAAAAAACTTGTATGGATGAGAGGGGATGTACACGCTAAATTTAAAATTCAAATATTATTAACCAAATCTTAGAAGAATAAAATGGAATTCCAAAAAAAAAATAGAATGTTAAAAAACAAAGGAAACAAATATTCCAAAACGATAAAATGAAGGAGGTTCTCTTACAATAAAAATTGAAGGGATTTTTTAAATAGTAATTTTTTGAAAAATAAATATATTGTCTTAATGATCATCTTTTAAAAATAATTTCAAAAGTGGATATCTGATAGCCACTTGGTGGTGGTGGGTCGGCATTTACCAAAAAAAAAACTTGGTGGGTCGGCACCAAATAAACCAGCCACATCAATACCAAATAAACAGGTTCGACTGTTCTCCACTAATGATCGTCTCCCCTATCCGTCGCTGACGATCTAGGAGCGACAATTGGCAATCCAAAAATCAACGTCCACGATCTATGACCATGAGATGAACCCAAGGGACGATGCCGTCACCCTCGGTCGCCGCCAACCATGTGCCACCATTTCCCCATTGTCGCCGACCACCATCCCCAACGGCCACCACCATCGCCGCCCCCCACTCCTACTGACCATCGGCCGCCAACCGCTACGCCACCGGCCACCACTTGCCGCCGCCCTTCCCGGTGGCGGTGGCGGTGACAGGGTGGTAGCAGGTAGCCAATGGTCGGCAGGGATGATCGGCGACAGTGTCAATGTGGCAGACAGCGAAGGTGGGTGGTAGGCAGCAACCGAGAGGGTGGCATCCCCATTGGGTTCATCCCATGACCATAGATTGTGGCCGTTGGTTTTTTGGGTCACCACCTGTCGCTCTCAAATCGTCAACGAGCACTAGGGGATACAATCTTCAGTGGAGAGGAGTCGAACCCAAATAAATCATCATTCTTGTGGTGGGGACCATTATGCACATGTCACATAGGTACAATTGTGGATTGTAGTTACTATTGGGTTCAAAACTCCTCCTATCAGTGGGCCTGGTGGGCAGGCGGTCAAATCTCGTAACTACTATGTCCTTGAGATGTCATGGCCCATGGGCTCAGCTACATAGGGCCGAGGGCTGCCCCCCCCCCCCCCCCCACTTGACATCCCAAACTCTTCTTACCCCGTATCACCTGTTAGCCACAAAACACCAAACATTGTCATGTTGCCCCTCTGCCCGCCGGGTGAAAGAAAAACTCATGGTTATCTTTCTCCTGACACGCGGCCCTGCAGCAAGGACGCTACTTCATAATACATATCAGTTTCTTCACTGCTTTTAGAATCCAAAATATAGACCGATAATTCCCTTAGGAAACCTAAAGTGCGTGCATGTCAAGTTCGGCACGTGAACCGGGTTTGTCCCAAGTGAACCAGGATCAACTCAGGTCCACTCGATTTATAGAAACAAATACACAATTGGATCCTGCAGCTGGGCGTTCAATCAAACTAGGATTCGGCACACATAGGCTTTGAGGACCTGGCTCATGTCGTCCGAAGAGTCAAGCTAAGGCCACAGGCTACTTGGACCAAGGGCCGATTTGTACCAACCAACCCAATTTAGGTTCAATGTCGCTCCTCACCTATACTATAATACTAAAACGGGGCTAAGGAGATGGGGTCTTGCCAATCAGGAGGCAAGATCATCCCACGTGGAGCCCCCTACACTCCACATGGGTCGATTCAGTCCAAAGTGCAAAACATAGCCAACTATTATCATCTGATGACTGAATGGAGCCTAAGCATCTCCCATGCTTTTGTACTCCACATAAGTCGATTTTTTTATAGGCATGAATCACATCTAGTTATTAAACATCGGATCACTGAATGGAGCCCAAGCATCACTCGGGTTTCTATACTCTATGTGAGTTGATTCCATTGGAGGTGCGAATCATGGTCTCTTATTATACATCGGATGACTGAATGGAGCCCTGACACTTTGAAAGATCTGTTAGAAAAGATCGATAAACTCTTTGGCCCTCCCCTATATCACGATTTCTTTCATTTTTTTATAAACCCTTTTTTTCGTATTGGCTCTTCAAAAATAATGACTATGATGAATCAATCTTCTCTCTTTCTTCCCCTCACACACACTCTCTCTCTCTCTTATAAAAAAAATAATAATATGATTAGTCATTTATCGGTTATGCTTTGATTTTGCACCTTGTCCTTCCTTGAAGAAAATCCTGGCTCCGGCCCAGTCATGGCCCTACGTTGTACGGATGCATGGCCAGAATAACTCGATAAACCCCAACGGGCTCGTGCCTCTTGTCCGTTTGGTACTTCCTACCCCTTGTTGGAGAGGTTCCATGTTCGACTCCCGATATGAACATCGTGGAACGAACATTTCCAAGGCCACCGATACTGTCTTGTATGCACATGTGAATCCTGACCATTTATGTCATGTTCACTGAATTATGGAATTTTAAAAGAGAACTCCCCCCCCCCCCCCCCCCCCCTTGGATACTCGGGCCTCTTTGAGCCCGTGGTCTAGCACCCTATCATTTGATCGTCTGGTCAATCTATATTAAAAAAAAAAAGAAAAGAAAGAAACTCGGTAAACAAATTATCAAGTTCCAAACCCAAACCACCCGGACCACCCTGCATGGCGTCGGACGTATCCGGCCGGACGACGGAGTAGGTCTGACACCATGCATATATGGAGAGCCACAAGGGTTTACTGGACATGAAAAGTTAAGCAAACAGTTGGCATGGCCATGTGGTTGGTAGACAGCCACTTTATAAAATATTTTTGACAAACAACTATTAAAATAACATATTTTTTAAATGATGTTTCAAAAGAAAAAGAAAAAAAAGTAAGAGGAACATAGAATAATCCATAATCTGGGATGAGAACAAAAAAAAAGAGCCAGATCAAAGAAACCCAAATCACACAAAGAAAGAAGAGAGAAAAAAAACAAGTAAACTTTTGCGAAGAGAACCAAAGTGCTCGATGAGGAAGCCATGATCAACATGAAGTAAACAGGAAGCCCAAATTTTTTCTTAAAAAAAAGTGGTTTTGTGACGAGTAGACGAGGAAGCGATAGTTAAATGGGAGATTTTTCAAATCATTGCCTGGTACTCGTCCTGAGGGTTGGCGGGCGCGAGGACAACGTGATTATTGTTGCGGACGGTGAGGCAGTAGTTCTCGTCCGCCTGGGTGAAGATCCTCTTGCCATAACGCATCCTCGCTTCTCCTCGCAATCACTTTTAACTGGGCCTGCTCGACAATAGGTGCTTCGATTTGTTCTCTCTGCGAGAGCTATATTGTGGGATTTAGTGACCGTGGAATGCAGCACATCATTTAGATCCCATGCATCTACATCAACTTTGGGGTTGGGAATCGATTTCTCTTTGTTGAGGATAAGGATTCCCAAAGGATTGGGGGGGGGGGGGGGGGGGTCCCTCTAAAAAGACTATAATGATTGAGTTGTGGAGAATCGGAAACAAAGGAGCCAAACTAGCAAGGAAAATGATACTCAACCAACCTTCTAGCCAACCACATAGCCAACCTTCATATGTGGCACGATCACAACCGTTTGTTGCACTCAATCCCAACCAATGAATCACACTCAATCCCAACCTGGCACACAAACGGACAGCCAAGGACAGCCTATTCCATCGGAGAAAACCACATCATTGATAATTTTCATATACCCTAGGACCAAGAGTATCTTGTCCTTCCGGTTCGAATAATTACCACCAAACAAGAATAAAAGGCATTGGATAAGGTCATTGATAAAAGACATAATTGAAAAGAAATATACAAAGCTTATATTAATACGAAGAAATAAACTGTATTTAACAACTAATTATTGTTAAAGTCAGTCAGTGGGAATTCGGACCTTTCTTTGAACAAATGTCATAAGCAATATGAATTCCAGTGTATTTTTTAGAAACTACAAGATTTCTAATAGGGCTAGGTGTTGTATGCTATGTGGTCTAGGGCTTGTAAAAACTTGGTTGATATTTTGTTTAATGGTGCATATATTTGTACGTGTTTTGTGTACAGGACTTAAAGGAGTCATGACTACATAGTAGTCCATCTTAGTGGGAGACTCAATGGATTGATCATATAAGCCTAAATAGTTCGCAGCTCTAATTAGGGCTGGTTGCCCTATCAAGTTAAGCTATTGGAAATGACAAAGCATGGTTTTTTCCACCATGGTTATTGCTAGGCACAATGTCTATGGCCGAACAGAACCAACACGGTGCATAAATCGGTGAGCAGACACTGTGCACATAGCCGTGTTTTTGCTTAGGGTAATCGATCTAAACCCTGAGGAACCATAACCGGTGGATTAACCAGTTACAGGTAACTTTGGTTCACCAACGTGTGAGGGATTTAACCACAACCCAATACTACAGTGCGTTGGGTTACCGGGCTAGCGTTGTATTGGCACGCCACTCCTGCAGGTCATCCACATCCCTATCGGGAGGTGCATTCCTTGGTCTGATATACACCGCACTAAATCCGGCCTGGTGGTTAACATTTGAGCTGTTAAACAGATCCGGTTGCTTGGCCAAAGCGATCGAAGGTGCAATGTGATGATCAATCTGGATGGAACCTAGTCAGATGGTCGCTCGAGTCCGATGGTGCTGTCCACAGCTTGAGTTAACACATGACACCAAGTGGAGGGACATCGCATTACCAATGCTAAGCGAAGAGCAGGGATATGCGAGAGAGCGTAATAAGTCTAGGAGGATTGAAGTGCAACCTGCGTCGCACTCTGGGTAGCCACACAGGTTAACCGGGACTTAGAGGATTGACAGAGATACTTACATAGTGTATCGATCGGGCCCGATTGGAAGCCATGAACCCTAATCCCTGAAGGTTTCACCCTATCCACAATCATGTCAGACTTTTACTTTCTCCTAGTCTCACTACATAATTAGAGTTGAAGAAAAGATTCCCTAACCACCCTGCGTCCCATGAGTGCATTGCACTGGAGCATGGAAGGTGTGCAGGGCTGAGTGTGTTCACTAGGGGGCAACCCCAGAGTAGTGTAAAGACGCGCGACGTTGCCTTTACATCGCATAGGGTCGGTTCTGTATGTGCGCGTTGCACTAGAACGCGGGGAAGATTGTTTAGTGACTTTTACTTAGGGGCATCCCATGTTTTATTGAGGGCACCCTAGTGAATAGTAAAATTATTATTTATCAACCCACGATATGATGACTTAGTATGTATGAGTGCCCTAATTGTTAGGGTGCATTATCGCACACGAAAGACAGACCATGCATACCACTGCATAAGGTGGATGGCTACTAGATACATGGGGGGTATTTTGGTTCAACCAAAATATCCCGCATGTCCTAGTAGGCTACCCACCCTATTAGGGTTTGCATAAGAAGTTGTTATCCCTAAAATCAAGGGATGAGGATTATTTGAATTTTCAAATAACCCTCCCCCTTGTTTTTAGAAACAAGATAAGGCAAAGAATCTTAGTGGTTACAAGAGGAGAGAGAGAGAGAGAGAGAGAGAGAGAGAGAGATCGAGAGAGAGCGAGAGAGAGAGAGAGAGAGAGAGAGAGAGAGAGAGAGAGAGATCGGTTAGAAAGAGGGAAAGATCGGCCAAATTGAGAGGGAGAACGGTTCTCGAGGCTTAGGCCACAGTTTTCCCAAGAAAACTGCCACCCCCCCCCCCCTCTTTTCAAATAATCTGGGTCCCAATGAAATAGGCACGCCTCCTCAATCTCTCTCTCATCCATTCTCTCGTGTTCTCTGGCAGAAGCTCTCAGGTTTTTTCTGAGAAGCAGAGAAGGCTCTCACACTCTCTCTCACACTCATTTTTCTTCTTCTTCTCTTGAGGTTAGTGAGATCTAGAATAGGAGAGGGCTAGCACTCTGAGGCACTCAGAGATCCTAATGCTAGGGTTTGGCCCGATTGCGAGACAGTGTGAACTCGAAGAGAATCAGCTCGCGAATACTTTCTTCTTCTTCAACCCTGTAGATTGACATCGCGGTATCAATTCTCGCACGAAGGTATAAACTATCTAAACCCCTAGGTCTATGATCTTACATGCATATTTAATATCTTGTTAGATCTGGTAGTAGATTGTAGGGGTTCGATTGCGGTTTCGTTTCATCTATGGCGTGCAAGTTTACATTCGGATGAAAATTTTAATGTAGATCGCACACCGAATCGATCCTCGGGATCAAATTTGAATTCTGTTGCGCCTCTGATCCCATCCCAACACTAGGGTACCATACGATGAAATAGATAAACAATCCCTTATTTGTGGGCATAAGGAGTGTCTCTGTTTCATCGTACAACACCTTCCCTTATCTTAATGGCATGATACTGACAATTGCCTCCCTTTGGGGTGGAGAAATTGTCATTTTCATACAACTAATAAGAAACCCGGGCAATGCCCAGATGAACTTGATGCACGCCACTTGGCACAGACGACATCACAACCGTCTGAAGAAATGTGCAACCTGGAGTGAGTGTGATTTACTGGTCGGGGTGTGATTTCACTTATTAGAGAGAGATGGTACTAATGATTTTCCTAATTAACATCAAATAATCATTAAATATAATTGAATGTGAATTTATCATCTTTATAGCAAGTTTTTAATAATATTTATAAGAGAGAGTTGCGTTCACACACGGGAGAAGGATCATGGCTCATCAAAAGTGGTCCATGTGTCACAACAGGGGAGAGAGGCTTCCATTTTAGTATTATACTATTAGATTAGAATACAGCTATCACAACAACTTTATGTGACTGTTCATCCCATGATGCACCCTTTATAAGTCACTCATCGAAATTGGCACATGACGCTCTGGCCAATCCTAAGTCAATTTCAATGGTTGTTACTTATGTCGTGATGATCAAGAGCAAGCATAATATACATATCCAGACATCTTGAAATAAGCAACAACGTTAATGAGTTAACTGTGGCTATTAGGGCTTGGCCAGGAATCCCACATTCACTGCAAGAATGAGCACATCCCACTGTCTATATTTATTATAAGCTGGAAGCACTATACAAACACATCCCATAATAATAATAATATCGCCGCAACAAAACTCCAACGCAAGCTCCTTTGAAACTCGTGAAAAATAATCTATATCGACACATTTGGATCCCTGGCCCGCCCAAGCAGCAAACACATGAATGCCTAAATTTTATGTCAACCCATTAACACATATGTAAAGAAGTCACTGTCCAGCCCGAATTGGTTTAGATCATTAACAGGTAAATATCAAACCATCCGATTAAAATAAAAAAAATTATATTCATACCCCAAAAGTACTTCATATACCCCGTTTCCTCTCAAAAATGATTCTCACCTCATATCCCCCACCAGGTCCGTCGCCCACATGCTTTCTTACTCACTTCCATACCGCTGTCGACGCCACCGTAGGAGACATCACGACTTCCCCTCCTCCTCCTCCTCCTTATCCGTCACCGTCGGTTGCACTCGTTGAACCCGCCGTTGAAGCCACCTCCCCCCTCCTCCATCTTCCTCACCGTCACCGAAGCCCTAACCCACTAGAGTCCCCTCCTCCATCTTCCCCACCGCTACTGAAGCCCTAACCCACTAGAGCTCCCTCCTCCATCTTCCCCACCACCATTGAAGTCCACCTCCATCTTGTGGGTTAGGGCTTCAATAGCGGTGGGGAAGATAGAGGAGGGGACTCTAGTGGGTTAGGGCTTCGGTGGCGATGGGGACGATGGAAGGAGGGGGGAGCTGGCTTCATGGCGGGCTCAACGAGCGAGTCGTCGACTCCAGCGGTGATGGGGAAGGAGGAGGAGGGGAGGTCGTGGCAGCTCCAACTATGTGGAAGGGGAGGAAGGAAGCAGGTGGACCTGGTGGAGGGTATGAGGTAGGAATCGATTTTTGAGAAAAAACATGATATGTGAAGTAATTTTGGGATATGAATAATTTTTTTCTAAAATAATCGGGTTAAATAAAATAGCTTGAACCTGGCATGCCCAAACCGAGTTGTCTGAACTAGACACATAAATTAAAAAGCTCCATTTTTTATGGTCAAGGATTGGCCCCATTAATGTTCGTACTATAATCATAACTCTCAAGAAGAGATTCAAAACGACTATTTATGGGTACAAATCGGACTAAAATTGGGTCCGAAACAAGGGTTGAAATTTACGGATCTAAAAGAATTTATGGGTCGGGTCGGATTTACTGTATAGGGTCGGGTGGGCTTGAGCCTTATAAGGGTTGGATGGGGTTAACCTTGTCTGAATTGACTTGATCAATCAAAATCAACACAGTTTGTTAATGGTTGTGATTATACCCATTAAGAAACCCTTTTAAGAGCATCTCCAACGGGCTCCGAACAAGGAGCACCTCCTAAGACTGTGGGGCTCATTTTTTGTTGCCACCTCATTGAGAGGTATCCTAGTTGAGAGGTTCAGCTCCAACGGCCTCCGAACTGGATCTCCGAGCCATTTTGCATCAAACACTATAAATTTACAAGTTATCCAAAGTCTCCAAATTTACACCAAATCCGTAGAAAAGTACATGTTTTGATATATATATATATATATATATATATATATATATATATATATATATATATATATATATATATATATATATATATATATATATATATATAAATTTATGAAGGTCCGGGTTTTTTTTTTATAAAAACACATAATTTTTTATTAGGCTCCGAAGGACCTCTATTGTATGTGGAGGGCTTCGGAGGTCCGGACCGCACGTGACCTACGTGGCATGCCACATAGGTCTTCAGAGCTTTGCTCGGAGACGGTTGGAGCGAGGGAGTTTCTTCCGCGTGCCACGTGGGTCTTCAGAGCCCCGCTCGGAGCCCGTTAGAGATGATCTAAGGTAATATGGTGGCATAGGATCAAAGAAACCCTTAACAATGGGCTTAGGGGTGTCAACGGGTCGGGTCGTGTCTAGTTTCGGGTCGTGTCCAAAACCCCTAGACCCGGACCCGACCTATTTAACTAATCGTGTCTAGATCCTAAACCCGTACCCGGCCCACCAATAAACGGGTAGACCCGATAAGACCCGTTTACCACAAGGGTCTATTCGGTTGACCCGATCGACCCAATCCGACTCGACCCGACCTGACTCGATAGACCTGCTGGTACTATATATAACAGTATCAGATTACGGGTAGACCCGACAAGACCAGTTGAATATTAAATGGGTCTTCCCGGGTCTACCGTGTCCAGACCCTAAACCGGACCCGACCCGTTTATTAAACAAGTCTATCGTGTAGACCCGTTTACGACCTGAACCTGTTTAGCCCTGACCCAAACCCGCTAACTTCGTCGGGTCGTGTAGAGTCAGAAATTGCCAGGCCTAAGCGGGCTTGATCTTATCCCATCAGGTTTCCCTGTGGGAAAGGAAATCCCACTGAGACAGGACCCCATCCATATGCACCGCCGACGACCGCCATAGGGAATTCCCGACGATACCACCATTGGTGGCCCACTGCCGCATGACCCCTGCCCCGACCCCACCGGCCCCAACTGACTGGGGTCACATACACCGCACCCACTATGGAGCACAAGGGCATGGACGGCATGCATCCAACGGCACTGGTACGAGACACGATGACATCGCACCTCGGAGGGTTGATGCATGGGGTGGTGGTTGTACCGAACATTATTGGCCACATTATTAACCTGATTTTTTTTAAAAAAAATAAAGTCTAAGTCTTGCTCTGATGCCAATGTTGGATCTTTTATATAGATCCGAGCAAAACCATAAAAATCCGACAAAAAATAAAATATCGGATCAACAAATTGTGGAAGCAAGATAGAAACATTAAAGCATGTGTGTCTCACCAACGGGCAACGGGTGTATACAACGGACTCACCGAAGGGTGTGTTGCTCGAGAGGGGCATACAATGGAGAACTACAAGATTGTGAAAGGACCGTGAAATGAACCTGTGATCCAAATCAATTGACTGATTTTGCATCGTCCGATCGCCATCAAAGGACTCCAAATCATGCGCGTGTGGCTATAACTGGCCTGGCCATGTAGGTTTTGATTGGTGTGTCGAATCCGCTCAGCAAAGTTGTTGAGTGGGTTGCTGAGTTTAGTGGGGCTCATATGGGGACCCATCGCTGCTAAGTCCACTAGAGGAGGTTTTTGAGGGATTATCAATAAGGAAAATGATCCTCGTCTCATCTTCTATAGGCCCCAAAGAAGGCCCTTGATGTGACAATTCAAATTGGACCCTTATATCCTTGGTTTGTCTTATCTTCAACTTTTTAAAAAATTAAAGAATGAACTATTTGTTTTATCTGTGAATTGTGTTTTTTATTTTTTAAAAATCATAACTTCTTGTATACTCATCGAAATTATGAAAAATTTATATTTTTGGAATATACTAATCAAGCTCTACAAAACTAGATCCATATTTTCTATGAAATTCTAAGAAAAAAAAATTTGGATATAAGAGTATCCTAGGTTTGTAAAAAAAGCCCATTTGCCCGAACTCGGTGCGACCCAGCGTGATCAACGGCCCGACCAGGCCCGGCCCAAAACACACCATGGCCAGTGCTCGGGCTGCGGGCTCAACCCGATTGTTATAAAAAACTGAAAATGTCACTTTTGAAATCTTGATTTCACGTTAACTAACTAAACGTTACTTACAAAAGCAAATGTCACGTATTTCTCAAAAAAAAAGAAGCAAATGTCACGTAAAAAGTGACAGTTGCAAAATAAAGAGTCATTTTTTATCAAACACAAAATGCCAATAAAAGTGTCTCTTAATTTTACAACTGTCACAAACCGAAAATGTCTCCGATAAAGTGTCTCTTGATTTTGCAAGTGTTATTTTTACATGATATTTGCTTTTGTAAGTGACATTTAGTTAGTTAACGTGAAACGAATATTTCAACAGTGGCATTTTTAGTTTTGACAGTTGTAAAATGAAGAGATTTTTATTTTTAATTTGTGTCCGATAACGTGCCTCTTGATTTTGCAACTGTCGGTTTTACGTGACATTTTCTTTTGTAAGTGACATTTAGTCAGTTATCGTGAAACCAAAATTCAAAAGGGATATTTTATATTTTTTATAACAATTGAGTCGGGATGCGGGCTCAAGGTGGCAGCCTCAAGGCCCATGGTGCGTTCGGGTCGGAACGAGTCGGGCCATTGATCGGGTTGGATCGGGCTCGGACCGATGTGTTTTTTTTTACAACCCTAGGATAGTCTTATATCTTTTTTTTTTAATATAATTTCATAGGCAATATGGGTCTAGTTTTGTAGAGTTCCATGAGCAGATTCCAAAAATACAAATTTTATAAAAATGCAACCGTCCCTATTAGGGATGCCAAGCCAGCACCATTCGATTGGAGTGCGGATCATTAATTATCCCATCCAAGAGTGGGGATCTGTCGTCCCTAATAGGGCCTCTCCATTGAAGTTTTTTTGCTTGGGATCAAATCAAGTCATTTGTTGAAACTTGAAAGACAATGGACGATACGAAAATCAATTCACAATGGAAGAGGGAGCTGGATCAAGAGCGTCGCGCCGTCGAAGAAGGCAAAGAAAGTAAGGAACGAGTACAGTATCAGCAAGAAGATAAAATATAAATCTCATAACTGATTCGTACTTTCTTTTAATTAAATCTGATAACCTTTTGATTTAATTTATATAGTATGTTATAAAAAAAGTATGATCATATTTGTTAGTTGGTGTTTTGAGAACATGATCCCCACCATCAAAACCAGCTACTGATATAAAAAATAGCAATTCTACACTCCTCTTCATTACTTCTGCTAACCCAGGACTAGTGTGGGTAGCACCGGGCTGACTAGTGGGGATGGCAGCTCCTTTCGGGAGCGAGCGCCCTCCAAACATCTTTTCCCCGATCTCCTATCTCATGAAGGAATTAGAGCACCTAAAGCGGATGCTCCCATATTGAATAGAAGGGGAATTAGAAGAGTGATTTGTTAGTGATAATGTACGGCGGATACACATACCCATAGATTCCCTGTATAGGAAACCCACACCTATAGATCACATGTACATGATACCCCCCTTTGAGCACCTATATATTTGGCCTATGGCCTAATGAGATGATTATCCATTCTCTCCAAATCCTAGTCTCTCTCTCTCTCTCTCCATGCTGAAACCCTTGTGACAAGGTATTAGAGCCGATGATCCACCTCTCATCGACATGATCACCGACTACCTCGCCAGACGAATATGCACCTCTGCCTCTCCTATTTCCATATTTGCTCCAACTCACAGCTTTTCGGCCAGCAGCCTCGCCATCGTCGGATCAGCGAGATCTGAATAGATCTGAGCCATATCTAGACCTCGCAACTGCTCCTCGTCGGATGGATCTGCAACTCCGGCCTCATCTCCCTCAACGAGACCACGTCATCCAGATCTTGTCCTGTCCCAACAGTATCAGACTCGCAGCAGCCTCCTCTCGCCGAACGAATCTACACCTCCACCTCGGGCTACTTCACGGCTGCTCCTCGTCAGATCTGCTCCTTGCTGGCCAGATCCGCAACTTCGGCATCATCTCCTCATCTCCCCCGATGAGATCAGGCCAGAGCTCTCCTCTCTCGTGACCAGATCCAGCTATGATCTACCGATGACTCTTGTGGCCGGCTATGATCTGCCAATGGATCCATTAGCTCCCCTTGCTCGACCCAGATCTGACCTCCTGTCACCAGCAACCTCTCATGCACAACCCAGATCCAATGAGCCTCCCCTGCGATCAGATGCTATCCCCTCCAACTAGATCCGCCTTCTTCCCGCCGACGGATCCAATGCACGAAGTCCGAGATTCGATCATCAACTTCAAGATCGAGCTATGCCGCACCTTGACATCTGCGATTTGCCGCTCCCATCTACCGCGAGTCTTCCTCTGCGATCTTTGAGATTTGAGATCGGCCTCTCTCTCGAGATCTGAGACTAGGTCGGGTTCGGTTGAAGCTCAGATTCGATGCCCTGTCGCCTAACCTTGGCTGACTCTTCCTCCGTGGATGCCCCCTTGACAGCGTCTCCTTCCTCTAACATCCTCTTGTACAAGTACACTCGGGATTTTCTCCCGAGCTTGATAAACTTTTTGCTTGTATCCTCCACCGACTGGGAGGCATGGGCGGCTAATGTTTAGACCACACTGCTAGGTCGTGGACTCCTTGGGCAACTTGATGGGACTCTTCCTACCTTGAGTCCGGCCTTGCCGCAGATCTTCAGGCGTAGCGACCTCATGATGCGCGGTTGCCGCCTACCTCATCGTATCTGTCAACCGGATGATGCGACCCGACCTTGACGCTCTCGGCGCGTCCGCCGACAGATAGTGTTACTTAGTGGAATGCTTTGTGGAGTCTAGCGGTGCTCGCGAGTACGCCCTTCTCTCTCAGATCTAGTCTGAGCAGTAGGGTGATCGCATGATCCAGTAGTTTCCATATGCAGATGAGCAGTTACTGGCAAGAGTTTCAGTCTCTAGTCCTTCTCGTCCTAGTCGAATGTTGTGTCGCTCACCAGGTCTTCTGGGAGCACCGTCAGCTTTACCAGTTCCTGATGGCCCTTCGCCTAGAGTATGACCCACTTGCCGACGCCTTGATCCACTGGGACCCGCTTCCACGCCTGGGATGCCGTGATTGCTGACTTCATCGCTGAGGAGACTAGGCTACGCACCATCACCACTAGGACCCCTCATCCCCCCTCTAGCTATACAGGCATCCTCTACCACTCTCGCTCCTACCCGTGATCACTCTATGTGTACTCACTGCCACAAACCGGGTCATGTTATTGCCACTTGCTGGAAGTTACACCCCGAGAAGCGGCAGGGACCCCGGGGTCGTGGTCTACCAGTTGGCTCCACCACTGCCACTATTCTGTCTTCCCCTAGCACGGTTTCGTCTTCTCCTCGTAGTGGCTTGAACGCTCCTGATACTGTCCAGCTCTTTCAGAAGCAGTTTGCCCAGTTCCAGCTACGTCTCAACCAACAAACAACTTTTAGTTCCATTGAGGCTTCCAGCGCCTCCAACACTTTTGCTCACTTAGCCATTTTTGGTACTTTCACTACTTGGATCATGGATTCTGGAGCCTCCCATCATATGACTCCCGATGCCTCCTTGCTCACCGCTTACCGACAAGCACCACACATCCCATCAATACACACTGCTGATGGCTCTTCTTTAGCCATCTCACAGTATGGATCGATCACCACCACCAGAGCCTACCTTCCATTTCTCTTTACCCTCTGTGCTTCATGTCTCCCAACTTTGCATATAACTTATTTCTATTAGCAGCCTCCTGTGATTCTAGTTGTGTTGTGACTTTTTCCCCGTCTTCTAGCACTCCCGTCCTCACACACACGAGAAGAATGGAGTGGCCGAGAGGAAGCACCATCACATCCTTGAGACTACGCGTTCTTCTTCTCTCTGCTTTCGTTCCTCGCACTTTCTGAGCCGAGGCTATTTTGACCTCAGTCAACCTCATCAACATCACCCCTTCGTCTGTCCTCCCGGGTGGTGTGTCTCCCCACGAGCGCCTTTTCCCCTCCCCTCCTGACTACAGTCTGCTTCGTACCTTCGGGTACCGTGCACCTGTTTCATTCTCCTTCCGCTCCACAAGTGTACGAAGCTGTCTGAACGGGCAGTTAAATGCATCCTCTTAGGAATCAGCGCCGAGCACAAGAGGTATCGTTGCTATGACCCCTTGACTTGTCGGCTTCGCATCTTTCATAAAAGAGAGTGAGGGATTCTTTATTATAATGACAATTCGTTTTACTTACATTCTGTAAGCAAAAACTCATCCTTCTCCTTTGTGCCCCTTCTTTTATATTGAGATCTGGAGGAGGAAAGTCATACATTTTTGGACACGTACCCCCCTAGCGGCCTATCATGTGTTAACAAGTGTTCTTCACTAATTAGTGGCTTGGCTTGTGCCACGGATTTCTCCGTGTGGAGTTGTTTGGCATTGGAAATGTGTGTTTGTTGGTGCTCTTCTATGGTCTGCGGGCTAGTAACAGCTTTCGGACTGATGAGGGGCTAGTAGCTGCTTTAGGCTGGTTTGGCCTAGTAGCTGTTCCCAACTTGGGACAGACATTGGCCCTCTACACTTGTCTTCACCATGAGCTCTTAGGTCTACTCCACCCTTTTGGATGCTCCTTCGCTAGTCCATAGATGGCCTTCGTTACACTAGCATGCCTTTGCCGTTTGTCCCGTAGAGGTACCGAGCGGGGGTGAATATTGTATGCACCCATAGATGACTTGCCCTACCCGAACTGACCGATGTCATAAAAGAGTCATTAGGGTCAAAGTCTAACTCGGTATGAGCCAGCCAAGCAGAAGGGTTGGCTCCTCTTTGGTTGGTGTTACTCCGGTTTCCCACTGTTGGGCTCACAGTGTGTAGTCGGGGTAGCGATGCATGGATTTGTGGGTTTTTTTTCTAGTGTTATCGAACCGCCCTGGCCCCGCCCCACCCATATGATCGGTGAACCGGAGCCTCAGCCAGGCTGATCTGTGCAATTGATTCAGATGTGCATTGGAGCCGCTAAAAACCAGATACCCCGGACAGTTTATTCCTGACCCATGCAATATGGCGTAAAAACCACAAGTTTCCTATTGGTGTGGTCCTCGATTGCGAGTCATGCCTCTCCCGACTGACACAAAATCGCCTTTAGTCTTCCACCCGCACTCTCCTAGGCCTCGTTTGGTAGCAATAAAGTTTTAATTAAGGAAGGGGAAACATAATGCTAATCTAGGGAATAATAATATTTTCAGTGAAAAGAGGAATATGTTGCCTGTCACCTTCCCACCGATTGCCTTGTTTTTGTACAATATTGGATTTACTATTTAATTCCTTATTTAAATTTTTCCAGCTACGAAACATACTTTTTCGGCAATGTATAAGACAATGTTAATTTAATTTTTTCCACATCTGTCTATAATCTTTAACCATAAAAAATAACCAATTTTAGGCTACCTGTTGATAGAAACCCCAAGGATAAAAATCTCTCACTTTTGTTGAAATTGAAAGCCTGAAATCTAAGAAAAATTCATTATTTGTCTCCAACTTATAGCTCAATTTGTAAGACATATACAACCTGTGGTTTTGGTCAAAGGTTCGAACAAGTGTTACATCATATTTCCTTGTGCTCTGTAATGGTGGGAATCCCTCTTGTGTTAGTGGCGAGCTTTCCTATATGTGGGGTAATTAAAAATCAGGACATTTCTCTCGATCCTATAGTAAGTTTCGATCATTGGTCTATCTTATGCCAATACACTAACAGTTAATGTACTAACCATTATATTTATTTTTTTGGTTTTTTTATAACAAGCCATGCATGATAGGATACTATATAATTTTATAATTTGTACCAACCGATCCGACCGGTTGGTCGAACTGTTGAACCAGACCCGTGACTTGGACCCTTACCGACCCAGGGTTTGGTTTGGATAACTTTGGTTTTTTTTTCTCCTACCAACTTACCAAGCAATGCTATTCAGCCATTCATTTGTTCAGGATCGGATCATCCTGACGTGGCATCTGACCAGTGACCACAGCCATGGCTGTGTCTGCTAGTCGGAGTGCGTGTGATTCACTTGTCGGGGCTGGGTGCAAATGGACGGCTGTTAAAAAATCGTAGAGCAAATCGTGGGCCCATCACTCACGTGCGGATGGGGCCCACTGCTAGAGGGTAGGGTTTTTGCTGGGTTTTAAAGCGAGATTAACAGCGGGGCAAAGTACTGGCCATCCCTTTTTTTACGCCAAAGCAACACCCCCATTTCACATGCTAGTCATTATTTCGTAGAATAGCATAAATAATGTGTACCTTACGGTTGGTGTTACGTAGGGGTGGGACTTGGGGCTGGTTAAGTGGGTTGAAGGGTCTGTTTATGTCCAACCTGATTTGTACAAATCGTAACCCGTTTTGTCAGTGGAACCTGGTGAATCCACAGGAGTCCAACCCGTGCCTGTCCATTCTAGTTTCTCGGGGTTGCTCGAGTTGCCCAATTAGAAATACTTATACACATAAATAGATGAAAAAGAAAACCCAATAGATTTTTAAATTGCATAAAAAATATATTTGATTTGTATAACGAAAACATATAGTCCAACCCACATCCTCATATATTTCAAACGAATTCTTAGCATTTAACATCAAACAAATAGTCTTTGATTTTCATAAAAAAAAAACTACCAAGCATTCAACCTTAGTGTGTCACTTCCCCAGATTTCTCGGGTTGGGAAGATCGGTGCCCAAACCTGTCCAAATTGAAATCGGGTTGATCTTCTTTTTGTCCAAATCCGTCCAAATTTTTAACCAGCTTTGCCCATGTTTGTCTATTGTTCAAGTTGTACGGGTCAGGTTCGGGTCAAATCCGCCCAAGTCCCACCCCTAGTGTTACGTTGTACTCTTTGGGCGCAGGTCCTCAAATCGAATCCAGCCTGCCACAAACATTGCTGCCCTGCTTGCAAGCAGGGTGCTCAATAGGTTGTAACCTGACTTTAAAAAAAAAGGAGGAATTACCAAAAAAACTCATTTAAGGAGATGGTTTCGAGCTGCAGTCCCTGCAACATTTTCATTTGAGCTTAAATCTTTATGGACAAAAATATCTCTCATTCAACTTTAAATTTATGTTTGCTACTATCATCTCGCCGCCGGATCTCCTCCTAATCGAACCCCCCGTCGTTGCCGCCTTCACCTTTGTCTCCACCGCTTGATCGCGCCGCCGCCTTTTTCACTCGTGCCCACCTTCGCCTCCGCCGCTTGCGTCTTTCGTTGCCATCGGACCTGGCGACATTAGAGGAGAGGGTGGTCTAAGGATTAAAACAAAAAAAAAAAAATCATAATATTTGATTGGTTAGAGGGGTTGGAGCTCAAATGAAAAGGTTCAGTGCCTCCTAATGTTGGGTTGGTTAGAGGGGACTTAGACTAATAACCCCAAAATAAATTCATAAATAATGGATATTTATAGTGAGGGAGAGAGAGAAGAGAGAGAGAGAGGAGAGTGAGCAAGCAGCGATACTAGAGAGAGAGAGAGAGAGAGAGAGAGAGAGAGAGAGAGAGAGAGAGGAGTGGGGCGTGATCCTGCTCCTCCATTTTCTTTCCTTTTCTTTTAAAAAATAGCTCTACCTGCAACCCTCGCTTCAGTTGCCGACCCATTTCCCCGTTTCCAGCGCCGCCGGATCGGAGTCCGAGAGCAGAGGAAGGGGGGACGTTCTGATCTTTCGTCTTCCCTCTTCAATGTCGGTAATGGATGCCGGAGATCGAGGTTTCTAGGGTTCTATTTTCGCCCTAGATCTTCTATTCTTACACTCAGTTCAGCTCAGCTCTCGCAGCATATGGTATGCCCCTCTCTCTCTCTCTCTCTGAATCTGTGAATCTGTATACTTAGTGGTCTCGAAGAGGTTGAAGGACCTGCTGCCTCTCTGAAAACTCGCGAACCTTATTATTTGGGCAATCCCTCCCATTCCCCCCCAACACACACACACACACACACACACACACACAAAAGATTCAAAGCTTTAAATTTAATGTAAAACAAATTTCTTTGCAATTTAACATTGTGCAATTGGCGTTGGTGTCTTTCTTTGCAACTTACTAAGGAAAGAAACAAAATGCCAGAATTCCAGGGAACATAAAAGTCTTAAGGTAAGTTAGATTTCTTATGTTATGATAAGTTTCATAATTTTTAGTGAATAGTTTTTTAAAGTGAATTTAAAAGTCATATTTTTGCAGAGATGTTTTTAGAATTGTCCTCGTTTGATATTTAGATAAGGTTAGGGGATCTCTCTCTCTCTCTCTCTCTCTTAAAAAATTACATTAGGTTAGGAAAGTTTTAAGATATTAGGATTGAGTTTTAGGTTATTTTTGGGGTTATGTAAACACTTGAAGATGTGGGGTTACGGACTTGATCATATTTTGATGAAAATATTATTTCAGCCGTTTGCTGAATTTTCAGTCTATTTGTTGAAATTATGATTCTCTTCCCGATCATCACATCTAATGGAGAAATTGACAGATTTAGTTCTAGAGCTATGGTTCAAAATCATCAAATTGGTATCAGGGAGGGATTTTTGACTTGTTCCATTGATTCAAAGTCATGTGGAGGCGAAAGCTGCAAGCGTTGACTAATGCCGAGGTTTAATCAATTGTGTTAGCCAAGTCTACCAAGAAAATGCACGAATATGATGAGTCGAGTCAATTGACTCACAGATGGGGTGCAATTTCTTAACCTTGAAGATCAGTGGTTCCTCTCAAATTAGACATACAAAACCTGAAGCCTTGCCTTACGGGAGAATAGACCATCAAATATGTTATCAACCGCTTGGATTCATTGAAACAGAACTTTGAGGATGGCCATCTTTAATACTTGCAGCCATTGAGTTGGAGGGCGGTTACATCTTATTGCTATTTGAATTTTAGTCATGTACAATACAAAACTAGCCCATTTTGAATGAAAATTTTCACTAGTTGACTTGAGTTTTTTTCCTTGATCTTATCCGGCTTTTTTAGGGTTGCAAGTGTTATTGCTTTGCTCCTAGCCTTTTTGGTGATTTCCTAGAGGTTGGGTGGCACCTCTTTTCCTTGGTGATTCCTTGGAGAGGAGAGCCTGTCTTACTTATTGGTGTGATCTGACTAGGCCCAAGCTCGTTGGCCCGCTCGAAGGTCTATCGTAGCCTGCCATGGACGGATAAGGCATGATATATCTTAGGATATCTTTTAGATTTGAAATTTTTATTTTTAGGCAAGTTGTTAGGATAATTATTGGGTTTTAAATTTATTATCATCTTTATCTTTTCTTTTAGCCTATTTAAAGGCCCCTATTATAACAATTGAAGAACATATTAGGATGAATGAAAATTGATGGCGAATGTCTTCGTTGGCTCATGGATTTGAGTCCCCTATCTTGTTTCCTGATGGATTTTAGGCTCCCTCTTATCTAAACTTCTAATCATTTTTTATCTGTCTCGGTTCTTACCTCCTCCGCCACTTCCCTCTTAGTGATTTTGTATCGATAGTTATAATTTTACAAAGAAAATATAAAAAGATTACACCGCCTATCGCTCTTCGACGACGCGCGTCTACACCAAGTTGCTATTAGAGTTCCGGGCTTTGTGGTGTTCCCTCACTGCGAACGATCCCCATGTTGATTGCCATCGTTCATTATCACCATCTCGCCGGTTTGTGACCATCATCATCGCCATTGTCCCTCGCATCATCCGGTATGTTGCCCTACAAAAAAAACGAAAAGAAAAAGAAAAAGAAAGAAAAGGTGATCAGATTTGTTAAAGAAAAAAGAAAAAAAGAAAAAAAAACGAAGTTAGATCCTTTTGACTGCTGTCCCCCACCACACATCCGCTTGCCCTCTCTTAGGGGTGTAAAAAAAGCCTATCGGCTCGAATCCGGTTCGAAAGTCAACGGCCCGAACCCGGCCCAGTTCGAAGATACCATGAGCTGGGCTCGGGCTGCCACCTTGATCCCGTAGGTCAGCCTGAAATGAAATCGAAAAGCCCGGCCCGAAAGCTCAATACAATATATATATATATATATATATATATATATATATATATAGACTAGGTACATATGACATAAAAAAAAGAAAATGATTCTCGTCTCACCTTCTATCAAGGTTTAAAATCACGGTATTGGTCGCGGTATCGGTCGGCCCCGAACCGGTATGTACCGGCCGGTATGTACCAGTACCGGCCGATACGGACCGATACCGGTTGAGAAAAAAAACCTGAAAAAAACCCAAAAAGCCAAAAAAAAAAAAAATTAACTTGTCGGTACCGGCCGTACCGGTCGGTACCGGCTTGTACCGAGTTGAACCGGTCGATACGGACCGGTACGTACCGGTACCGGCTGATACGGGCCAGGTATCGGGATCGGATGCAGTACCGGTCTCGAACCGGCCAAAACCGGTACGTACCGGTCGGTACGTACCGGTATCGGCCGAGATTTAAAACCCTACCTTCTATAGGCCCCAACAAAGCCCCTTGACTTGGCAATTCAAACCGGACCCTTATACCCTTGGTTTGTCTTTCCTTCAGATTTTTAAAAGATTAAAGAATGAGCTGTTTGTTTTATTTGTGAGTTGTGTTTTGTATTTTTAAAAAACCATAACTTCTTGTATACTCATCAAAATTATGAAAAATTTATATTTTTGGAATCTACTAATCAAGTTATACAAAACTAGATTCATATTACCTATGAAATTTTAAGAAAAAAAATTGGATATAAGACTACCCTTGGATTGTAAAAAAAGGCCCGAACTCGGTGCGAGCCTGGCCCAGCGCGATCAACGACTCGACTCGGCTCGGCCCAAACACACCATGGACTGGGCTCGGGCTGCTACCTTGTGCCCGCAGCCCTACCCGATTGTTATAAAAAATTGAAAATGTCACTTTTGAAATATTGGTTTCACGTTAACTGATTAAACATCACTTACAAAAGCAAATGTCACGTAAAAGTGACAATTGCAAAATCAGAGAGACACTTTTTATCGGACACAAAATGCCTATAAAAGTCTCTTAATTTTACAACTGTCACAAACTGAAAATGTATTCGATAAAGTGTCTTGATTTTGCAAGTGTCATTTTTACGTGACATTTGCTTTTGTAAATGACATTTAGTCAGTTAACGTGAAACAAAGATTTCAACAGTGACATTTTCAGTTTTTGACCGTTATAAAATTAAGAGACTTTTATCTGCAATTTGTGTCCGATAAAGTGTCTCTTGATTTTGCAACTGCTAGTTTTACGTGACATTTGCTTTTGTAAGTGTCATTTAGTCAGTTAATGTGAAACCAACATTCAAAAGTGACATTTTCAGTTTTTTATAATAATCGGGCCGGGCTGCGGGTTCAAGGTGGCAGCCCTAGCCCGACCCATGGTGTGTTCGAGTCGGGCCGAACCGTTGATCGGGTTAGGTCGGGCTCGGACCGATGGGCTTTTTTACAACCCTAGGGTAGTCTTATATCCAAAATTTTCTCTTAGGATTTCATAGGCAATATGGGTCTAGTTTTGTAGATTTCCATGAGCAAATTCCAAAAATACAAATTTTATAAAATTTCGTTATATAGACAAAAAGTTATGGATTTTTTAAAGTGAAAAACTCAAATCCAAAAAATTATTATTTAAAAAATGTGAAGGGAATGAGGCTGATGCTTGCCGGGTATGTATCATGCTCTTGAGGGCAATAAAGGTATTTCATCTTGGTTTTGTTTTCACATAAAATAGGTAAGCCGTTGGATGGTTGCCACCAAACGGGGCTTCCTGATGGGGCTTGTAGAATGGGGCTCCCCTATCATTGTTCTAAAAAAAATATGGTGCGTTGGTTATACCTTCTCTAACCCACGTACAGGTTGAGCCTTCAAACCCCATTGTATACTGATTTTTTAATTAAAATATCTTATTTTTAGTCCAAACCTGGCCTGGCTCAAAATTCCAAATATATGTATACCCGGGCCGAGCCCGGGCTCAGACCCTTGGGCCGGCTTGGCCCGACTCGACGAGCCCGACGGGCCTATCCGGACTTGACATCTCTAGGCCTGACTTGGCCCAAAGTATTTTAGGCCCGGCCTGTTTTACACTCATACCCTCTCTTCTGCTCGCCTGCCCGTCCACTGCAGGTTGCCCCCTTCCTCTCGCTCCACCCACTGAACTGCCATCTCTGTCCCGTGCGCACACCCTCTGCAGCCATCCCTCTTGCCACCGTTGCCCACAAAAAACCCCCCCCTAGATCTATCGCAGATCTGTGAAAGAAATCAGATAAGGAAAGAAGAGGAAAAGGGAAGAAAAAAAAAAGAAGGAAAGTAAGAAAAAGAAAAAGGAGAATAGAAGGAACGAAAGGATAAAAGGAAAGAAGGAAAAGAAAATGAAAAAGATGTGCTGCATGGCCTTTCCAAATATGATATTTTTCCCCTTATGTTTACGGTTGGATCACTCTTTTAGCCATTTATAGCAGTTGCTGGTGACTATTTTCGGATAGGAAAATCAAGCTCCTAAAAATTAATACTTAATCATAAGCCCTAATAAAAAATAAGTTGCATGAAATTAGTACCCAAATATAGGTCTGACTGACGAACTCATTTATGAATGTAGCAAGGTATGGTCTGCTATAGGTGACTTCAATAGGTGACTTAATGATCCAACTAGTTATTAGGTTGGTTTGGGTCTAACTAAATTCACATCTGACCCCATATGCTTATGTTGGTTTTGGGATTGTCTCCGGGTGAATATTTAGTGTAGGTGTGTTTTTTCCCTGTTCATCCTTTCTCGGGTTTCTCCCCTCATGATAAATGTTTAAGAAAATTTATTGTATTAACCCACCGAGGAATAGGAGAGTTGGCAAAGCAACTAATGCTTGGGTGAGGAGGTTGTGGTTTCGACTTCGCCTGCCCTCGATTTACCTAGGAGTGAAGTGGGAATTGCCAGGTGGGTCGACTCCGCCTGCCCTCGATTTACCCAGGAGCGAAGTGGGAATTGCCAAGTGGGATTAGTCCGAGCCTGAAGTGAGCCATTGTCTAAAGAAAAGTATTATAATGAATGCAACATGATCTTAGACATCAACTTGACCTATGATTTCAAATGATAAATTCTAATGTCATTTCTTACATGCATGAACCACAATTATTTTTTGAAGCTCGTCTTTGCCTTATGATTTTTTGTGAAATTGCTAAAATTATCTTTCACATGTAACGATGCACTGTAAAGCTAAATGTCCAAAATACATTATAATGTTGCAAAATATGATCATTATACCATAACCAAAACCATCAAGCCATGTCCCATCTACTTGGGCTCGACTTTATGAATCCTTCAAGCCATGTCCTCAATTGGTGCCACTCCAACACTTCCTGCAATAGACTATTCATCACTTTTTCACTTCTAGTTATTCCACAGAATCCACACATCCATCTGAGCATCCTAATCTCTGCCATATCTTATGAGCTTGAGCTCTCTCTAAGGGTTAACATTATGAACAATATAATATTACCCGCCTTGTTGTTGTCTTGTAAAATGTACCCTTGAGTCTTAATGACATTCACCGATCACAAAGCACTTCTGAAGAACCTCTGAGTCCACTCCACTTCATCAATCCAACCTATTGGATAGCATCTATCTCTCCATTCTTCTGTATAATATATCCATGATACTTAAAACAATCATATTGCTTATTTCTTGGCCATCAATTGTGAATTGGGCTTCGTTATTATTATTATTTCAATTAAAAGTGCGCCCCATATAATCAGTTTTAGTTCTACTAATTTTGAGGCCCTTATCTTCCAAAGCCTACCTCTATAATTACCATATAGTATTTAATCCTATACTTGTGTCATCAATTATCACTATATCATTTGCAAATAACATATACCATGGCACCATGGATTGAGATTTCGATTGAAATGCCGAACTTTCGGTTTCAGCTGCTACCGAAATGAAACACCCATACGAAACCCCGAAAGTCTGGATTTCAGATGACTTTGGGACATTTCGGTGGTTTTCAGTGAATTTCGGCCGAAACCGGTGAAATTTCGGTCGAAAGGTGAGATTTTGGCGAGATTTTGACGAAATTTCGGATAGATACTGTGGGGCCCTTGAAATGAGTTGTTGTCGGCTCTTTCGGTGGTTTTTCGGATAGATTCCCTCCGAAATCACATGAGCTCGAAAACCAAGGGCATCTTGCGGACGGATTTTGAGTTTTTATAAATTTATATAAATATATGGTGATTATCAAGTTTTAATTTTCAATTTACTGGTATTCCACATTGGTTATCATGGTCCATGTAAGGTTATTGTGTGTTTGGTGTGTTTTCTTCAAACCATTCAAGTGAAGATGCATGCACAACTATAAAAGACTTAAATTTAAAATTTATATATTTATTTTTTAAAATTCGCAAATTCAGCTCTTTTTTGACCATTTTGAAATTGTTCCACATTTCGGCCGAAATTCTAAAATTTCGGTTTCAGTAAGGACCGAAACTAGACATGAAATCAAAATCTCAAACCTTGCATGACACGTCTTCTTGAATAATAGCAGAGTTTATTTGTATTCGGAAAGATGATCAACATCTCAAAGTAAATGGGCAAGACAATCGGACTATGCAACGAGGCAATGGTTACAACAAGGATGGGTGTGCATACAATGCTCATAGGATGATCCTGAAATTGCATACCATGCGATAGATCTTGTAGTTAAAGATTACAAATCAAATCTTGTTGAAGGTCCTTCACCTTAAATACAACACACATCTCACCTTAAATACAACACACAACTCAATTCTGGAAGATCTGACAATGGATAAGACGAAGATTATTGAGGACCCCATTGCTGAAGACCCATTAAACTATTGGATGCTATGGTTATTGATTTGAGATTAATGCTCATGATCAAGTACAAGATCTCCTACAGCCTGTTTCATTGCAATGGGATCCATGATAGTCTCATTGTGTCCTTAGCATTCAAAAAAAAGATTGCCTTCGCCATATCAAATATGAATAACATGCAATAATAGCATGGCACTTTGTGTTCGACAAACAAACCATTTTTTTTATAACACGATTTTTGTTAATCTGAAAGCAAGAGTTGTTGAGGCAATCATCTCATGGTACATTCACAAGTAAGCGTCAGATTGGTAAATGGCATCATGGTGATTCACTCTGGTGGGTACAAAGATGAAGATCCTCAGTATGATACATATGCTAGACCATTCAACGCATACAAATTGATATTTATTAGGATAAGTAGGAGCTTATTTCTTTTCTTCTTTGTTTTTGTTATTGTTATGTTTTGTTGCAAGATGCTCATTGCCGACTATTATAAAGGTATTGTTTATGTGGATCCTCTCTCTTAAAGAGACAAATTTCTTTAAGAGGAGGCTAATTTTAGGAGAGTAAATATGCTGAGGGCTGGCTGCATTTTCTAGGATGGTTTGGTTGTTTGGCCAATGGAGAGGAGAATAGAAGAGAAAAAAAAGCGATCGAAGGTAACAGCAGAGAGAAAAGGTGAAGAGAATAGACGAGAAAGAGACGAGGATAGGAAAAAAAGGGAAAAGAAGTCATATGAGAAAATTTAAGATAAAATGTGATTCTGGAACAAAGATAAAATGGAAAGAAGCAAAACGAAAGGGACGTGGAAGTGCTCAGATCACGTGATGACCCTGTCATTTAGCCGGCTACTCAACTAACTTGATGTCTAATTGGCATAGTTGGAAGTTTGCATGCCATTCAAGGCTAAAAGCTACTTTCAAATATGTTTATCCAATTGTACTCCTAAGACATGGATGAATTATATGCTTTCTTCTTGGTAAAAGAAAAAGCGGTAGCATTTATTATATACATTAGTTGCTTTGAAACTATTTATATTTGGACAAACCAGTATGCAGCCAAGGAGCTGGAATTATATCTATATTCCTTAGCACTACAAATAGAAATAGATAGGTGTTTCATACTAAAAACTTCAAGTTTCTGATTTATCGAATATTTTTAATGGAAAATATGGGTGAATTTCCAACATCTATTTTTTTTCTTGATGTGTTAATCTTATGTGTTGATGCAGGCAATGGAAGATTTATTATGTAACGGGCCTCGATTTAGAAGAATATCCCGTCAACCATGGGTTGCTAATCTGGAGCTGGACCCATTGGTTTGTTTATTCTTTTCATATTTAGATATCGGGCATTGTTTTCCAATTTATAATACAGATATAGATACTACAATTTGTATTATCATGAGACTTTCTGCCCTATATAGTTCTATCATATTATCCTATATGAATAATACCAAGACTGTACCCTCAGACATAGGCGGGGAAGTTGTCTGACAATCTAAAACTATCAAAATTCCGAGGTATAAGAAAAACAAATTTATAAATTAATTTTAGGATACATCTTTTTGTCAAATACTTTTCTTCCTCTATATCTAAGATTTTTAATCAAAGATGTCTTCTAATGTTGAAGTTATATTCTAATGTTGAAGTTCCAGTTCAGAAGATTTAGAGTTCTGTATTACTATTAAGCAAGTTCCACATTTATAATGACGAAAGTTAAAAATATACCACGCAAAGTAACTCATGCAGCTCATAGGAGATAGTGAAGTACTTAATCTTCTTTGTGAGCAAGCATTCAACAATGTCCGACAGACGACATGCGAGTTGAAAATTGTTAGAATGAATATTCACTTTGTTTTTTACAGTTTTGAAGATTTGATATAGATATAACGTAATATATGAACTGTGATTTTGTTTTCTATAGATTGATTGACATATGTTTTCTCTATGTACATATGCTTAATCGAGGACATTATAATCAAGGTGCAGTTAGGATTCTTGCCATGTTTCATGTTGATTCTGTTGATTGCTTCAACAAAGTTGAAGTTTCTTTACTATAGTGCTGAAGTGATAAAAACGTCATTTTGATGTGCAATCAGAAAAACTTTGCTCAATACTTCTCTGTAACATTCTCAACCTTATGACTATACTCCATAGCCGAGCACATGCTATAGGATAAAACTTGGTTGTTGTTGCTGGGAGAGAATTATTCAGAATGGTACACATCAATGAACCAGCTAATCCATTGCTTAGCGTGTTCATGTATCCGTTATACTTTCTTGTTGTTTTTTACTTTATTTATTATTTTAGTTGAGCAAGTATGCTGAAAATAATTGTTGAACTAGTTTTCAACTGAATTTTTAGCTCGTATCCAAACCAGATTTTGATTGAAGACACTTCCAAGGGAGATGGGCTTGTACCCCTTGTGTTAAGCTTTTTCCAATCTATACACAGAGTACGATAATGGTTTGACAGCCTAAAGGAATGATTACTGCTCCCAATTGGGTTAAGTATTAACAAAAATGCATTTAGATTTTAAAACTCTGCTTCTGGAAGCTGGATTATTTTGCAAACTGTGGAGAACTTGAATTGTCCTTATTGAAAATTTGTTGCTATCAGGTTAATTAACCCTGTAATTTGTGACCTAAACATCTTGCATTCTCTTCTTTTCTGATCTCTTTATTTTTTATGTTTCATTTATTCTCACTATTCTCTTTAGTTGTTTTGTGGTACTGCAACCAAACTTTTTATGTGCTGCAAACAAGTGGTTTTTTAAAAATTCCACACTGTTATTTTTTGGCAATTGATCTGTGACTGTAATGTCTACAACAAATACCACTTACCCTTCCCAATTGTGAAGCATAAATCTAATACAAGAAGCCTTTACTGAAGTATCTACCGGAAATTTAGGTCCGCCATCCATTTTTAATCAACCATCCTGCAGCCTAACATTGCCATTTAATGTGGAAGTGTCACCACCCTACGTCGTTACCCATCTGTATTGATGGTGTTATGTGTGATTATGATCTTTCATAGGATATGTCTCAGGATGTGGTTTGTTGTGAAAACCATGAGATCAGCAAATAAATTCTAGACATTTATGATGTTTTTTAAACTGTTTATACAATTATAAAATATTGAAATTTTGTATGCAATGGCTAACAGATCATTTACATATATTATTCAAGGAAATGGGAAAATGAAACTAATTTTTTCTTAATATTTAACTCGGGCAAGGTGTTGGCAAACATCGATGAGCCAGGAGACATCAATACTTGCTAGATTCTTATTTTCAAAATCTATGCTATTGATCAATAATGGTGGAGCTTAAAGTGCAGAGAGAGTGAAGATCTATGCTGTTGATCAATAATGGTGGAGAGAGAGAGAGAGAGAGAGAGAGAGAGAGAGAGAGAGAGAGAGAGAGAGAGAGAGAGAGAGAGAGAGAGAGACGATGGTGGATCAAACACTGAGAGTTTGCGAACAAGAAACTGAAACCGAGGAGCCGGGTGCGACTTCGGGAAGAAGTCAACAATTTGTTCTACAGAGGAAACAAAAAGGAGAGATAGAGCCCGGGCTTAGTACAGTTGGGTGAATTAGCAGTCGATCTCGATGTGCTTCGTCCTTTTATGAAAAACCGGGTTGCTAGCAATCTGCATAGCACTCTGGTTATCATAATGAAATCTCAATTTCTATAGTCCCAAGGATACGCCGCGGGTGAATAATCTCCTTGGTGGTGGTGACCATGGCCTTGAACTTAGCCTTGATGCTGGAGAGAGAAATAACGTTCTGCTTCTTGCTGTGCTATGAGATAAGAGAATCTTCAAGAAATAGACAGTAGTTAGTAATCTAGCAGCGAGTAGTTGGATCTCCAACTCAACCAACGTCAAAGTAAGTACGTAAGACCAAAGATAAAGTCAAGGACCGAAAGAAGGATCGAATATCGGTGCCTCGAAGTTACCGAAAAATCCGCAGGAGGGTGCCGTAATGAGCTGAGCGAGCGACCTCGACAACTAACTGAGGATGGTGATTGCGTGGGCAATATCAAGCCCGGTGATACAGATGTAGACCAGCTAACCAACTATGCTATCAAAGTCGGGACTAGTCGGCGACTAGTCCCTAGGCGGTATTTTGTCGACCGATTAATTTCGATTCCGTCATTGCTGGGCGGAATCCCGACTAGTCCTCGACTAGACCCGACTGGTCCCCGACTAACGACTGCCGACTAGTCCCCAGGCAGCATTCTGCAAACATTTTTTTTTTTTTGAAAGGAGTCTTTGCAAGCAATTTTGTTTAGATTTTTTACATTGGCTCAAAGTCTTGAGTCGCAAGACTCACAACTATGACTCTTCCCTGTAATCATCTGTTGAGCACCTGAGAATCTCAGATAAAAACATAGACAAATAATTAGTTTATTTGTTGATATCCATATAACCCTATAATCAAAATTGGGGTTGTTCACTGATTAAACATCATCAAACAAATATTGTGATGAATTCTTAGTTCTGAGTCTTTTGACATGGGCATGAAGCTAATACAACTGTGTTCTGTTAGACTGTTACTTATGTATTTATACCCATGCTGTGAAGTGTGAACGTATTTATTGTTATTAACCGACTAATATCATATACTTATTGACATTTATGCTAGTTCATATATCATATATGTTTAGGGAGGGGGGGAGGGGTTATAATAAGTTTTGGCCGACTAGTCCCGAATTAGTCCCGACTAGTCCTAGTCGGCCCTTGGCCGACTAGGGCCGACTACCGACTTTGACTGCATAGCTAACCAACAATCCGTCTGTACCGAGTAGGATCCGAAGAAGGCTCGCCATCTGTAGGTTGGAGCTTTTCACATGAAGCTTGAGTGGAATATTGGTGATGCGATCATCAGAAAGAGCAGTTTGACTGAGTATGCTATTTTTGTACTTCTAATGGGAGAGCAGAATCGCTCACTTGCCCTGAGCAATCTCCAGGCCAAGAAAGTAGCTTAGAGGACCATGACCTTTCATATGAAACTGGCTCCAGAGATGTTGCTGAAGCGAGGCGATATCATCCAATCATAGCCTGTAAGGATTATATAATCTACGTAGAGAAGGATGAACCGACCTACGGTGGGGACTACACAAACAAAGAGTGATCTTGAGAGCTATCGAGGAAACCAACCTCTGTAACTGCGCGACGAAAACACTTCAACGAAGCTTGAGGGGATTGTTTGAGCCCGCAGATGGTTCGGTGAAGGCGACAAACATACTGAGGAGGAGCACTGAAACCTGGAGGAAGCTACATCTAGACAACGTCAGAGAGATTACCTTGGAGAATGACATTCTTTACGTCTATCTGAAGAAGGGGCCATTGCTTAACAACAACGATTGTCAGGAGAGTCTGAACCATGGTCATCTACATCATGGAAAGAAAAGTCTCATCATAGTCGATCTCGTACTCCTGAGTGAAGCCCATGGCAATCTGGTGGGGCTTGTGCTGCTCAATGGAACCATATGGTAGATGCTTGACCTTGAAGACCACTTGCACCTGATAGGCTCAATTCTTGCCAGTAGGGGAACGACGCCCCACGTCCGTGTCTACTCAAAAGCCTAAAACTCCTCTGCCATGTTCTACTGTCAACGGGGGGATTGAAGTGCTTCTTGATAGGATCAAGACTCCCAGCTAGTGTGAAGGGCAACGTGGTACACATGGAATTGGGGTGAGGAAGTGGTGACTGCAGTAAAATTAAAACTATTAAGAGAATAACCGAAATGGTCAGGTGGACGACGCTCGTGCTGGGGATAACTGGGAGGGGAGCGAGGATCTACATCTGCTAGAGGCGAGTTGATAAGAGCAGGCGTACCAATGGAGCGTCCTCAAGTAGAGGCAAGGTAGGCGATTGGGCAGTGGTGTGATGATGAGAGTACTCCTGAGGAAAGAGAGATTTGTAGACGAGCGGGTGATGCATGACATATGCTGTTAGAGGAGGAAAGGGGAGAGAGATAGGAAGAGGATCAGTAGTCACATGAGGTAGATGCTCAATGGAGGGAACATTAGCACTTGTGGACGATAGATGTAATGATGGTGGCGCAAGAGGTAGAGGCGAGAAAGGGAACGAGAGGAGTCTCAAGATAGGTAAGGTCCTGAGACTGAAGAGTAGTATGTAATATCCTTGACGAAATGAACATGACGAGCGATGCGAAGACGGCGAGCTAATAGGTCATAACAACGATACCCCATGTGCTCAGAGCTGATCCACCAGAGAATGCACTTTGCTGACTTGGCGGACAGTTTGGTCCGCTCATGGGGGAAAGAAGAGCAAAGCATGTGCACCTGAGATGTCCTTTGCCCAAAAAGTGTGGGGAATGGAGGAAGAGATGAGCTGAGCATGAGCCGTCTCGAGGATGTGGTGATGCTTCCTTTCAGCAACTTCGTTCTGCTCATGAGTGTATGCATAGTTACCAAATCGGGCGTTTTTTTGAAAAAAACGCGTATAGAACGCGTATCGATCCGAAGACGTAGTAAACAGGAAAAAAACTCGTTTTTTTGAAAAAAACTTGCGTACACGTTTTATACGCGTTTAAAACGAAAAAAACACGTATAAAACACGTATAAAACACATCCGGTTTGGTCCGGGTTTAAATTGGGTTCGGGTTTTATTTTATTCGTGCTTAATAAACGCATATGCTATATGTTTTGAACTTTTGATTACTTAATGTTGGAAAATGACATATATACATACTTGGTATAATTTTTAAGATTTTTTTGTTTTTTCCGATGTTTTCACGTTTTTTTCCCGTTTTTCCCGTTTTCATCGTATCTTTCCGATTTTTTCCTTTGCCGTTTTTTTTCCCGTTTTCCGACTTGGTAACTATGAGTGTATGGACATGGCTTCTGGAAAAATGGTCCTCTGAGAGACTGAGACTAAAGAAGGGAGCGCATCATGGAGGAGAGGTACTCACATGCACAATCAGATTGGAAGTTTATACGAGTATGGATTTGGGTGTGGATCATAGTGGTGAATGTCTGGTAGATCTCATTCTCGGGTATCTTGGAGCGGTGGCGGAGGAGATGGACCAAAATATAGTGAGAGTAATCATCGATGAAACCGACATCATAATAGAAACTAAATATGGAGGGAAAAGGAGTTGGACCTCAAATATCGGAATGTACTAAATCAAAAGGATGATATGACATAGACGAACTAGGAGAGAAAGTGAGGGCCAAGTGCTTAGCTAACTTACAGCTCGTACAAAAAGCGAATTGGAGAAAAGGAGCATCGTTTTTAAGTCGAGACTTCAACATATGGCTTAACCTTCTATGCCACAGATTGGCTGACTGAGGGACTCGGCGAGCTACCACGGTGCGCATGCGGGTCTCCTCAGCTACGAGCTCAGCAACTGCAGTGTCCAGGCGTGGTAGAGGAGTACAATGGACCAACTGGCCAGTGAGAGGAGTAAACTCATGACGGAGAGCCATGAGAAACTGGTAGAGCTGACAACGTTCATGGAAGAACTAGTACTTATGGGCTCGCATTGCGCCAGGAAGAGGCTACATCACTTGGTGCTTGCGGTAGCCTCGCAAGAGGCATTGAAATTGCTAGATCGTCTGCTCACCCGGCTGAGCGACCTGCGCTTGGGCCAAGAGCTTGTACTCACAAGCCCTGCTTGTCTCGACAAAGCGCTCCGTGAGATGTGCCTTGAGCTTGCCAATGTGGTGAAGTCAACGAGATCAGTATAGAGATAACATTCGACCAAGGAGACGAGGAAGACGTTGATACGTTTGTCGGGTTGTCATTAGGTGGAGTAGGCGATGTCGGGAGTGGCGACCGGGTTGTCGTTAGGTGGAGTAGGCGATGTCGGGAGTGGCGACAGACGTCCATAAGGTGACGATGGAGCTCAGAGTGATTGCCGGCGTTGAGCCGTTGAGGTGCCCTAGAAGGTCACGACACTCGAGGATTGATGCAGACGAGCCCTACTACGTGCAGATTTTCTACAGTTGATCGTGTATTTTCATCCCCTCCGGAGATCCAGGAAGCCGATCGCCAATCCGTCTGCATTAGTGGAAAGCTCATTCGAAGATCTAAAACTTTGGTTTTTATTTATTTCGATCCGGCTGACGGATCTTTAGTTATTTGTCTTTTTATTTCTGGTTTGGGTAGGTGCGAGCCATGTTCGCATCCGGTTTGAGCCACAGATGCCGAACTGACTCATTCTTGTGTTAGGTTGTTAGCTGTAGGATCTTAGGTCGACTAACATCTCAATGGATGAGATTCAAAAGGAAAATCCTTAGCCAAAACCCTCACCCGACCGGTCCTCCTCTCTCCCGCGAACACGCCCGCGTCCCTCTCTCTCTCCTCCCGCGCGGACTCTCTCTCTTTCTTTCCTTTTGTGTTTTTTTGTGTCTCATCGCCTATAAAGCCATCAAACCCTAATTGCAAAAGGACGATGAATTGAAATTGAAACCCTAGAACGGAGAAGCGTGTACGCTTGTTCGCTTGTATCTTCCGAAGAATCTTCCTTGCTTCCAGTCTTTTCTTCCTTCGCAAGCTTCTACCTCGTCGCCACGCCTTTTTGTCTACGACTTCGCGGAAGATCGACGCGGAGATCCTTCATCTTCAAAGATCAACTCGTCTCGGCTTCTTCAACCTTTCTTCTGAACCACGCCCCCTCTTCCGCCCCTTCATCTGCAACAACGGAGCATCGGATAGCCGCCGGCATTGACCAAAGCACGGTTTGGATCATCCTCTGATACTTTCATGTGATAGATCTTATTTTCAATCGGCCTTATTGCTGATTTTTCATATTAGGGTTCCAAATATTCGGCTTCTGAAGAATCTCATCTATTAGGGTTTATCGATTAGGTCTACGGTTGTTCTTTGAAACATTGACTTTGTTATTTGAGACTGTGATCATCTTTGTTGCTGGAATTTGGTTATTTAAATATGAAATTAATCTTTATCTTGTCAGTTTTTATCAGTGTTTTCAGAGGCGGGGGCGTAAGGCGGGGCGTAAGCCCCAGGGCGTGGGGCGTAAGCCCCACGAATTTTTCATTTTTTAATTTAAAAAATATATAGAAATAAAACATATTATATAAATAGGGAAAATAGATTAAAAACAAACAAAATAAAAAATATTATGAACAAACAAAGCATTTAAGCCTACAAAATTGGTTGATAAAACACAAATATATACAAAATGATAATAAAAATGAACTTATCATTGTCTTTCAACATCATTTAAGATCTAATTCTAAATTTCTAACCAAAATTCAAACTATCTACGTTTATATTCCATAGATTCTATCATTCTATACATGATATATTACCAATTTAAAACAACTTTAGTTTCAAAAAATGTCATAATCGTCATCCAAGAGAGTAAGACGCATATAAAAGATCACACGGTAGCAATCAAATCATTTTTTTTCAACTATGCAGACAAAGTCCAGTGGGGCGTAAGCCCAGGCCATTGGGGCGTAAAAGGCATACCCGGGCGTTCGGGGCGTAAGCCCCAGTGGTTCAGGCATAAGCCCCACAGGAAAAAAGGCCCAGATTGAGCCGCCCCGGGCGTTTTAGGACCGCCCCGCCCCGGGGCGCGCCCCGGGCGTACCCCGGGGCGAGTTTTTTAAAACACTGGTTTTTATTACTTCGTCAGATTAAATATGTTTGGGCATGAATGGATGATGATTTGTGATTATAGACTTTGCTGAAATTTGATTCTGATATGCTGAAATCTGATTTTAATGTTTTAAATTCAGCACTTTAGTTTATTTTAGCTTCCGCATCCCATCAAGTTGGTATCAGAGCGCACTTGTCGTCGCGTTCTTACGCAACGACCGGTCCTCTTGCATCCTTTGCATCATCGCGTGCTTGCTGAAATTTTTTTTATTTTTCCTTCTTTTCATTTTAGTTGTGTCTTGCATTAATTAGGAAATTAGCATCCCGTGAGCGCAACCATATTAGGATCACCTTTCTCTCTGAGTTGAATCGATAGCATCTTCTAGGGAATCTATAATGGCTGGACCTTCTCCACCCCGCACTTGGCAAGATGCCTTTATAAGGCAACAAGAACACATGGTTAGGCTACAGACCCAGATCGAAACCTTGACCTTAGCCTTCACTAATTCCCAAAATCAACCTCGACCCCATCGAGAACACAGGACTAGAGCGTCGCCAGGGCGTAGTGAGTTAGATCTTGAGTCAGGCGGTGACAGTGTCAGTTCCTCTGACGGGTCGGAGAGGCGAAGTAGGCAAACTCATAGGAAAGCGAAATCCCATTGGGGCTGGGATCAGGGCATAAAAATCGAAATTCATGAGTTCGAGGGTAGGATGGATCCCGAAGAGTTCCTAGAGTGGGCCGAGCGAATCGACCAATACTTTGAGTGGAAGGAAATTCCCCGTGACAAACAAGTTAAGTTTGTTAGTCTTAAACTGAAAGGTCATGCACTGATCTGGTGGAAACAGTTGCAGACCACTAGGGGTAGAAAGGGAAAAGAGAAAATTTCCACTTGGACATACATGAGGGGAAAGATGCAACATAAGTTCCTCCCTTCTGATTTCAAGCAGAATGTGTTCCAGAAATTCCAAAACCTGCGACAAGAGCATAAATCGGTGGATGATTACACCAATGAGTTCTACAAGCTCGCAATGATCTGCATGAAGACGAAGAGCAGAGCGTCGCTAGGTATGTCAATGGTCTTAAGCCTTCAATTCAAGAGGTGGTGTCCCTTCACGACTTGTATCAGGTCAGTGATGCACACCGTCGGGCTAAGAAAGTCGAGTCTCACTACTCCCGATCTGCGTCCCGGCGATATGACAACACTAGGGCACCATCCGGATCTGTGAGTAGACCACTCCCTGGACTTTCCCCTGTAGCTGGTACAGTTCCTACACCCACCGAGAAGGGTAAAGGAGTTTTAGGACCTAACCCGAGCCAGATAAAGTGCTTCAAATGCAATCAGCCAGGTCACAAATCAGCCGATTGTCCTCGACGTCAATTCAATCCACAGACAAATCTTGCGGATAATGAAGAGGATAGTCATGAGTCTGAAGGGGAACACTTCAATGAGTTAGTCTTGGAGGGAGATGATGTGACTGCACCACTACTAGTTATTCACCAGTCTCCATCACCCCAGGCACCGAAAGCGTTACTTCCCCTCGAGTTTTGTGGAGGACCCCCAAAGCCACACTGCAAGAACCAGAGATTCGAGCTGTTCCGAACAGTCTGCAATGTCAATGGTATGAATCTTTGCGTCTTGATAGATGGAGGTTGCACCACCAATCTGATCAATGAAGCGGTAGTCAGGAGCAAGAAATGGAAAGTTAAACCATTAGCTCATCTTTACAAAACATCCTGGTTAGACAACACCATGAGCAAGTTAGTGACCCATTGTTGTCTGGCAAAGTTGTCAATTGGGCTACAATATCGAGATGAGGTTTGGTGCGATGTACTTCCTTTAGAAGTTGCGGATGTTATCCTTGGGCGTCCCTGACAGTTTGACCGAGATGTACTACATCACGGGAAAGCCAATACCTACACTTTCCTTAAGGACGACATCAATGTCACCCTATGGCCCACGTGTTTTAGGAGACACCGATCCCACGCACCTCAAGCTCTTCTGAATCAGAGCCATCCCATACCACCATTCACTGATAATCTAGTAGGGTGTTCATCTGATTCACTAACAATTGAGAAGGGATTAGACAATATATTGCATTCCATTGCATGCACATCGCATTTAGAGTCCGTAGGCATCCATGACACTCGCATTCATCATTTGCCTGACATCTATGCATTCATTGACCATTCTTATGTGCATCCATATCATCATCCAAGTGTTGAATTAAGCACTAAAGAAGATTTTGCCATGTTTGATCACTTTTCGATGCAGGGTACTTATGAAATATTAAAATCATTAAAATCATTAAAATCAGATTTCAAACATTAAAATCAGATTTCACGATTAAAAGTGATTTTAATGTTTTAAATTCAGCACTTTGAAATATTATTGTAGTAAATTCATTTAAAATTTCAGCACGCAAGGAAATGCCATAAAATTTAACGATTTAGAAGCCTTGTGATGCAGTGGTTCAACAGTTTTGGGAATGTGATGAATGTCTAATGCATGTCCTATATAATTATTTTTCCTACTCGTTCTCGTGCGTATATGATGTCCACAATATTTAGGCTTAAACAATTGAGTTAATCGTGTGAATGAAATTCAGACTATTTTTCTTACTCAGTCAAATCCAATTATTTAAACCCGGTTCTTAGTATTTTGGTTGCAAAAATCAATTTAATCATAAAATGGAAAAAGTAAGGCGTTTTTCTTGATTTCAGCTGAATGAAATTTTGGAGCAATGGCCACATCTAAATGAGTTGGTACAGTGTTATAAGGCTGATTGGGTGAAGGATGAAAACAAGTACGGACGCTATGAAAGCATTGCTTCTTTGCCATTTCAAAATCAAATTTTTGAAGGGCCTGATACTGACATAGAAACAGGTTGGGACCTCATGCTTAATGCAACTGTGTTATCATTTGCATTATAAAATGAGACCATTTATGTAGATTTATTATGTATGCCTTATACAGAAATACGACTTGCCAGTGCAAGGCTCTCCAAAACTGAAGATGCTACTGATGATGATATCCCCAGTACCTCAGGAAGGCAGATATCTGAGACTAGTTCTTATATTCCATCCTCAGAAAATTTAAACATGGTAATTGGTGAAACATATACTGATGGTCTTGTGTGCCACTTAGAGCAATTTGCTAAAACTATTTTCTGCTATTGCTCTGTTAATGGATAGGTAGTGTCTTGTGATGCTTCCATTAATTCGTGACTCATTTAGGTGCTTCGTTATTCTTTACTCATTTATGTACTATCCAGTCTCTGTTTATCTTTGATACTTGAGTTTTGTAAGTTATATCAACTTTGTATTATCCAAATGATTTTGGTTAATCTATGAACTTTTGCAGTGAGATTTATGTATCCAAAATTTTAGTTCATATTGACTTGGATGCTCATAGCAAGGCATGCTTACAAGTGCCTATTACTTTATCTTATACATTGTTTTGTATCTGTATGTGCATCATCCCATACTCACTGAAATTATTATACATGCCTCAATCCCATCTTTCAGCTGTTGGATCTGTGTTACTATGCATAGCTTTCAGATATAACCAGGACTTCATATTTCTTGTTCCCCAGATACTTCCATCATCCATCTCACATAGTTGAGGACCAACCATGTTGAAGGACGAATACAAGTAGAGAGGGTGTTATTTGGATTCGGTGCTGCTTATTTATGTGAGGGTTTTGGATGTCCTAATTTATGGGAACCTTTTGTTCCCCAAGAAAATCATAAGTTCATGATTTGGATGCTCTCCTGTTTTGGGAATTGGTCAACTCAACTCTATGGTTAATTTGTAAGACTATGGTTCTTGTGCGTGATTCTCTATTTTGGTGTCCATTAAGTGTTTTTCTGAGGCCAAGTTTATAATGGTAGCAGTAGTATAATAGTAACAATAACGATGATGACATCAATAATAACATCAATAACTATAGAATGTCAAAGTGTATGTAGCAGTTGGAATATACTACTTTGTATTGTATAGATTTTCACTCTATTTGTGTGTAGGCTTACATTGTATTTTGCATATATGTGGGCTTGCTTGCACTAATGAGAGGGGTATAATTACTGAATGAATACGAGCTTTGGCTAATAGTTGAGGGATAAAAGACACGTTTACTATGGGATCCTGAAACCATCAACCACCTCAACATAATTCATGAAGCACCCACCAACTTGCCGGCGAAGTGGAGGAAGCAGAGGAGGATGGGTCTCACACCATTATAAGTACTCTTTTTACACCAGAAGCCAAGAAAGAGTACACCAGTTTTAAATGGGCACGAGCCTGGTTGGGATTCAACGTACTATTTATCTAAGCCCCAGCGCTTGAGGCGTACCCCTAGTGGCCAAGGCCTTGGATCTTGCATGCACTTAATGCAGTGGGAAGTTTTTTTTCCGGTCAACTCCTTTTTGTTTGGGGCTTCTCTTAGTCTCACATGGTAATGGTATTGGTGAAAACCTGTTGGGTTTTTTTTTTTCCGGAGAGCTCATTGGAGAATCAAAGCATTGTTGGCTCATCTTCATTGGGCCATCCATCGCCACCCTTCATTATGATCTTTCTTCTTGGTGTGTGGAAAGTTTCTCGAACCTTGATGTAATCATGGTCATCCCACAGATATATCAATCATGGACAAGACCAATGTCTCAGCTGCAAATTTCGACAAGAATTGAACATCGAGGGGCATTTCACCTTGTCTCAAGGTAGTTATCTCACCATTGCAATTGTGTTCAACCAATGTTGAGGGTTCTCATAGCGCCATTGGATCTCAATGCCAGGGTTTTAAATTTTGATTTCGTGTCGGGTTTTAGTCCAAGCCGAAACCGAAATTAACTGAAATTTAAAATTTATATTCCCAGTTTTGAAACCGAAATTGACTGAAATTTATAGTACTAGTTCCAGTTCCGAAAGCAAAAACCGAAATTTAACAAAATTGTGTTTTGCCACCTACCTTTAGTTTCGGTCTCGACCGAAACCGAAATATTTGACCGAAATTTCGGTATTTTGGTCGAAATTTCAATTCATGCTCAATGCTTAACTGGTCTACTTCATGCATCAATGTGTCTGACAACATGTATTCATTCGTCTGCACTTGATGTGCCATGGGGGGGGGCAACACCTGAGGCATCTTTTTTTTTTGTTTCCTTGAGGGGTTTTAAGACTGTACAGAACCAAATACTGTTCACCTTCTTCATTAACTTCTGAGCTGTGGAACAAAAGATAGTTACCAAATCCATGAATTAGCTCCAGGAATATCCTCTCAGTTCTGGTGTTCTCTTTCGTGCATTTTTTGATCTGGATAGGCTCTTAGGCTCTTCACTGCTGGGGTGAATGCTGTGAAGCTTCCAGCTGAGCTGGGGAAGCTTATGGTTTATTTCCAGTCCATGATTGTACTGTTTCGTCTGAGCTTCTTGAAATCTCTCATCCGATCTGAATGGCAACTAGCATGCTTTCTCTCTATCAACCCATTCTCTTACTCTCTGCATGTTTTGTTTACTGTGAACCACAAGTGAACTGTTTCTCTTCAGAAACACCTAAGTCTATTTTTTGAGTCTTTGTTCATCTTACTAGTAGCATGATTTGGGTTGCTAAAAAAAAACTAGTAGCATGATTTGGAATAGTACCATCATGTCATTAACGTTTTATGAATTTTTTAATTGCACAACCTTCTAGTATTGCAGATATGTCCTCTTCTTTAGCTAGTAGCATTATTTGCAGTCACTTCCTTTTTTTCCTAAAATCGCTCTTTTAGATATATGTTTATACATTATTTAGTATTGTGTTTGTCATAATTCTTCCAACTCTTTTTTCGCATCGATCATTTAAAATTTACTTGCTTTCTCTGCTTGGCTATCATGAAGACACTTATTGACACCATTGGAGGCATTGGCATCACCTTGATGAGAATGTATCCTGGATCGTTACAATGAAGACTTGCATGAAACCTTGTGATCTTGCAACCATATTGGTATGGAGGAGTGTATTCCTTACGTGGAGGTTTGCATAGTGCATGTGCCTTGGCGACTGGAGATTGTCATATATGAGCTGACTTGTACATTTGGCTTCTTCCTCACGCTCTAGCCTTGGTGCATGCTCTCATTTTCTGCTGGGTCTATTGTTACCATTGCCATCTCTCAGCTGAGGCATCATAATCATCGATCAGCTTCTTCTATCCGCTTCTTCTCCTTGTGTAGTTGTATACCTTGGAATTCCTACTGTTGTGAATCTAGCATTAGTAATCCTAAGCTTTTGGCTTGTCCTTCAGCCTATACTACTACTCCTATTGCTGCCATGTCAGCCTTCCAAGGAGGCTTGCTGTCATGCCCCGACTTCTGGTACAAAGGAAAAGGATACCGAAGGCCGGGGTGTGAGGGTGAGGTCGAAGGGAGGGGAGAAAGATGAAGAAAACGTTCTCATTCAAAAACTTGGTTATTATATTATCTATCAACTAGAGATCTAGGCTTGCACCGGATAAGGGATCTACCGTTTTAAGAGGTCTTTTAAAAGCTAAGCAACCGTTTTACATTAAGGAAAAACAGTAAAGTCTACTAATATCTATTACAATTATGTCCAAATTTTACATGCTGACTGAAAAGCAAGGAAGCAAGATCTACCACTAAAGGGCTAGGGTGCTATCGTCCGTCGGCCTCTGGAGTGTTGTGGTACTTGAAAACATTTTAACGATAAGGGATGAGTTTTCAAAAGAAAACTCAGTGAGGCAGGACTAAATGATAGTATTCTCTAGCATCCATCCTAAAATTACAGTATTAAAAGTAAGAGACATCTAGCTAAATAGGAAACATGTACCATAACTTAAAATACAAAAGCATTGAAGGAATTTATAAAAGAGTACGATTCAAAGCAGGAGACAACAAACCTAAACTAAAAAGCCACAAGTACTGGCAGAACTATGAAAGAGTGCAAACACCTGCAAGGTACCACGACAGAAAGGACGACTCGAGTGCACGCTAGCTAAGTGTGAGTGTGTCAAGAAGAAAGGGCAAGAGGAAGTCAATGTAAGGTCATGTGAACCTCGGATTTTGTAAACCTGCCCCGGTAGGCATTGCTATAGAGCTTTTCTTTCACTTCAGAAAGCCACCTCTATCCAGCACCCGGGATACCTCGTCGGGATGCTAATCTTATCTGTGACAAACCCTAGAGGAAGAGAGAGAAGGGAGAGAGCTAGGGTTTGGGGAGAGAATAGAATGAATATCTCATTAGGCCAATAGACCAATATAAGGTGAATACATGTGAGTCATCTATACACTGAGTGTATGTATATACATGAATACATCTTAACACCCCCCCTCAAACTCAGGATGGATCATGCATCAAGAGTTTGGCAATCAAAGACCGAAAACGTGGCGTAGGATGTGACTTCGTGAAGAAGTCTGCGATCTGCTCTGCTGAGGGAATGAAGGGTAGTGGGATCGTCATGGCCTCTACTCCTGTCGGACGAAGTGACAGTCAATCTCGATGTGCTTTGTCCTTTCATGAAAAACCGGGTTGCTAGCAATCTGAATAGCACTCCGGTTATCACAGTAAAGTGGAATAGGCTCGGAGAAAACAACACCGAGATCACTGAGGAGACGTCGAAGGTGAACTATCTCCTTAGTCGTGGAGGCCATGGCTCTGTACTCAACCTCAGTGCTAGAGAGAGACCACTTTCTGCTTCTTGCTGCGCCAGGATATCAAAGAGTCGCCAAGAAACAAGTAGTAACCAGTGGTGGAGCGGCGTGTAGTCGGATCTCCAGCCCAGTCTGCATTTGAGTAGGCTCGAAAGCTGAGAGAGGAGGACGACGACAGAAACAAAGAGCGAGTAACCGTCCCTCTGAGGTATCGGAGGATCCTATAAAGAGCACCGTAGTGAACTGAGTTTGGAGCTGCAACAAACTGACTGACAATGCTGACAGCGTGTGCAATGTTAGGCCGAGTGATGCAGAGATAGACGAGCTGTCCCACAATCTGCCTGTACCGAGTGGGATCTGAAAGAGGAACTCCATCTGTAGGATGTAGTTTCGAGTGAAGCTCAAGAGGGGTGTCTACTGTGCGGTTATCTGTGAGGGCAGCACGACTAAGGATGTTTGAAAGGTATTTCTGCTGGGAGAGCAGAATGCCATCTGCATTGTATGCAACCTCAAGACCAAGAAAGTAGCGAAGCGTACCCAAATCCTTCATCTGAAACTGGTTGCTCAAGTGTTGCTGAAGAATAGCAATCGCAGCAGAGTCATCTCCAGTGATGATCATGCCGTCCACGTATAACAGTAGTATCGCCCGGCCCTACGGGGACGACCTGACAAACAGAGAGTGGTCCTGACTGCTCTCTGAGTAACCAAGTTCTCTGACAGCACGGCGGAACCGCTCAAACCAGGCGCGAGGAGCTTGCTTGAACCCATAAATGGCCCGATGAAGACGACACATGTGCTGAGAAGGAACACGGAGACCAGGAGGAGGATCCATGTAAACAGTCTCAGACAGGTCACCGTGAAGAAAGGCATTTTTCACGTCCATCTGAAGAAGGGCCCATCGATGAACAGCTGTAACCGCCAGAAGAGCTCGAACGGTGGTCATCTGAGCCACCGGAGCAAAGGTTTTCTCGTAGTCAACGCCATACTCTTAAGTAAAGCCACGAGCCACCACCCGAGCCTTGTGGCGCTCAATGGATCCATCAGGTCGGTGCTTGACCTTATAGATCCATTTGTAGCTGACAGGCGTAACGCCAGAGGGCAGAGGGACAACATCCCAGGTCTGAGTCTGCTGAAGGCCTGAAACTCCTCATCCATAGCCTGACGCCACTGAGGAAACTGAACGACCTTAGAGTAGGACCGGGGCTCATGATCTGCGTGCACAACAGTAAGAAAGGCAGTAAACTGAGGCGAGTAACTACAGACAGAGGTAAAACCAAAACGATCAGGAGGCCCAGTGTCGTGGCTAAAGCGGTCAGGCGGGTGATGCTGGCGCTGAGGGTAGCGAGGCGGGGATGGATCCACGACTGATAATGACGGAGCAGGCACAGGAGGCGGGAAACTAGGAGTAATCTCAACAGCAGGGGAGCCGACATCCATTGAGAAGGAAGGACACGAAGATACAGGAATAGGCCGGCGAGAGTAAACCTGAGAAAATGGAGAGACAACCTAGGGAGAAGAGAGAGGCACGGGCATAGAGGAGGAAGCCTCGGAGGAGTCCCTTGGAGACGCTGGGGAAACAATTGGCAAAGGAGCTAGTGGTGCCGAGGGAGCTGGTGGTGGGGAAGGAGCCGACGGAGCCGGGGGGGCCAGAGAGGCCGACGAGGGAGGCATAGGGGTCGATGATAGAGGAGAAGAAACCTCTATAAAGGTGAGATCCTGAGCTTCAGGAGAGTAGTAGGGCGTATCCTCGACAAAGGAGACGTGTCGAGAGATATGCAAGCGACGAGCAACAGGGTCATAGCAGCGGTATCCCTTGTGCTCAGTGCTGATCCCAAGAAGGATGCACTTAGCTGCCTGAGCAGACAGCTTCGTGCGCTCATGGAGACTAAGAAGAACAAAACAGGCGCATCCAAAAGTGCGAAGAGGGCTGTAGTCAGGAGTGGTAGAGAGGAGACGCTCATGAGGAGACAAGTCGTCCGGAAGAACCGACGAAGGAGTGATGTTAATGAGCTGGACTGAGGTGAGAAGAGCCTCAGCCCAGAAGCGCCGAGGAACAGAACCAGAAAGAAGGAAAGCACGAGTAGTCGCAAGAATATGGCGATGCTTTCGCTCAGCAACGCCATTCTGCTCATGGATGTGAGGACACGAGTGCTAGAAAATAGTCTCATGGGACTGAATAAGGTTGCGCATAGCGGTAGATTGGTACTCAAGGGCACAATCAGATCGAAAGATCTTGATGCGCCGACTAAACTGCGTGTGAATCATGGAGGTGAAGTCCTTCTAGACTTGGAGGATATCCGATTGACGGCGAAGAAGGTAGACCCACGTGTAGCGACTGTAATCATCCACAAACGAGACATAATAGAAATACCCAGTCATAGAAGGGAGAGGAGAGGGGCCCCAGATATCAGAGTGAACAAGATCAAAAGGAGCAGAGCTCTGAGAAGTACTGGATGAAAAGGAAAGGGCAGCAGCTTTTGCGAGCTTGCAGCCAGTACAAATAGATAAAGAAGAAAAAGGACCACGACCTAGAGTTCCAGAATGGAGTAATCTCTTAAGTCGCGGTTCCGACACATGACCTAGTGTCCTATGCCATAGGTCGGCATTAGGAGAAACAACTCCACAAAACCCAGATGATGACGGATCCAAAGAGTGAAGAAACTCCATCTGGTAGAGTCCGCCTGCCCTACGACTTGCTTCAATCGGTCGGCCAGTACGTAGATCCTGCACAGAACTAGAGGAAGAGGTAAATGTCACCGAGCAGCCAGAATCACACAAAGTACTAACAGAAATCAGGTGCATGTGGAGTGTGGGAGCATGAAGCATAGAGGATAATGAGAGATGGCAAGCAGGGGCGGAGGCTGAAGTAATGGATCCAGATTGTGAGATGGCTAAGCGAGAACCATCTGCAGTGTGGATCGGTGGCAGGTGCGTCGTAGGTTGACAAGCAGTGAGCAGGGAGGCATCCGGAGTCATGTGGTGTGAGGCGCCCGAATCCAGTATCCAAACAATGGGACTACCAGAGGAGGCAGAGAAGGCTGAGGCGCTGGAAGATCTAGGAGTAGCGGCAGACTGCTGAGAGAGTCTAAGCTGAGATAGTTCCTCACGAATAGACTGTAGCTTGCCAGCTGAGACGGAAGAGGCAGCAGCAGCAGTAGGAACAGAGCGACCTCGATCTCGACCTCGACCTCGACCTCGATCTCTGTAGGTAGGACGCTTCTCTGGATAAAGTGAGAAGCAAGTGTCCACGAAGTGACCCGGTGTCTGACAGTGAGTGCAAAACGGTCTACCATGGGAGGCAGTAGCTGAGCGAGAAGGCACAAAAGACACTGGTGGGCTTGAGACTGGTGGCGGAGCAGCAACAAGTACACCCTGAAGACTAGGTGGAAGAGGTAAGGCCCTGGAGGCAAGAGTACGCAGATGAGTCTCCTCAGCTACCAGCTCAGCCACACCCTCATCAAGACGAGGAAGGCGGTCCCGATGAAGAAGCTGACCGGTCAAAGCACTGAACTCTGGTCGTAGGGCAGCGAATAGCTGATAGAGTTGAAGGCGCTCCCGACAGTAGCTAAGAGAGAAGGCACAAAAGACACTGGTGGGCTTGAGACTGGTGGCCGAGCAGCAGCAAGTACACCCTGAAGACTGGGTGGAAGAGGTAAGGCCTTGGAGGCAAGAGTACGCAGATGAGTCTCCTCAGCTACCAGCTCAACCACAGCCTCATCAAGACGAGGAAGGCGGTCCCGGTGAAAAAGCTGACCGGTCAAAGCACTGAACTCTGGTCGTAGGGCAGCGAATAGCTGATAGAGTTGAAGGCGCTCCCGGTAGAGCTGATACTCTACAGCATGTGACGGGTCAGGAACGGGAGCGAGATTCTGAAGATCACGCCAATAGGAGCGCATCTGACAATAAAACTGTTGGACCGTCAACTCGCCCTGCTGTGCCGACTAGGCCTGTGTGAGAAGCTGATACTCACACGCTCCACTCTTCTCAACAAAGTGAGCAGTGAGATGACTCCAAATCGCAGCAGAAGTGGCAAGTCCAACCATGTCCCAGCGAAGAGAACGATCCACAGACGCAACAAGGTAGGCCTTGATGCGCTGACCGCGAAGGCGCCAGGGACCGTATTCTGCATCGGAAGGAGAAAGCGTGGAAGAGCCATCAAGGTGTCCTCGAAGATTGCGACCCTCAAGGGTGGATTCCACCGTGGCTGACCATGCCGGCCAATCGGAGACCTCTTGGAGAAGAAAGTCGGTGGCGAGCGAGAGAAAATCCCGTGGAATCTCATAGGGAGTCACCGAATGAGGCGGCGGAGTCGTCATCGAAGACGTCGAGGACATGACCGGAGAGAGGGAACGCTCAAATACCTCGAGGGGTCCCCCCCCGGATCCAATCAGGCGAGATACGGGGGGAGGAAGAGCTTGCAGGGCGCGGGGAGGAGGGGAGACGCGCGGGGCTCGCAGGGGCTCGCGGGGAGCAGGGGGCAGGGGCTCGCGGGGCGCGGGGAGGAGGGGAGACGCGCGGGGCTCGCAAGGGCTCGCGGGGAGCAAGGGGCAGGGGCTCGCGGGGCGCGGGGAGGACGGGAAATCGCGGGATCGCGTGCGGGATTCGGGGAGCAGGGGCTCGCGGGGATGGGAGATGCGCGGACACGAGGAGCAGGGGCTCGCGGGAGACGGGATTGCGCGAGGCGCAGGGCTGCGGGATCTTGATCGACGGAGGCGCAGGGATCTTGATCGACGGAGACAAGGAAGCCGTTGACGACGCCGGCGATCAATCTCGCTCTGATACCATGTGACAAACCCTAGAGGAAGAGAGAGAAGAGAGAGAGCTAGGGTTTGGGGAGAGAATAGAATGAATCTATTATTAGGCCAATAGACCAATATAAGGTGAATACATGTGAGTCATCTATACACTGAGTGTATGTATATACATGAATACATCTTAACATTATCCAATTGGCTAAGTGGTATTTTTCGTTTTTCACGGAGGAGTCGTAAACCCAACTTGCTTTCTTTGGGGACTTAGCGTCTCAGGACTTAGCTATCTACTCGCTCACCTCACATCACATGCTTTTACCTCTTGACCTAAGCCAAAGCCTCGTGACCCAACCTACTAAGCTTCAATACACGGCGCGCATAGGTGGTTCACCTTCCATGTGCCAGTGATGGTTAGTGTGCACAAGTAAGGTCTCAGACGAAAGGTACGACATGATAACTACACTACTGTTCTACTACAGCCAGACAGTACCACATGACCACAGTTCAATCCAAGGTATAACGAATCAACAAAGTGAACTTTCTAGAGGAAGTAACTAGTTGATACAAGTGCTAAAGATCAATAATATCAAAAACCGTGCATAACAAGCAGATGGCAAAACTACAGCTAAAGAACGAATCTAATAGTAGTTAACAATAAACGACACCACCACCTCGAAACAAGTGAGTCTAGTAGCATGAAATGATGTGAATATAGTATATGAAACGGAAACCTAGACAGTACCTACGAGGTCTAAGTAGGGTTTAGTAGTGACTCACCTGACTAGTAGGTCTGAATGTCCACGCGAGTCGGGGGACAGGTAAGGCTATGCAATGACAAAAGCGACATGTCAAAACGTGCAAGATTACTAGTCGAAGGTGCGATGCAATGATCAAGCATTTGCGAATTAGAGTTCAATTGTGTCTAATGGAGAGGGTATGAGTGCTAATAGAGGGAGCTTGCAAAAAGGAGTGGAGAGGCTAATGGTGAGAGGTAGTGTAAGGGGGAGAGATGGAGTAATGGAGGGGGAACAGTTAATGGAGGGGATAATGTAAGGGAGAGAGAGGATAATGGAGGGGATAATGTAAGGAAGAGAGAATAATGGAGAGAGAATGGTAAGGTTGGTGGGGTGAGTTAGCAAGTGAGAGGGAATGGGGGACCAGGTTAGAGAGTGTGTTAGTGAGAGAGTGTGTATGATGGGGGAGGGGAGGGGACCATGAGAGAGTGGTTTAGAGAGAGGATAGAGTGAGTTAGAGAGAGAGAGAGAGAGAGAGAGAGAGAGAGAGAGAGAGGTACATGCTCTCGGGTTGGGTAGGGTGCAGGTGAGAGGGGTGCGGTCTAGAAAGAGAGAGAGAAAGAGAGAGAGAAAGAGAGAGGTCTTTCGGGTTGGGTAGGGTGTAGGTGAGAGGGGGTGTGGTCTAAAGAGAGATAGAGAGAGAATGGGTTAGAGAGAGTACAATAGAGAGAGAGCAGGTGGTTGGGCGGGGTCCGGGTAGAAGAGGGGGTGGGGTGAGATTGGCCGGAGGTGGGGAAGGAGGGGTGGAGGAGGTGTGGTGCTAGTGAGAGTTTGGTTCGCCGGAGTCGGAGAAGAAGGTGGGCTGTGGTGATGGGGTTTAGGGTGCTGCGGTTGTCAGCCGAAATAGAGGGAGAAGATGGCTGTGGTGATGGGGTTTAGGGTGCTGCGGTTGTTGGCCGAAATAGAGGGAGAAGTTGGCTGTGGTCTGGTGATGGCCGGAACACAGGTGGTGTCGACGGGGGGTTTATCAGAGCACAAAAAGAAGGGGGAAAAGTCTGCATGGGTTTCACCCGCCTAGACCGGAGGAGGATGGTGCAGAGGGTTCGGGTCATGTGCGTTTTCATGCAGGGTGATAAGAGGGCTCACCGGCGGCTATTGTTGTGAGGCTGTCGGGTGGTTGATGGGGAAGGAAATCTCAGTGGTGTCTCGGCTTGGGCTCTCGTGCTCACCGACTGTGAGGAAGACGAAGGAGGGGGTGCTGCTTGGGTTCGTCAGCGAAGTTTGGCTCGACGGGGGTGGTCTGATGATCGATTGGCTAAGATGTCCTGGGGACACATAATGACGATGGTGACCCCACGGTGGCTGGCCGAGTAGCAGGTGAGACGGAGACGAAGGGTGGTGAAGAGAGGGGAAAAGAGAAGGGGGATGTATGTTGGGATGCACAGTGTACTCTCCTGGCTCCTTAAAAATAGAATGAGAGAGAGGGACAACTATGGGGAGGGCAAAAGACCATTCTGCCCTCAAGCAGTTACACATACAAACAAAGAGATAGTGGCAGAGGATGAGGTGGTATGATGATGCATCCTGAGATGCATCGATTTGACTACGTTTCAATCACTTGTTTCAGTTTTCTATAGTAGAGACTTATTAGTTTTTTTTCGGTTGTCGTTTGCTGCAATACAGTTATTTTGAGGCCCGTTTGGATGTTTTATGCCTTTTATTTACCATTTTTCTGCATTTAGTATAGTCCTATGTCGTGGGGGATTGCCCGCGACCGCTTTTGAAGGCTATTCGGCGTAGATCCGGGCCTTAGAAGGTGATTATTGGCTAAAAGTAATAAAATTCTGCATGCAGGCTAGTAACAGGAGCTTTCAGGACGATTCTGGCACTCTTGGGCAACTCCGGCAGCCCCTTAATTGACGTGGCATGTCAATTAAAGACTATTACCCATCTTGGCACCCCTTTAAATGACATGGCAACCAAGTGACACCCAGAGGGCTTTAACCCTAACTGAAACTCTCTCTCTCTCTCTCTCTCTCTCTCTCTCTCTCTCTCTCTCTTACCCTGCGGGCATTCCACCGCCACCCAAGGGGTATAAGTTAGATATAAAACCACATAGTTTGGCCTACGGTGGACTAATCAATCGGCAAAACTATAAGGGTTTTATGTGTAATTATCCCCGGGGCAATTAAGATATCATTGCCATCTACCATAACGTAACATTAGTCAGTCAACTAATAAGTAATTAGTTGTCTAAATTAGTGGTACGAGATGATGCTTGCAACAATTATCGAATGTGAATTCCAAGCTTTGTTGACCTTTATTGTGCATGCACATCGGTGAACTAATCAATCGGCAAAACTATATGGGTTTTATGTGTAATTATCCCCGGGGCAATTAAGATATCATTGCCATCTACCATAACGTAGCATTAGTCAGTCAACTAATAAGTAATTAGTTGTTTGAATTAGTGGTACGAGATGATGCTTGCAACAATTATCGAATGTGAATTCCAAGCTTTGTTGACCTTTTTTGTGCATGCACATTTGTTCCGATATATTAACTTAAGGTATGTGCACATTAGAATATATTTTTGAATTTCTAAGTTATGGCAGATAAAACTAGAGATTTCTAAGTAATTGCAATCTAGATGAATTTCTAAGTTTTTGTACCTGGCGACGAGAATCAACGAAATTCGGCAAGATTCGACGAATTTGAGGGCGGTATCCAGCAAGACCCGACGAAATTCGGCAGCGAGATCCGATGAATCCGGCAAAATCAGCGGCAAGATCTGACGTATGCTATCAAATTCGGAACTAGTTGGCGACTAGTCCCCGGGCGGTATTTTGCTGCTCGACTAATTCTGATTCTTTCATAGTTGGGTGGAATCGCGACTAGTCCCCGACTAGTGACTAGTCCCCAGGCGACATTCTGCAAGCATTTTTTTTTTTGCAAGGAGTTTTTGCAAGCAATTTTGTTTGGATTTTTTTGCATTGCCTCGAAGTCTTGAGTCGCAACTATGACTCTTCTCTATAATCATTTGTTGAGAACCTGAGAATCTGAGATAAAAACGTAGACAAATAATTATTGTTTATTTGTTGATATCCATATAACCCTATAATCAAAATTGGGGTTGTTCACAGATTAAACACTAGCAAACAAATATTGTGATGAATTCTTAGTTCTAAGTCTTCTGATATGGGCATGAAGCCAATTCAACTGTGTTTTGTTACTTATGTATTTATACTCATGCTATGAAGTAAGAAGGATGCATTGTTATTGACCGACTAATATCATATACTTATTTACATTTATGCTAGTTCATATATCATATATGTTTAGGGAGGGGGGATGTGTTATAATAAGTTTTGATCGACTTATCCCGAATTAGTCCCGACTTTTCCTAGTCGGTCCTTGGCCGACTACCGACTTTGACTGTATAGAATCTAACAAGATCTAACGAATCTGGGGGCGAGATCCGGAAAGATTCGGGGGCGAGCTTTGGTGCGATCTGGCATGATCCGACAAAATCCGGCTAGATCTGGCAAGATTCGGTGAAACCGACGACGAGACCCGGCGGCTTTGGGCTAAATCAGTTGGGTTTCGGAGAAATCTGGTGGGTTTTGGTGAAATATGGAGGTTTCGGGTGAAATAGGGATGACTTTAGTCGAAATTTGACTGAATTATAGGCTTCAGACCCACCGAAACGAGCCCACAGCCATAGGTTTCCCGAAATCTGTGGGTTGGTTTCGGTCGAAATCACCAAATTGCCCTTGAAATCATGAAATTTCGGCGAAGTGGTAATTGAAGGCGGAGGACAGAATCCAAACCGAGGCCCACCCGGTTTTGGTGGCCCCTCCTGATTTCTGCCAAAATTTTGGCAAAATTCATAATAAATGGCAAAATATTTCAGTAAAATTGGGCCATTTCGATCGAAATTTCCAACCATGCGAATGATCATGTCACAAACATATATCATATAAAGCAGTGAAATAACAAGCCCACATTTCCTTTATTAGAGATCGATCATATATATACAGAGAGAGAGAAAAAGAGAGAGAGGGAGAGAGAGAGAGAGAGAGAGAGAGAGAGAGAGAGAGAGAGAGAGAGAGAGAGAGAGAGAGAGGGTATGAGCTGACATCCCATTTTCATTTTAGGCTGTCAGCTAATAGCCATTCGATTCAATCGATCGTGTCCGTCCGATTAAAAAACAAAAAAACCCTCAATTCTCTCTCTCCCTCTCATTGTCATCCACGACCCTCTCTCTCTCTCTGGTTCGCTGAGTGAAACCCCCCACCGTCGTCAACCTCTCCCCCTCCCCCGATCTCCCGATCCAGCCCCCCGTCACTCGCCGTCGCTCGCAGTGCCTCCGACGACCGGAGCCGTCCCTCTCCCTCCCTCTCCCTCTCTCTCGCGAGCGGCAGCAGCAGCAGCAGCACCCGCCCGGCACCGGCGTTGGCCGGGGCTCGGGGCACAGGCGCAGGCGGCGCGTTGGCCGGGGCGCGGGATGCTGGTGGCGTTTGCCGGGGCGCGGGCGCAGCGGCGGTGGTCGGCGGCCGTGGGGTGCAGCGGTGGTGTCGTGCGCTGCTGCCGGTGGACGGAGCAGGAGGGGGCCAGAGGAGGGACGGCAAGCGACGGGGGGCTGGATCGGGAGATCGGGGGAGGGGGAGAGGTTGACGGCGGTGGGGGGTTTCACTCAGCGAACCAGAGAGAGAGAGAGAGGGCCGTGGATGACAGTGAGAGGGTGAGAGAGAATTGAGGGTTTTTTTGTTTTTTGATCGGACGGACACGATTGATTGAATCGAATGGCTTAAGCCATGAATATATACTTATACATGTTAGGCAATGAGTCCTATACACCAACACATATGTACAACCTCTTATACATTAATACATGTATTAACACCCCCCCTCAAACTCAAGGTGGATCATGCACCAAGAGTTTGCCAATCACAAACCGGACACGTGGCGTAGGATGCGACTTCGTAATGAAGTCCGCTATCTGCTCTGCTACGGAAACAAAGGGGAGTGATATCGTCTTGGTCTCATACTCCTGTCCTGTTGGATAAAGTGATAGGAGTGATATCGTCTTGGCCTCATATTCCTGTCGGACAAAGTGAGAGTCAATCTCAATATGCTTTGTCCTCTCATGAAAAACCAGATTGCTGGATGGTACTCCGGTTATCACAGTGAAGTGGAGTATGCGTGGAGAGAATAACACCAAGATCATGAAGGAGACGCCTGATGTGAACTATCTCTTTGGTCGTGGAGGCCATGGTCCTGTACTCAGTCTTGGTGCTAGAAAGAGACCAATTTCTGCTTCTTGCTGCGCCAAGATATCAAAGAATCCCCAAGAAAGATGCAGCAACCAGTGGAACGGCGTGTGGTCGGATCTCCGGCCTAGTCTGCATCTGAGTAGGCACGTAGACTGAGAGAGGATGACGACGATAAAAACAAAGAACGAGTGACTGTGCCTCTGAGGTAGCATAGGATCCAAAGGAGGGAACCGTAGTGAACTGAACTTGGAGCTGAAACAAACTGACTGACATTGCTGATGACATGTGCAATGTTAGGTCGAGTGATGCAAAGGTAGGCAAGCTGTCCCACAATCTGTCTGTACTGAGTGGGATCTGAAAGAGGGGCTCCATCTGTAGGACGCAGCTTCATGTGAATCTCAAGAGGGGTGTCCACTGTGCGTCTATCTGAGAGGGCAGCACGACTAAGGATGTCCAAGAGATACTTCTGCTGGGAGAGCAGAATGGCGCCAGCACTGTATGCTACCTCATGACCAGGAAAGTAGCGAAGCTGACCCAAGTCCTTCATCTGATTGGCTTCGCAGATGCTGTTGAAGACTCAAAATCGCAGCAGAGTCATCCCCAGTGATGATATGTCGTCCACGTATAGCAGTAGGATTGCCCGGCCCTGTGGGGATGACCTCACAAAAAGAGAGTGGTCCTGACTGCACTCTAAGTAACCAAGCACCCGGACAGCACGGTGGAACCGCTCAAACCAGGCACGAGGCGCCTGCTTGAGCCCATAAATGGCTCGACGAAGAAGGCACACGTGCTGAGGGGGAACGCTGAGACCAGGAGGAGAATCCATATAGACAGTCTCCAAGAGATTACCGTGAAGAAATGCATTCTTCACGTCCATTTGCAGAAGAGGCCAGCGACGAACAACAACAACTGCTAGAAGAGCTCGGACAGTGGTCAACTGAGCCACCGGAACAAAAGTCTCCTCATAGTCAATGCCGTACTCTTGTGTGAAGCCACGAGCCACCACACGAGCCTTGTGCCGCTCAATGGATCCATCAGGCCGGTGCTTGACCTTATAGATCCACTTGCAGGTTGCAGCTGACAGGTTCCACGTCAGGGGGTAGTGGGACATCCCAGGTCTGCGTCTGTTGAAAAGCCCGAAACTCCTCATTCATGGCCTGACGTCAGTGAGGGGACCGAACTACGTCTGAGTAGGATTGGGGTACCTGAGCCTCATGAACAGCGGTAAAGAAGGCAGTAAACTGGGGGGAGTAGCTGCAAACAGAAGCAAAACCAAAGCGGTCAGGGGGCCCAACATCGTAGCTAAAGCGGTCTGGGGGCCGATGGGCACGCTGGGGGTAGCGAGGTGGGCACAGATCCATGACTGGCAAGGATGAAGCAGGGGCAGTAGACGGAGTACTAGGAGTAATCTCAGTTACAAGAGAACTAACCTCCAAAAGGAAAGGGAGAGGAGACACATGATCAAACCGACGAGAGTAGACTTGAGGAAAGGGCGAGAAACCCGCGGAGGAGAGAGAGGAGCAGCCTGAGGGGAGGAGGAGCTCCCTGGTGAAGGCAGAGCCGGAACAGGGGTGAACGAAACTAGTGGGACTGGAGGAACATAAGAGGCTAACGGGGCCAGTGGAGTGGGCATGACCGGAATGGGAGAGACCTCGAGGAAGGTGAGATCCTGAGCCTTAAGAGAGTAGTAGGGTGTATCATCGACCAATGAGTCGTGTTAAGAGATACGCAGACGACAAACAATAGGGTCATAACAGCAATACCCTTTATGCTCGGTGCTAATCCCTAGAAGAATGCACTTGGCGGCTTGAGCAGACAACTTTGTGCGCTCATGAAGAGGATGCAGAACGAAACAGGTACACCTCGTACGAATAGGATTGTAGTCGGGGGTGGTAGAAAGAAGGCGCTCGTGAGGGGAAACTTCATCTGGAAGGACTGACGAAGGTGTGATGTTGATGAGTTGAATAGAGGTCAGAAGGTCCTCAGCCCATAAGCATCGAGGGACAGACCCGGAAAGGAGGAGAGCACGAATACTCACAAGAATATGGCGATGCGTTCTCTCAGCAATGCCATTTTGCTCGTGAGTATGAGCCTGTGAGGGCACAAGTGCTGAAAAATCGTCTTGTGTGATTAAATGAGGCTGCGCATGGAGGTGGATAGGTACTCGAGGGTACAATTAGACCGAAAGATCTTGATGCGCCGACTGAATTGAGTTTGGATCATGGAAGTGAAGTCTTGATAGGCGTGGAGGAGATCCAAGCGACGACGAAGAAGGTAAACCCACATATAGCGACTGTAATCATTCACAAAGGAGACGTAGTATAAGAAACCATTCATAGAGGGGAGAGGAGAGGGGTCCCCAAATACCAGAGTGGACGAGATCAAACGGAGTAGAGCTTTGAGAAGTACTGATCGAAAAGGGAAGGGCTGCAGCTTTTGCGAGCTTGCAGCCAGTTCAAGTACTCAAAGATGAAAAATGACTATGACCTAGAGCCCCTGAACAGAGTAATCTCTTAAGCCGTGCTGCCGTGGTTCCGACACATGACCCAGTCTCCTGTACCACAGGTCGACATCAGGAGAGACAACCCCACAAAACCCAAAAGATGACGTTGTCAGAGAGTGAAGGAAATCCATCTGATACCGCTCGCCTGCGCTACTATCTGCTCCAATCAGTCGGCTAGTACGTAGGTCCTGCACAGATCAAGAAGAAGAGGTAAATTGTATGAGCAAAATTTGATTTATACTTAAGTACAAATTTCAAAGGACTCACTTCGAGGGAGCGGACTACAAAATATATCAGGAGATTGCGGGAAAATCCGTCTGAGATCATTTGATACTCAATTTCGAAGTACAAAGATTACAACAAGTAAGAAATGAAAAGAGGAGCGTTGCGGTGCTTGATTCTTTCGGGCTTTGCGCGTGATCGGCTAGGGGCTTTGCTTTACTCTTCTTCTTTTTGAATCTTCACTTGTTCTTCGCTCGTTCTTCGACTTGCTTTGAACTTGAATTCACTTTTGTTTTTGTTTTGAGCTTGAATCTTCAATCTTCAATCTTTGACCTCCGATCTTCTTCGATCTTCGATTTTTGGTTTGCTTCGATCTTCGATACTTCTTCTCCGGAATTTCTTGGAGCTTTGAAGTATCTTCGGTCGGGAGCTTTTGTAGACACTTCTTCTATGGTGACGATCTACTATATTACTTCCATCTTTCTCGTCCTCTCCTTTTTTTTTTTTCTCCTTTTATAAGGGTCGAAGTAGTTATCGTAGAGAATAACTACTTCGGGTGGTTGAAGTAACCTCCAAGTGGTTTCCATAACTCCCTTAGATGATTAGAATAACTTCCAGGTGGTTTAAATAATTTTCCTTGATGGTTGGGATACCTTCCAAGTGGTTTTATAATTTCCACTGGTGGTTAATCCCTTTGATGATGGTTGGGATAACTTCCATTGGTGGTTAATCCCTTTGAATTTTAAATTTCTCCCTCTATTTTTTCTTTTATGATAGAGGTTTGAGTGAACCGGTTTGACTTAATCGACTTGTGGTTCAGGTATTGAATCCGAGTCGATTTACTGCGACTTGAACTCGACAAAGTTAACTCTTGATTTGGTCTTTTTCTGACTTGGTGGACTTAACGAGTCTGTTGAACCTGGTGTAAGCTTACTTGTAGGAGCTTACGCTTGGTCATTTTTCGGCCTTGTATGTCAGCGTATCGAAGGATGCATCTCTAAGTATTATTCTACTGACTTAGAGATAGCCTTTGGATGATAGGGATATATCATTTTTCTTACTCCTATTTTCTAGACTTAGTCAAATTTTGTCAGGTTCTGGGTTGGGGCTAGCCCCTCCTTTCGTCATGTTTACGAGCTTTTGAGATTCTGAAGCCTCCGCTACTTAGTCAAATTTCTAAGTGCAGATAGAGATTTCCCTGGTCATCAGGGAAATATTGTCTTCCAGACTCAACCATTTTTTTCGGGTGCAAAGATACATTTCCCCGGTCATCAGGAAAATATTGTCCTCCAGACTAAGTCAAATTTCTGAGTGCAAAGAGAGATTTCCCGGGTCATTAGGGAAATATTGTCTTCCAGACTTAGCCAAATTTATGAGTGTAGAGAAAGATTTTCCTGGTCATCAGGGAAATAGTGCCTTCCAGACTTAACCAAATTTCTGAGTGCAGATCGAGATTTCCCTAGTCACTAGGGAAATAGTGCCTTCCAGACTTAGTCAAATTTCTGAGTGTAGAGAAAAATTTCCCTGGTCATCAGGGAAATATTGTTTTCCAGACTTAGCTAAATTTCTGAGTGCAGATCGAAATTTCCCTTGTCACTAGGGAAATAGTGCCTTCCAGACTTAGCCAAATTTCTGAGTGTAGAGAAAGATTTCTCTGATCATCAGAGAAATAGTGCCTTCCAGACTTGGTCAAATTTCTGAGTGCAGATCGAGATTTCCCTGGTCACTAGAGAAATAGTGCTTTCTAGACTTAGCCAAATTTCGAAGTGTAGAGAAAGATTTCCCTGGTCATCAGGGAAATAGTGCCTTCCAGACTTAGCCAAACTTCTGAGTGCAAATCAAGATTTTCCTGGTCACTAGGGAAATAGTGCCTTCCAGACTTAGCCAAATTTCTGAGTGCAGATCGAGATTTCCCTGGTTACTAGGGAAATAGTGCCTTCCAGACTTAAGCCAAATTTTTGAGTGTAGAGAAAGATTTTCCTGGTCATAAGAGAAATAGTGCCTTCCAGATAGGGGTGTCAACGGGTTGGGTCGTGTCGGGTTCGTGTCGTGTCTAGCTTCGGGTCGTGTCCAAAACCCCTAGACCCGGACCCGACCCGTTTAACTAATCATGTCTAGATCCTAAACCCGTACCTGACCCGCTAATAAACGGGTAGACCCGATAAGACCCGGTTAAGACCCGTTTACCATACAGATCTATTCAGTTGACCCGATCCGACCCAATCCGACTCGACCCGATCCTACCCAATCCGACTCGACCCGACCTGACCCGATAGACTCGCTGGTACTATATATAACAGTATCGGATTGCGGGTAGACTCGACCCGACCCGACCCGTTGAATATTAAACGGGTCTTTCCGGGTCTACCATATCTAGACCCTAAACCCGGACCCTATCCGTTTATTAAACGGGTCTATCATGTCGACCTGTTTACGACCCGAACCCGTTTAGCCCTGACCCAGACCCGCTAACTTCGTGTCGAGTCATGTCGGGTCCGAAATTGCCATCCCTACTTCCATATTTAGCCAAATTTATGGTTTTCTGGCTGTAGACAAATTTCGATGTCTACATAAACGTCACAGAGCAACCAGAGTCACATAAAGCACTGACAGAAACAAGATGCATGTGAAGTGTGGGGGCATGAAGCACAGAGGGTAGCGAGATATGGCTGGTGAGAGCGGAAGCAACAGTGATGGATCCAAGGTGTGAGATGGCTAAGCGAGAATCATTTGCAGTATGGATCGGTGGCAGGTGTGTCGCTAGCTGACAGACGGTGAGAAGGGAGGCATCAGGAGTTATGTCATGTGAGGCACCCGAGTCTAATATCCAAACAACAGAAATACTAGGAGCGGCAGAGAAGTCAGAAGAGCTAAAAGGGACAGACTGCTGGGAAAGGCGAAGATGGGCCAACTCCTCGCGTAGGGACTGTAGATCTCCAGACCAGGCTGGAGCGGCAGCAACAACGGTAGTAGTAGGTGCCGGTCGACCACGACCTCGACTTCGGCCACGAGAGTCTCTGTAGAAGGACGCTTCTCTGGATGAAGTGTGTAGCCTGACAGTGGGTGCAAAAGGGTCTGCCCTAAGAGACAATGGCTACTAGCTCAACAATCGCCTTGTCATGGCGAGGAAGGGTATCCCGATGAAGGAGCTAACCTGCCAGAGCACTGAACTCTGGTCGAAGGGCAGCAAAGAACTGTCACAAGTGGCGACACTCCTAGTACAACTGATACTCAAGTGCACGGTGTGGATCCGGTACTGGAGCTAGGTCCTGTAGGTCACACCAGTAGGACCGCATCTGACAGTAGAACTGCTGAACTGTCGACTCATCCTGCTGAGCCGACTGACCCTGTGTAAGAAGCTGATACTCACGTGCCCCACTTTTTTCGACAAAGTGAGCAGTAAGATGTCCCCAGATCTTAGCGATGGTAGGAAGGCCAACGATGTCTCGATGAAGAGAATGGTCAACCGACGCAACAAGATAGACCTTGATGCGCTGATCATGAAGTCGCCAAGGGCCATACTCAGTATGAGAGGGGACGTAGGTGATGGTGCCATCGAGATGTCCTCGAAGGTTCCGACCCCCAAGGGCAGATTCCACCGTGGCTGACCATGCCGGCCAATCGGAAGCCTCTTTGAATAGAAAGTCCATTGCAAGAGGAAGAAAATCTCTTAGAATCTTGTATGGAGTCAGTGGATCTGTGATCGTGGAGGACATGTTGGATCAGACGAGCAAGACGGCGAAGCACGGGCGCTGGAAGAGCAGTACAGTGCTGCGGATCTGCAGGCCTGGTGTGTTTGTGGGTCTGCGGATTTGTAGGATTGCGGGTCTGTAGGCGAGTCGGGCACTGAATGGATCCAAACCATGCACGTGATTTGGGGATTTGCCAGAGATGGTCGAAGCTTGACGAGATCTGGCGCCCTGCAGCATGAATCGTGCGCGTAGACGGGTGAGGGCCGGAGATTTGGCCACACACCGGAGATACCTGGGCTGGCCGGAGATGGACGTGATTTGCCGGAGCCGCGCAGGTCAATGGAAGGGATCTGCCGGAGCCGCGCGGATCGGACGGGATCTATCGAAGCTGCGCGGATCGAGCGCGGGGACGGGCTGCCGCGCAGATTGGGCAGCGCCAGGTTATTCGTCGAGACTAGAAAGAGAAGGGAGCCAAGGCGATTATCGCCGGCTCTGATACCATGTGACAAACCCTAGAGAAGAACGAGAGAGCTAGGGTTTGGGGAGAGAATGAATCAATCTCTCATTAGAGTTTAAGCAATGAATATATACCTATACATGTTAGGCAATGAGTCATATACACCAACTCATATGGATAACCTCTTATACATTAATACATGTATTAACAATATATATATCAATGTTCTAAAAAGTGCTACATGCTAGTCGGGAAGTGGGGGGGGGGGGGGTGGTGGTCTTCTAGCGCTTAGGCCACCTAGACGTTTTGACTTTTTTAAATTATTAAAATTATTATTTTGATATTATATATAATATATATGTTTTAAAATTACTATAATTCAAGATTATTCCAACCATTATTTTAAAGAACATGTATCATTTACATAACCGTAAACTCAAGATTAACAAGAACAAAAGCAATCATGATGTTATGAGATAATATCATAGTATCCATGATTTTAGTACAATTCAAACCACAAATTCAAGATTTTCAACAATAGAATAACATCTATACACGTTCTAGCGCCTATACCCACCTAGGTGGTCGCCTAGCCCTGCCTGAACCCGACTGGGTCCGTCTTGACCCTCGTAGTAGCTTAGGCCGCTCTTTTGCACCGCCTACGGCTTGGCTGGGTGGTGTTGGCTCGTCTAGCGACTAGGCGCCACTTAGGCGACCGCCTAGACCGCTTTTTAGAACACTAATATATATATATATATATATATATATATATATATATATATATATATATATTTATGTAACTTGCTTTAATCAGTTCAGCCTCAAACCAATGGTTGAACTGGCTTGGATTGGATCGTGAACCGTTTAAGTTTGTTGTGTTGTCTGATTTCTAAAATGTTGGTTGGGAGGTAGGATAAGTAAGCATGAAGCTGCACGATGAAGAGTGGTGATGAGATTTTATAGGGAACATTCATTGGAGTGGAGTCATGGGTGTGAAGAATATGACAACATAAGCACAATTTGTATTGGGAGTTTTTTATTTTGTGCTATTTCTTTTTCTCCTCCAATACCACCATGGTGTAAAACCTTGCTTTTCGAATCTATCATTCAATTAAAAAGGAGATAACTCTTTGTTGCATTAGATCTTTGTGGTTCTTAATGATTTCATTTTGTTTTTGTGTATATTCTTTTTCAAATTGTCTTGGAATCAGTATATTACTGCAGTTATTGGATTTAACATTACATGTGATCATTATTTGTGTTTCAGCATTTTGGTGAATCTCCATTGCCCGCATATGAGCCAGCATTTGACTGGGAAAAAGAAAGGTCACTTATTTTTGGACAAAGGAGCCCAGAAACTTATCCAACTCAATTTTGCAGGTCTACCTGACAGCCAAAGTATATTATTTCCTTATCATTATTAGTCTTGTGCAAGACTTAATGCTTGTATTTATGTATCTTCTTAGCTTCTTGTGATTGCTTTTGTTGTTTTGCTTTCTGATCCATCGTGTTGGTTACTAACTCCTGGTATGGGTCCCAGTGGACTGAAGATTACTGTCAAGGTACTATCCTTGTCATTTCAAGCTGGGTTAATTGGTGAGTGTCATTCTGAAGCTAGTCATTTTTTGGGTATCTTACTTTATCTATGCTACTATTTTGCATGATTATATGTCCACTGAGTTTCATCTTCAATTATTCTAGTGCTTAATGTGCTAATTTTCTAGCCAATTAATCTTGTAGAGCCGTTCTATGGTACAATTTGCTTATATAATAGGGAGAGAAGAGAAAAAATGTCAGAGGACTTCTTTTTTCGTGTTTTACCAACTGAGGTCCAAGATGTAAGTCTTGACACCATTGTACTTGTTTAATACTTTCTTTTGTTACCTTCTACTAAGGTTTTTGAACTTGGTTTGAAAAAAATGGTTGCTTTAGCTTCATGTTTGTGCTCTTTTTCCTTGTACTGCTTTCATGCTATCGAATGCTTTTACTGGATCATGTTTTAACATCTTATCTTTGCAGAAACGCTAAATTATTCCTTATTATTGTCTTTCTTCAGACTAGCAGTTCTTCAGAACGCCGGGGCATTTTCTCCTTGGATACTCCATCAGCATCAGTTTGCCTTCTTATTCAGCTAGAGAAGCCTGCTACCGAAGAAGGGGGGGTTACTCCATCTGTTTATTCTCGCAAAGAACCTGTAAGTCAAGCATGGAGTGCGTCAATCGTTCCCTTTGTCTCGTGCATTTTACCATGAAGTTTCTGGAGACACTATCCTAGTAGAAACTATTTTAAGTATTGTAGCAATTTAAGAAATAACTGTGAGTTTTCTTGTGATATTTCAATTATATTACAATCTGTTCGATTTAGATAAATTTCATAAATTGACCATCTTATCTCCCACGTCATTGTCAGTATCATACATTTATTATGGAACGTACTTGTCTTTGTTTAGTCTCTGATGCTGGTGTTTTGAAGTGCAATGAAGAGCTTATGATATCTAATTATTGGGCCCGTTGACTTAATAGGTGCATTTGACTGAGAGAGAAAAACAGAAACTGCAAGTGTGGTCTCGGATCATGCCTTACAGAGAGTCATTTGCATGGGCTATTATACCACTGTTTGAAAACAGCAATGTTCCAGCTGCGGGTGGTGCTGCCTCTCCCAGCAGCCCCCTTGCTCCTAGCGTATCTGGTTCAAGCTCCCAAGATAGTGTTGTGGAACTAGTCGCAAAAGCTACTACTGATGGGACGTTGGCCCATTATTCAAGTGGAAGCTCAGTCGTGGTAGAGATATCAAACTTAAATAAGGTCAAAGAGAGCTATACGGAGGACTCACTTCAGGTGACACTGCTAACCTGACACATCTTTTTAATGTTTTGTTTAGTGGATTTTTTTTGGTTATGTCTTATATACAGCATACATACTTTCTCCCCATTTTAACGTGATAGGATGTGGATGACGATGGTGTCTTTGTATACACTGCATATAATGTGACTGTCATGTATATTTTATCTTATTGCGCCTTATTAACAGTTTGTGTTTGTTAATAATATTTTTTTAAAGATAAAAATCAAAATTCGAAGGTGATAGTGCTAATTCAATAGCTCACCAAATATTACCTGCATAGAAGTACTTGCATTGTTACTAGTTAAGAAATAATAAATTAATGGATCAATGCTTGTTTGGGTTCCTTGGTACCGGGTCTGTTCACTATATGAAGGAGCAAATATTTTTTGTACAAATATGCTTCGACCTTCTTAGACGAGATGTGTTCAGACCTGAAATCTTGAAATTGTCCTGAGACATTCTGTTTAACCTCTTTGAATAATTGTTTAAATGAGTATATATCTTGGCATGGTTTTTTTGTTGTGCTTCAAAGTTTTTCTTTTGATTTGTAAGGTAAGGACAATCTATTGGAGAAAAAAAGGTTGTGTACACATTCATATTACTAACTTTAAAAAAAAGAGCAAACCCTGCATTATTTTTTAAGTTCTCAATTATGTTCCAAATCCTCATGGGGTGACTACCAGTCGTAGAACTGCTCTCAACCTTATGTGGACCCCCTCTTTGTTGAAGCTGTGCTTCATACGTGATGTTAATGGTTTGGCACTAGCACAGATTTTGAGACATGAATTATATTTTCAGATCTGAACGTAGATCAAGGTGGATGATTGTTTTAATTTTTAGGCCATTAAAAATCTTGTCGAACAATCTTTATTTCAGTTTTTGTTTCCCGTTAGTCAGACTCCCAGATGAGGAGTTATGATGATTTTATTATTGGGCTAGCTTATGGTGGGTTGGGCTAGCCATCCATTAAGTTATTTGATAACTTATGTGTTTTTAATAGTTAACAGCTGGATCTATACAAGATCAATCAATGGATAAGATCGAAAGAGCTAGGAAGGGACCATTTATTAAAGCCCTAGCCGTATCACCCGTCTTGCCTGATCCCTTAGTGGACACAGTTTCTTTGAACCATACACCCACACGCGACTTCTTCACGTGGAAGTCCAGGTTTTCTATTTTGCCCCTTCTAGACCTCATCACATCACCCTTTATTTCTAGTCTAGTGGCTTATATGCCTTTTTGGAAGTCCTCTTTCATATAGAAAGAGATAAAAATTTGATACATAGAAGATCATATTCTATTGAAAGAAATCCTAAAAGAAAGTTTTCTATTTGCTCTTCCTTCTCCAACATAGATCCTCTTGCTTTTAACCTCTTTATTCTGGACCCTCCTATCACCACTGCCATCTCACACTAGTGACACTATTTTGACCTCAAGTGCAGATTTTTGCACTTGAATAGTTATAATTTTTCATGTGGTTTCTTCGCTCGCTCTTCTCGTCCCCTGTTTCCGTGAAATCAAATGTCGATAATTTTCCTACGAAATCACCGAAATATATGTTTTTAAGGGTCCGGCATAGAAATTCGCCGAATTTTTAATAGTACCAAATTTTTGTCCGACATAACGAAATGTTGGTCTAAATGATCGACATTTGACTGAAATCCGACATTCTGCCTTTTTTCAGGACAATTCCACTAAATTTTTTTTATCTTTGTTTTAGTAAAGTTTTATCAATAAGAATTACATTTTTCCTCAATTTTGATTTTTTCATAACATACATTTTTTTACTGAAATTTGACTTGGAATCGATTGAAAGTCGACCCAAATATGACGAATTTCCACCGAAATATTTCCTTAAAAAATACAAAATTTCCATCGACATTTAACTGAAATCCAACAAATTTCTTTTTTTTTGACTAACCGAAACCGATATGGAAATCGACATTTAAAACCTTGCCAGTTTCTACCACTTCGTGACTTCATCCAAAGCGACACTTGGTGAGTACTTAGATGTGATATGACATTCTCTGAGACACATCTACGATTCGACATCATTATCTAGGGCAATATTCATCCTTCATCTCCCGGGCCTAACCTTTGTGGCTTCTTGAGACTCCTTCCATTGGTTGGTTCTGTTAGATATTTATTATGGTATGAACTAACCCTCTTTCTGGATGATTTAATATTGCATATGCTTGTTATAATTAAATATTTATAGTCCAAAATTTACATGTCTTATTTAATTTATAGGCCTTCTGTTAATATGATGAACTCAAATTTGTCGTAGGCAAAGTCTATGATTTGCTCTTGTTGAAAATACATTGCTTATTGCTGAAAGTTACCTTAAATGATTAAAATTTAGTCCAGAGTTTCTTTAATACACTTTAGATTGTTTGTAAGTAGGGTTGGCAATGGGCCCAAATCCGGCCCACTTGGAACAGGTTTGGGCTTATATCCCAAATATTACATATGGTCTCGGGCTTATATTTTGGGTTTGAAACCATAACAGGTCAGGCTTGGGCTTATATAGGTCTAGCCCGTAGCTGATCCACTTTCACAGTTGGGGTTGGGTCTACCCGACATATATGAGAATGAACTTTTTCGTTTGATGAAGTAACAATGTATATTTTTAGAATAAGGAAAGGTATGATAACAAACTCGATTAATGCCAAATAACTCCACCGAGGTCATAAAAGGCTTTTGGGCCCTGGCCCGACCTAGGACCCAAACATTGATCCAGGATTGGACTTGGGCTTTATCTTTAAAGCCCGATACAAAACGGGCCCGAATTTGGGCCGACGAAAAAATATGAGCATGGACCTGAGCTTCATCGAGTCCAATCCAGGCCCGACCCTTTACCTACCCTATTTGTAAGTGCCCACTTGACTGCACCATGTCGATATCAGAGCGCACTAGTCGTTGTCTTCCCACATAGCGACTTGTCCTCTTATTTGCATTTCATTCGTGGACTTGTATTTAATTTATCTGTCATTATTCACATGCTTAAAGCACCTTTCACACACTAGTACACATTATAGTGCATCCATTAGAACCCTTAATTGTTTTTCTGTGAATCTTGGATTTGGCATGTCACTTCCAGAGTTATAATGGCCTCTAAGAACACGACCTCACAAACTGATGATGCAGGCACCAATAAGGCACACTACAATCCTGAACCCTTCTAGGGTTTTCTTTGGTCAATAATTAGGGTTTAGTTATCAATATAGCGTCAAATGCCTCAAAAGGACAGCAACATCAATTATCTCACGTAGTAATAGAAAGTCTATGCAATCAACATGAAACGGGTTTCAGATTTAACAATAGAGATGCACTATTACCACAAAAACTAATTTCAGCATATATAAAATTCAATCACAGCAGAAGATATTAAAATTGCAAGGCAGGCATGCATCAGATTTTATAAAAGGAAAAGGGCTATGGATGCTTGCAGAGGTAACCGACAGACTAAATATATCAAATCAGATGATTAGGCACGTTATTAGGCTTCAACTATCAATGAAAAGACCGGTTATGGCTGCGATGCGGAGCGGAGGCAATGGAAATCGAATGAAAACTAAGCGGATGCGATGGGAGAATAAAGGAAAAGGATAGATACTGCCTGGGGTTTCCCGCCGTGGGTCGATTGCAAGGATGCGCCGACGATCCTGCACACGGAGCAAGGCCGGACGTCGGGAGAAGCCGGAACCTTCGGAAAACGAAGCCCAAAGCCTTCACGAGGCGAAGTCGTGGAATCGGCGAGGATCGGGGACACGAGTCTCGCCCGGAAGCACTCACGAAGAGGCACGAATTTCAGCAACTATCAAAATCTCAAATCTCCTTCAATCTTTCCCTTTTTGTAGAACTAGGGTTTCTTTTTGGATGGCCAAGATCAAAGGGAAATCAAGGGGGAATGGTGGGGATGCAATGGGCCAAAAAAGGAAAGGAAAAGAGAGAGAAATAAGGGGAAAAGAGAGAGAGAAGTTAGGGGACGGAAGAGGGGGCGGATTGGCTCGGTTTCCGCACGGGCAAGGGATGGAAAAGCCCTAATTGAAGCCCACATAGCCCTAATTGAAGCCCAATTGATGCCACATCATCAAATTTAAGTTATTTCGCCATCTAACCGTCGGTTTCAAGATCTAATCTCGTCCGTCGGTGCCCCGCAAACACACGCACCCATAATTTTATTAATATCATGCTGAAACTCACCCGAGAAGACCCGGATTCAATCCGAAAAGCCCTCGGATGAGATCATGGACATCCCCCATGAACTGGGCAAGAACAGAAATAAACTAAATGCTGAAATAAGGCCAAAAACATATAAAAAATGGCCAAAAACTGAAATAACGTCTAACAAGTCCCAAACGGATACGAACTGAAGGTGCTGATCAGGTCTTCATCAATCGCTTCCGCTGCGAAAAACTCGTCCTCGAGTTTACGCCGGAAGACATCGCCGGTAGCAGGAGGGAGACCACCACCGTGGGAACGTCGCTGTATCTGGATCTGATGATGAATTCCCAACAAGTGATGTCTCGGGCAGTCAACAACCTCTGGGCCCCTTGCGAAGGGAGTGCTGGCGTCGAGCGAGGGCCAGAAGGTGCTGAAGTACAAAAACAGAAGCGCACGAGCGGTAGGTGGTCGGTCAGTCCCGACAAAGTCGAAACATGCAAGTGGCCCAGCTATCTGAAACTCCCCAACTGGCTCTGACTGTAGCTGTGATGGAAGCTCCACGGAAGACGGATGCTCCATGGGTGTCTCTGTTGTAGGAAGAACTGCAAGTGGAGGTGTCTCCTCTGTAAGCTCTGTGAAAGGTAGGAGAAGCCTCTCCGTAGTCACTACCGGAGGAAGTGGCTCCTCTGTAGGCACTGCTGAAGGTGGAAAGAGCTCCTCTGAAGCCACTGAAGGAGGAGGTGGCACCGCTGTAGGCACTGGAGAAGGCGGAAGGAACTCCTCTGTAGTCGCTGACGGAAGAGGTGGCTCCTCCGTAGGCATTGGCCGAGGAAGCTCCACAGGAGGCGGATGCTTCTCAAGTGGGGCCACTGGTGGAACCGGGTACTCCACAGGAGGTGGAGGCTCTGCTGGAGGTGGTGGCCTGCTGTATCGGGCAAGCCTCTGGTTCTGCTTCTCCCTCCATGCCAACTCATCCTCAATATCATCAAGTAAGAGCTGGGTTTCGATATATCTGATTTCAAGGTTGGCACTGAAGGACTCCGTAAAACCCATTGAACAAAAGGTTTAGAAGATAGATACAGGTCATGGGCTTGATCTCGAATCGAAGATGAGTATCTACGTTCCATCGAAGATCTCGGGAAAAGGGTAGGACATGGCTCAAGAGATTTATATAGCCTGACAAATTGTTTATAGGTGTGGGTATCTAGTGGGTCAAGCGAATAAGGATGGGATCGGACGCGACGACAGGACATGGCGTCAGATACACGATGCAATCCTAACGCTAGACGTAAACCTAACACTAAATGCAAATCAAGCACGCAAGACGATGACCTATGCAAAATCAGCAAAGAAAAGATTAGGGTTTGCTGAAATTCAGCACTCAAAAGAAACCCGAACAGGTTCTTTCGAGCTCTGATACCAACTTGATGCAGGCACCAATAAGGCACACTACAATCCTGAACCCTTCTAGGGTTTTCTTTGGTCAATAATTAGGGTTTAGTTATCAATATAGCGTCAAATGCCTCAAAAGGACAGCAACATCAATTATCTCACGTAATAATAGAAAGTCTATGCAATCAACATGAAACGGGTTTCAGATTTAACAATAGAGATGCACTATTACCACAAAAACTAATTTCAGCATATATAAAATTCAATCACAGCAGAAGATATTAAAATTGCAAGGCAGGCATGCATCAGATTTTATAAAAGGAAAAGGGCTATGGATGCTTGCAGAGGTAACCGACAGACTAAATATATCAAATCAGATGATTAGGCACGTTATTAGGCTTCAACTATCAATGAAAAGACCGGTTATGGCTGCGATGCGGAGCGGAGGCAATGGAAATCGAATGAAAACTAAGCGGATGCGATGGGAGAATAAAGGAAAAGGATAGATACTGCCTGGGGTTTCCCGCCGTGGGTCGATTGCAAGGATGCGCCGACGATCCTGCACACGGAGCAAGGCCGGACGTCGGGAGAAGCCGGAACCTTCGGAAAACGAAGCCCAAAGCCTTCACGAGGCGAAGTCGTGGAATCGGCGAGGATCGGGGACACGAGTCTCGCCCGGTAGCACTCACGAAGAGGCACGAATTTCAGCAATTATCAAAATCTGAAATCTCCTTCAATCTTCCCCTTTTTGTAGAACTAGGGTTTCTTTTTGGATGGCCAAGATCAAAGGGAAATCAAGGGGGAATGGTGGGGATGCAATGGGCCAAAAAAAGGAAAGAAAAAGAGAGAGAAATAAGGGGAAAAGAGAGAGAAGTTAGGGGACGGAATAGGGGGCGGATTGGCTCGGTTTCCGCGCGGGCAAGGGACGGAAAAGCCCTAATTGAAGCCCACATAGCCCTAATTGAAGCCCAATTGATGCCACATCATCAAATTTAAGTTATTTCGCCATCTAACCGTCGGTTTCGAGATCTAATCTCGTCCGTCGGTGCCCCGCAAACACACACACCCATAATTTTATTAATATCATGCTGAAACTCACCCGAGAAGACCCGGATTCAATCCGAAAAGCCCTCGGATGAGATCATGGACATCCCCCATGAACTGGGCAAGAACAGACATACAACTAAATGCTGAAATAAGGCCCAAAATAGGGAAAAACGGCCAAAAACTGAAATAACGGCTAACAAGTCCCAAACGGATGATGTCATCGAAGCATAAAAATAGAACGACAGGAAATAAAACTCTCTGGCGACGAACTGAAGAGGCGGCGACGACTGAAGGTGCTGATCAGATCTGCATCAACTGAGAATGATATGCAAGAGAGTTTATTAGTAGGGTAAAGCTCTTACTCGCATCCAAGAAGATGTCACTAATTTGACGCATATGATACATGACTTGTCTTGATTCCAACCTGAATGACAATCCAGGAGTCCATCCAAATGCCCAAACCAATTAGATGCTTCATAACGTAGATGGAGGACGACGAGTTCCTGAACCATGAAAATAATGACGATTTGGAGAAATTATACACAATGGGCGTAGGTATTATGACAGGAGGTGTGACCTCGAGGTGTTAAAATTGGATAAATGTCTATGAAGGAAGGATGCTGTCTGAAATTTTCCTCGAGTGAATTGTTAGGTTGGAATGGTATTTCATGAGGCAAGAGTACTCAATGAAAAGAAGGTGATGGTCGTGAGTTTGAAACTTCGATGCTTTTGTGGAGTCAAGTACATGCTCGCTATGCTATCAAAATCGAGACTAGTAGATGACAGTCGACTCCAATTGCCATTTTGCCGACCCGACTAGATTAAATGCCCTCAGAGCTGGGCGGACCCGACTAGATCCTACTAGCGACTGGGCAGAACTTGACTAGTCCTTGACTGAGCCCCGATAACATGAACGAAAAAGATAATGATCCCATTTGTTTGAGGGAAATGAATGAGAATGATGATTGGATCATTCCAACTGATAGTAAGCTTCAAGAATTTGTATGTGAAGGCGATCTTACTTGGGCACAAGTTGAGAATGTTATGGTAGCTGCTGACATCGGACCAAGTAGAAGTTGTCTAAGGCAACGATTAGACACTTGCCCCTTATTTTCACTGCTTGATGATGATGAGGATGAAGAATATGTGGATGTGGAGGACATTGGAACTCAAAAGGAGGAGGAAGATGGCGAACATGATAAAGGAAACAAATTAGATGATGATTTTGATATCGATTATGGAGAAGACTAGTACTATTTGTGTTTTTTATAGGGTGGATGTATCATATACTTATGTTATGCTACTACTTGTCGAAGTTGTTTGGATATACTAGGTAGTCTAGATTATTACATTATTTTCTTTTTCTGAGATTGTGGCATTATATTACTTGATGTTTATTTCTTTAAGCAAATATTTATGCTAGTATGCTATTTGATGTTAATTTCGTTGATAGTTGATGACTTTATATTTTAAACTTTATAGTTGTTAGTAGTTACCATGGTTTCAAAACTCAACCGATACCGGTACGTAGCCAGTGTGTACCGGTTTCGGACCCAACTGAACCGATACCATCCCGGAAACCGATACTAAAACTGTATTGGTCAATACCTGCCGATATCGGTCCTACCTGCCGAGTCATGCATATATTATATATCGGCTGCTACGGGTCCAGGTCTATAACAACATTTGGAGGGGGAATATTTTTGTAGGTTTTTTGCCGTTTCTTATCTCCCACGGTCCCATCCATTATCAGCGGCACATCTGGGGGCTCCATGTACAACTGCTAGCATCTGGAGGGGGCATCATTTGGGAAATTTGGAGGGCCTCGAGGCTATATATCTCCCCTATTGCCTCATATGTCCTGCACTAGCAGAGAGGATAGGAGAAAAAGAAAGAGAAGATAGAAGATAGAGAGAGGAAAGTAAAGAAGAAGCGAGAGCAGAGAGGAAAGAAGAGAGAAAGAAGAGAGGAGAGAAGAGAAGAGAGAGAGAAGAAAGCAAAGAAGAAGAGAGGAGAGAGAAGAAGAAAAAAGGCTAAAGCTTAAGTTTGCTCCAACTATTTGTTTTTTTAACAATAAGGCAGTTATTTTCGTCAGATTTGTCTTCAAGTGTTGGTTATCTTGTAGATGATCAGCTTGTAATTGCATTCTCATATTAGGCAGTATGTGGTGTAGTTGCACTTCTGAACCTGTACATCTTCAATTGCAACTTCGCTTATCGTTGTTGCATTAAGAATTTTTTTTTTATGAAATATGTTAAAAAAATGTATATTCAAGTTGTTAGACTTGCAACAAATTATTCCTATGCTGTCTAATCTATTTGGTATTTATGTTGACTGCACTATTCAAGTATTAATCCTATTAGGCTTTTCTTTTTTGGTAAACTATTAGCAGTTTTCAATACCTATTTTGTACTCATGGAGCTTATCTTATATTCTCTAACATCGTTACCCGCCATATTCTCTTCTTTTCTGGTGTGCTTTCTTAGGATCCTAAGCGCAAGTTACACAAGCCTGTGAAGGGTGTATTGAGATTGGAGGTTGAAAAGCTTCATGCATCCCATATTGATTCAGATTGTATGTCTGAAAGTGGTAGTGCGACCAATCATGTAAATGATACTGGCGATATGTTTTCTGAGACATCCTCTGCAAAATACTTCGTTAATGTTTCTGGTGGGCTGCGTAATGGTAATCTGAAGTGTACAATTGATGGAAAAGATCCACAAAAGAATGGTTCAATTGCAATAGCAGGAAATCATGGCGAGTACAATAATGATGATGTAAGTAGAAAGTGGCTGATAGTTTTTCCCTTTTATTATGTTTTATCATTACTGTTTATAACACTGCAGCGGCAGTTTGTCCCTTTCATTTATGTTTTATCATTACTGTATATAACACTGCTGCTGTAGTTTGTCATTGAGTTTGTGCTATATTTGTTAGGAAAAAAACTTTCTGAATTCAAACAATGCAACTAATGTTGGTCTTAAGCTAATAATTTATTCACCATTTAAATATGAATGATCATAACAACAGTTACATGATGAAATGTTGATAATGGAACCTGAACTACTGTTCAAAATTTGGTGTTTGTTAGAGGGCTACTTTAACAATCTAAATTGAGTAGCATAAATATAAACTAACGTGGTGCTACTTATGACATTAAGGTCCAAAAGGTGGTCAAGGGGAAAATAGTACAATATTGCTTTCGGAGATTGTTTTGAACCTCAACTGATCTTTTTTTGTTTAAAAGTGCCTGCTACTGTTTGCATTAAAAGGTTTGGCAGAGTGGCTGTTGGATAATCAAAGAAAGAAGACATATATAAATAACATATATAATCTTTTGGTTGAATGTCGAGTCGAGTTCCAAATAGTGATACAAGAAAAGTACAATTCAAATTATTGGCTTCATTTTACTTTTTGACACACACTTAGGCTGTGATTTTTTTTCCAGAGGTGGATGAAACTGGAAAAGTTGATATTTAGTAGTTCAAGCTAAAGGGTGAAATAGAAAACAATAAGAAATTAATGTTACTTCACCAATGGCTCCTATGCAAGTCCGAGTTAAAAACAAAGATAAGTGACATAAGAATATGGTAAATTAGAAAGTACTTCAAGTGGAATGTTGAGACACCAAAATTCCCTAACTGAAAAGGAGAAATTTCTAAATCTAAGAACTCCAAGAAAGGTCAACAATAAGGCTAAAACCGATCCGAAACGACCCTGAAAACAAGGTTGGTCGGTCCCACCGGCCCTAGTACTAGAGCCGACCGCCTCCATGCTAGGGCCGATAGGCCCCAGTACCAGGCCAAGCCAGCCAAAGAAAAAAAGAAAAAAAGAAAGAAAAGAAAAAGCAAAGAGAAGAAAAGAGAAGATAAGAAAAGGGGGTAATGCGGATGTCTGCCAAACATGGATCCGCGCCGAACCCTAATGATCCAACGTTCAAAACATTAGACTTAATCATCATTAACCAAGTGCGAAAATGGTTCAAGCCATAAAAGGAAACCAAAATAAAATCAAATGCCATAACCACTCGAGATAGAGGTAATGAAATAAAATATCAGCGGTTATGATGATGTGAGGGCACAAAAGATATTCAGGTCACAATAAGATCCTATCATATCTCCTCCACCTACATCTCGTCTTGCCTATAAATAAAGGGGCAATGGGGGAAACAAGGGCTTCCTTCCCACATCAAGAGAAGAAGCTCTTCCAAAAAAAAGATGAGACTCAAACACATGGAGAACCAAAGGGTCAGGAGATTTGTGCAATCATATCCCCCCAGGGGGAATTCCTGCTTGCACACATAAACCCTCCACTATGAAGACAACACTTGAAAACCTTCTTAATGGCTTCTAGATTTGTGAACCTTCTTAATGGCTATGAGTATAGCGTTGTCTTTGGCATCCTTCTCCAGGCTTTCCTCTTCGTGGACAAAGTGGATATCGAAGTGCTTGCTTCTTGATGGCGATGGGTGTAGCGTCAACCTTGGCTTCCTTCTCCGGCCTTTCTAGCCCAGATCTAACAAAATAAAGCCAAATCTGTTTATCCACCACCGAAATGTAGGCTATATATAGGCTCACACCCATTGAAACCAGCCCACAGGTTTTCCTAAATTTGTATGTTGGTTTCAATCGAAATGCCCCGAAATGTTGACATTTTGTTAAAATGGCCATCAAAAACCAACCCACAGGTTTCAAAACCACCCGGTTTTGGCACCCTCCCCGATTTTAGTCAAAATTTTGCGTAAATTCACTAGAAATGCTGAAACCCAACCGAAATGGTCAAACCCCTTGGTTTCGAGCCTGCATTTTGTTTCCGTCCCTGCCGAAACCAAAATATTTCACCAAAATTTTATAGTTACGGCCGAAATTTGAAACAATGGTTAGAAGATCTAAGAAATAATTTTAGTTGACAAAAGGGTTATCCATGAAGATTTGCCCAAGTAACTAATTAAAGGATTTCATGAGCAGAAAAGTGTGTACACATGGTTTTCATCTAATTGATGAAAACATATTGTATTATGACATCATATGTAGTTCAGTGGGTGCAAAGTGGTGTATGAAGATTGCTAAAAATTAGAAGTATCTATGGGAGGTTGTGCGGTTCAAATAAAGATTCTACATGTCATGTCGTGAATTGTGTTTTTTTTTGTATCGTGTATCGTGTATCATGTCATGTATCGTAAAATACATACATATATATATATATATTTGTTTAAACATATAAAGTACATTCTAGAACATTAATATGAACAACTAAAGAGTAGATAGAGTGAGCATTCCCTTCATTTCCCATCTACTAACTGTAAGATTCTTTTGTAGGAAATAAATATATTTGTTTCATCATATGCATTCTTCTTTCCGTTGTCTACAATTTTGAGGCATTGGAAAAAGAAATGTAAACTTCACCTTCAATAGTTCTTTTTGGGTTTCCAATGACACTATCTCAAAAATTCTTTAAAACTTTAAAAAGTTGTACGTACTTGGTCGCCCCATGCTTTAGAAAACTTTAGAAACAAACGTCATTTGATTCTGACTATGCTAGAGGAAGATAGAAGAAGATTTGTAGAACCCTTGAAAACTCTCAAAACCCCCAATATTTCTTCAACCTAGGTTAGGAAGGGTTAAACCAAAAAAATCCAAAGCCCTCACTTTCACTGTATCGTACCATTCTATCAAATTGTGCATCGTATGGGGCGTATCATGTATCATATGATACAGTGAAGCACTATACGTATGCACGATATTTATCGTTTTCCTCCCGATGCATATCGTATGTATCGTATCCTGTACCATCTATGAATGGAAGTCCTTAAGCCCTTATTTCTTTGTGAGTTTCGTGAGTGAATCATACTCGTATTAGTGGGGTACCACTTTGCAAAATATGTGAATGATTCAACCATAGTTTCCAATGCAAATAAGAATTTTGTTTATGTGTGAAGTGAATCACAGTTTATTTTTGTATTAGTTCATTACTTTCTACAGGTGAGTTTCTGTATCATCTTTCGATCTATGTTTTTTAAACTTGTAGAAGATTTAGGTAGGGACATTTTTTTTTTGTTGTTTTTCAGGGTCTTATTCTTTATATTTAGGTTGCAACTGAATGATACATCTCACTTAATTTCCAACTCAATAATTAAGCCTTTATTCAGAAATAGGGACACAATCATTATTTTGCTTTTCATTGTTTTGGTAGAATCTTTTTCAAAGGTGTGAGCATTGGACTGGAAGAGTCATCGTTGTAGTTTCCAATGAATTTCATATCTAAATATTCATATTCCATATCTTTCATACTTAATATATCTGTGATGTTGCAGTTTCAAGCTGTTGATTTTCGTACGATGACTAGAAGTGAGCCATTTTCACAACTTCTACATTGTCTTTATTTGTACCCGTTGACTGTTAGTTTGGGCCGCAAAAGAAATTTATTCATAAGGGTAGAAGTAAGAAAGGATGATGCTGACATTCGCAAACAGCCATTAGAGGTTTGTATGTTCAATATTGTAAGTGCTTTCCAATTTCTCTTCTGAGCTTAAAATGCATTAACTGAATATATTTGTGGTGTTCTTCCATCAGGTTATGTATCCAAGGGATCTAGGTGCAACACTTCAGAAATGGACTCATACACAAGTTGCTGTTAGTGCTAGGGTGGCCTGCTATCATGACGAGATCAAAATTTGTCTGCCGGCTCTTTTAACACCCCAGCATCATCTCTTGTTTACTTTTTTTCATGTTGACCTGCAAACAAAACTTGAAGCCCCGAAGCCTGTAAGACTTCATCATGCAATTAACTTGGTTTAAGTTAATAATGTGGGTCTTACAGATGAATTTATAGAAACCTTGTATAATATAACTTTGCAGCACTGTATTTCATAGTTGTATTGTTGCATGAAGTCTTCCCCATAATGTTATCTGATGCTCTGTTCAATTATACAGGTAATCCTAGGATATGCTGCGCTTCCTTTGTCCACTCATGTTCAGTATGTTCCTGCGAACTATGCTTAACTAACATTTTTATTATATGTACTGTGTGATAAACTTGGATGAAAACAACAGGGTGATAATTTGTAGGATGATAAGATATAGTTTAAGAGGGCGACACTTGTTAGACCATGAATTTCCTGCGAATTGAGTTATGTACAATGACTGTTATCTGTATTACCTTGATCAAACTAAATCGGTTTTATTGGTATGGGTTTGACTTTTTTACTTAGTGGGTTGCAAATGCAATCCCATCAATGCACTGGATTCATATCCCTATTCTGAGATAAATGCTTCGATCTATATAGCTTGATCGATGTTCGCTATGTAGGCATGCTATTTTTAGGTAATTGCAATGCTGTGATATAAAGCCACAGAACTATTATAGCTCGTTGATAATTAACCAGAGGGGTCTATGGAATCTTATAGGTATACTGTCTCATGCAAGCTTTAATGACAGAAAGGACCTTGCTTATGCTGGTTAGTAATACATGTATTTCCTCAGAAATTGGTCATTTTGATTTGTTGGTCATTTTGATTTTTTTTTTGGGGTCAGCTTTATGAATCATTCTCCGCCATTCATTTTTGTTAAGGGTTATATTTGTTGTCAATGAAAGTTTTTCATGTTTTTTCTAACAATTTCCATTAATGTAATTTTGGGTCTTCCCCTCCTTGAACTGTCCACAGTAATCGAAGACCCTCTCCTTATAGGGACCGCCTCTGCTCTACGTTGTACGTGTCCATACCATCTTAACATACTCTTCATTATTTTGTTCTTAGTTGGTGACCCTCCAACACATTTTTGCTCTATCCCTCTTAGTTTTTCCGCACATCCACCTCAACATCCCCATATGTGCCAAGCTCATCTTATGAGGTTGAGCTCTTTTTAAGGGCCAACATTCTGCATATTATGAATTTTATTGTTGTCTTCTAAAATTTACCCCCAAGGCTTAAAGGCATGCGCCAATCGTATTGAACTCCCGAAGCTCCTCTTCATTTCACCCAACCAGCTTTAATCCTATTGGATAATACATAATCTATCTCTCCATTTTTTTTAACCTCCATCAACCGTTATTTGTTGGAATCTCTGTAGGTTTTTCCATGTTTCTTTTATTTTCATGATTAACTTATTGTCATGATAAGCTTTCCAAATTGTAGTTACCCTCCCACCCACCCTCTGGAGGTAGACTTTGTAGACATACTTGTCTAAAAACATCTACCGATTTTCATGTTCAAATTAGCCAGAAATAGGCACCAAAAAACTACATAGCTGTTTTTCTGTTGATAAATGATGCGATGCGTATGCTCAAATAAGTCCAAGTGCAGAATTTAGAACATTAAATATCAGATTTCAGCATATGTAAACAAATTTCAGCAATGTTTAGAATCACTATTCAACATTCATTCAATCCCCAATCAGATTTAAGTCAATGAGATCATAAAACTGACAATAAGAACAATAATTTCAGATTATAAGGACTGAATTTCAGCAATGATAACAATCACTATCTCAAATAATATGCCGATGTCTCAAGAACTAATAAAGATCTAAACGAATAAACCCTAACGGATGAGACTCTCGGGAAAACAGAATTTTAGGGTTCCTACAATGAAATCAGCAATAGGGCCGGTTGCAAGAAAGCAGGTTATCACATGAAAATTATCGAGGATCGATCTCACCGTGCTTTGGTCAATGCCGGCAGCTTTCCGATGCTTCGATGTTGCAGAGGAATGGCGCGGAAGGGGGAGGTGTGGCTCAGAAGACGGGACGAAGAAGCCGAGACGATGATCTTGAAGAAGAAGAAACTCCACGCCGATCTTCCGTGAAGCCGAGGATGAATAGCGAGGCGACGGGGTAGAAGCTTGCGAAGGAAGAACAGGATGAGAAGCAAGGAAGAATTCGTCGGAAAGGGTAAACCGAACAAGCGAGCCGCTTCTCCGTTTCTAGGGTTTCAATTCATATTCATCTCCCTTTGCAATTAGGGTTTTTAGAATAAATAGGGGAACAACTAAAGAAAACAAGAAAGGAAAGAAGAGAGAGAGGGGCCGGTCGGGTAGAGAGAGAGAGAGAGACGTGCGGGTGAGAGGGGCTGTCCGCGGGAGAGAGAGAGAGAGGCCGGCCGGTGGGCTTAGGTGCGGGATTTTTGGGATTTTAATTCCCCTTCGAATCTCATCCGTTGAGATCTATTCTAACCTAACATCCTACGACTAAAAAGTAAACACAGAAACGAGTCAGTTCGGCATCTGTGGCTCGAACCGGATGCGAACATGGCTCGCACCTACCCAAACCAGAAATAAAAACTGAAATAACTAACGATCCGCTGGTCGGATCGAAATAAAGTAAAAACCAAAACTGTGGGGCTTCAATTAAGCTTTCCACTGATGCAGACGGATCGACGATCGGGTTCCTGGATCTCCGGTGCGGATGAAAATACGCCATCAGCTGTAGAAAAACTGCACGTAGTAGGCTCGTCTGCATCAAGTCCCCCGGACTCAAAAGAACTCGACTCCTGTCGAGCCAGGTCCTGGGTCCGGCGGGGGCTCTCCTGGCAGCAACTGCAGCCGCTGCCTCTGATTTGACTGCTCTCCCGGGTCCGGTGGCCAAGTGATCCGCCTCAGGTACACGACAACTCCATCTCGTAGCCTCTGCCCCTCGCCGCCAAGCGAAGACCTGAAAGTCAACACCAACATCCTCCGCGGCACGATAAGATCATCAAAAGACTCAGATAATTTCATGTGATAATAGGAATGTGGGTTGACATGAAATTTAAATGACATGTGAAAAGAAAGGCCGCCGGAGCATAATGTGCTGCGGGTCATCGGCTTGCGCGATTGGCAATGGTATACTTGAAAGGCCGTGGGTTGCGGGTGCGTAATGTGTTGCACAAAATGGCCGGCGCACGGTGCAAAACAAGGGGATTCTAAACCAGGAAGATATGTCATGTCATCATTGTCCGGATGCAGTGAATAAAATGAGAAATTAAAGAATCCATCATGCCAAGTGTTATGATTTCGAAAAATTAAAGATGATGGGTTGGTTGAAAGTTGAAAGCATGATTCATAAGTAATTTGCTTCGAAAAATGATCAAACATGCCAAAATCGTCGTTATTACTTAACTCAACACTTGGATGACAATAGGGATGCACATATGAATGATCTATGAATGAATGGAAGGCAGGCAAATGATGAATGCAAGTGTCATGAATGCCTACCGACTCTAAATGCGATGTGCATGCAATGGAATTCAAAATGTTCTCTAATCCCTTATCAATCTTCAGTAAAGCAGATGGACATCCAACTAAGTTTTCAGCGAATGGTGGTATGGACGGACTCTGACTCAGAAGGGCTTGAGGTGCATGGGATCGGTGTTTCCTAAAACATGTAGGCCATAGGGTGACATTGATGCCATCCTTCAGGAAAGTATAGGTGTTGGCTCTACCGTGATGTTGGACATCTCGGTCGAACTGCCATGGACGCCCTAAGATAACATCAGCAACCTCTAGCGGAATGATATCGCACTAGATCTCATCTCTATATTGCAGCCCAATGGATAACTTTGCCAAACAACAGTGAGTTACCAGCTGACTCGTGGTGTTGTCTAGCCAGGATGTCTTGTAAGGGTGAGCTAATGGTTTAACTTTCCATTTCTTGCTCCTAACTACCCTTTCATTTATCAGATTGGTGGTACAACCTCCATCGATCAAGAGACAAAGGTCCATTCCGTTGACAGTGCAGATTGTTCGGAATAGTTCGAACCTCTGGTTCTTGCAGTGTGGCTTAGGTGGTCCTCCACAGAGCTCGTGGGGTAACAACGCTTTGGGTGCTTGGGGCGATGGCGACTGGTGAATGACCAACAGTGGTGCAGTCACATCATCCCCCTCCAAGACTAATTCATTAAAGTGTTCCCCATCAGATTCGTGACTATCCTCATCATTATCCGCAAGATTTGTCTGTGGATGGAATTGACGGCGAGGACAGTCGGCGGACTTGTGACCCGGCTGGTTGCATTTAAAGCACTTTATCTGACTCGGGTTGGGTCCTAGGACTCCTTTACCCTTCTCAGTGGGCGCGGGAACTGTGCCAGCTACAGGTGAAGGTCCAGGGAGTGGTCTACTAACGGATCCGGATGGCGCCCTGGTGATGTCATATCGTCGGGACGCAGATCGGGAGTAGTGAGACTCGACTTTCTTGGCCCGACGGTGTGCATCACTGACCTGATACAAGTCGTGAAGGGACACCACCTCCTGAATTGAAGGCTTGAGACCGTTGACATACCTAGCGACGCTCTGCTCTTCATCTTCGTGCAGATCGTTCCGAGCTTGGAGCTTATAGAATTCATTAGTGTAGTCGTCTACAGATTTATGCTCCTGTCGCAGGTTCTGAAATTTCTGGAACACGTTCTGCTTGAAATCAGAAGGGAGGAACTTCTGTTGCATTTTTCCTCGCATATGTGTCCAGGTGGAAATCTTTTCTTTCCCTTTCCTACCCCTAGCGGTCTGCAACTGTTTCCACCAAATCAGTGCATGACCTTTCAATTTAAGGCTGACAAACTTGACTTGTTTGTCGCGGGGGATTTCTTTCCACTCGAAATACTGGTCGATTCTCTCGGCCCATTCTAGGAACTCCTCGGGGTCCATCCTACCCTCGAACTCAGGAATTTCTATCTTAATGCCCTGATCCCAGCCCCAATGAGATTTCGATCTCCTATGACTTTGCCTACTTTGCCGCTCAGATCCATCAGAGGAACTGACGCTGTCACCTCCTGACCCTAGGTCTAACTCACTACGCCCGGGTGACGCTCTAGTCCTGTGTTCGCGACGGGGTCGCGGTGGATTCTGGGAATTATTGAAGGCTAAGGTCAAGGTTTCTATTTGGGTCTGAAGCCTCTCAATGTTATCTTGTTGCCTCATGAAGGCATCCTGCCAAGTACGGGGCGGAGACGATCCAGCCATTCTAGATTGTTTAGTAGATGCTATCGATTCAATCACGAGAGAAAGGGATGACCCTAATATGGATGCGACACACGATGCGTGTGACTAGCTAATGCAAGATACAAACTAAAATGAAAGAAGGCAAATAGAAAAAAAATTTCAGCAAACAGGCAATGATGCGAATGATGCGAGAGGACCGGCCGTTGCGTAAGAACGCGACGACTAGTGCGCTCTGATACCAACTTTATGCGATGCGTATGCTCAAATAAGTCCAAGTGCAGAATTTAGAACATTAAACATCAGATTTCAGCATATGTAAATAAATTTCAGCAATGTTTAGAATCACTATTCAACATTCATTCAATCCCCAATCAGATTTAAGTCAATGAGATCATAAAACTGACAATAAGAACAATAATTTCAGATTATAAGGACTGAATTTCAGCAATGATAACAATCACTATCTCAAATAATATGCCAATGTCTCAAGAACTAATAAAGATCTAAACGAATAAACCCTAACGGATGAGACTCTCGGGAAAACAGAATTTTAGGGTTCCTACAATGAAATCAGCAATAGGGCCGGTTGCAAGAAAGCAGGTTATCACATGAAAATTATCGAGGATCGATCTCACCGTGCTTTGGTCAATGCCGGCAGCTTTCCGATGCTCCGATGTTGCAGAGGAATGGCGCGGAAGGGGGAGGTGTGGCTCAGAAGACGGGACGAAGAAGCCGAGACGATGATCTTGAAGAAGAAGAAACTCCACGCCGATCTTCCGTGAAGCCGAGGATGAATAGCGAGGCGACGGGGTAGAAGCTTGCGAAGGAAGAACAGGATGAGAAGCAAGGAAGAATTCGTCGGAAAGGGTAAATCGAACAAGCGAGCCGCTTCTCCGTTTCTAGGGTTTCAATTCATATTCATCTCCCTTTGCAATTAGGGTTTTTAGAATAAATAGGGGAACAACTAAAGAAAACAAGAAAGGAAAGAAGAGAGAGAGGGGCCACCGGGTAGAGAGAGAGAGAGAGACGTGCGGGTGAGAGGGGCTGTCCGCGGGAGAGAGAGAGAGGCCGGCCGGTGGGCTTAGGTGCGGGATTTTTGGGATTTTAATTCCCCTTCGAATCTCATCCGTTGAGATCTATTCTAACCTAACATCCTACGGCTAAAAAGTAAACACAGAAACGAGTCAGTTCGGCATCTGTGGCTCGAACCGGATGCGAACATGGCTCGCACCTACCCAAACCAGAAATAAAAACTGAAATAACTAACGATCCGCTGGTCGGATCGAAATAAAGTAAAAACCAAAACTGTGGGGCTTCAATTAAGCTTTCCACTGATGCAGACGGATCGACGATCGGGTTCCTGGATCTCCGGCGCGGATGAAAATACGCCATCAGCTGTAGAAAAACTGCACGTAGTAGGCTCGTCTGCATCAATAAACATTGAGAACGCAAATGGCCTTCTGCATCATATGCATGTTATTTTTCTTCCCTTGAAAGTCTTCTTTTAATTTTTGAATGGTTGCCTTATTAAATCATATTTGTAACCATCTAGAATCTTATTTGCCCTAGAAGTTTCAGAATTTGATGAAACTTTGTGGGGATGCTATCTATTGCAAGTTGATCATTCTCACCAAATATCATCAAATTCTATAACCTCTAGGGGCATCAAATATGATATTTAAATTAACGGTTAAAATGAATGGTCAATAAACATCTAACATTTGATGCCCCTAGAGACTATAGAATTTGATGATTTTTGGTGAGGATGATCAACTTGCCATAGATAGCGTCCCCACAAAGTTTCATCAAATTTTAAAACCACTAGGGTAGGTAAAAGACGGTGTGTAATTGCATAATTAACCATTTCACAAGTAAGAGTATCCCTGCCCATATATATATATATATATATATATATATATATATATATATATATATATATATATATATATATATATATATATATATATATATATATATATATATATATATATATATATATATATATATGGGGACGGGGAGCCTGGATCTCAGGTGCAGCGTTCACGCTGCACCCGTGTCCTGCGCGCGCGCCACGTGGCGCAACTCCCGAAATCCGATCGCAAATAGCCTCCTCCGAGACCGCATGCCCTCTGGATTAACAGTAGCCGTCTGATCGAGCCGATCGGCCGGATCCGTGAACACCCAGCCGCACCGCATACCGCGAGAATCACTAATGGGCGAATCCCATCCGTTCGTTCATCCGATCGGGCGGTTGAAAACGAAAATCGCGATTACTGTAGCCGCTACAGTAACCGCGACATTGCTTTCAGCCGTCCGATCATCAGGATTCAACGGATTGGATTCTTTTGGGATTCGATCAGCCGTTCGGTGAATCCAATCCGTTGGATCCTGCGATCGGACGGCTGAAAGAAATGTCGCGGCTACTGTAGCGGCTACAGTAACCGCGACATTTCGTTTTCAGCCACCCGATCGGCTGAACGAACAGATGAACGAACGGATGGGATTCCTTCTCGCGGTATGCGGTGCGGCTGGGTGTTCACGGATCCGCCCGATCGGCTCGATCGGACGCCGATCGGACGGCTACTGTTAATCCAGAGGGCATGCTGTCTCGGAGGAGGCTATTTGCGATCGGATTTCGGGAGTTGCGTCACGTGGCGCGCGCAGGACACTGGTGCAGCGTGAACGCTGCACCTGAGGTCCAGGCTCCCCGTCCCCTATATATATATATATATATATATATATATATATATATATAGAGAGAGAGAGAGAGAGAGAGAGAGAGAGAGGATGCTACCTTCGAAAGCAGCGTTCTTCGCTGCATTGACATAGAGAGAAGATGTTACCTTCGAAAGCAGCGTTCTTTACTGCATTGACAGGCCGTCGGTGGCTATCAAAGCCATGAACGACGACAAAGGTCATCCGAACTCGCAATTGGGAGGTTCTAGAAGTCATCGAAGGTGGTCACCGGTTGCAGATGTCGTCGGAGGAGGTAAGGTGAAGAATGGACGGCTCACAATCGAAGTAGTCACCGGAGTCCTCTATCGGTGATGCCGACATGTGCTATCAGTGGAGATCATCGGTGGAGGTGATCGGAGGTTGTTAATGTTGATTTTAGCCGGAGATCACATGTGGCGCGGCTGTGGTGGGTTGTCAAAGCAGCAAAAACGTTGCTTTGAGAGGTAGCGTCCCGGCCCTCATATATATATATATATATATATATATATATATATATATATATATATATATAGGGGTATGCTAAAATGCGGCATGCGGTGCGTGCGGCATCGCACCGCAACCGTCTGATGCATGCGCTGCGTGCATGCGATGCACGCAGCAGTGCATCAGACGGCTCCGGTGCGGTGCCGCACGCACCGCATGCCGCATTCTAGCACTTCCCTATATATATATATATATATATATATATATATATATATATATATATATATATATATATATATATATATATATATATATATATATATAGGGAATAGGGAACACGGTCCTCCCGACTAGCCAACACGCTAGTCCTCCCATTAATTTGGGTGTGATACTTTTTAACCATGTATATTTTTTTATGGATGGTCAATCCACTCTACTTAGATCAAAATTTTAAAAAAAAACTTAAAACAACCCGATCAACAGTCGACAAATTGAACGGTAAACTGTAGCGGGTAAATAGCCCTTGCTATGCTTAATTTAAAAATGCCACTTGGCATATTTTTTTGCCAAATTTTTTTCCATGATCATTGTTTGGAGGGGTGTACTCACCTTGACCAGCCCCTAACACCGGTTAAAAAGTGCCATGTGGCACCCAAATTGAAGGGAGGACTAGCGTGTTGGCTAGTCGGGAGGACCGTGTTCCCTATTCCAATATATATATATATATATGAGGAATGGGATGCTGCCTATCAAAGCAGCGTTTTTGCTGCTTTGAGACATTGTTTGACCATCCTAGAAGTTTTGGAATTTGATGAAATTTGGTGAGGGTGTTGTCTAGGGTAAGATGATCATCCTCATAAATTTTCATCAAATTCCAAAACTTCTAAGAGGGTCAAATGGTCAAAGCAAAATGCTGCAGATTTTAACGGTGACTGCAGACGACTGATTTTGCTTCGACCATTTGAACCCCCTAGAAGTTTTGGAATTTGATGAAAATTTGTGAGGATGATCATCTTACCCTAGACAACACCCTCACCAAATTTCATCAAATTCCAAAACTTCTAGGATGGCCAAACAATGTCTCAAAGCAGCAAAAAATGCTGCTTTGATAGGCAGCATCCCATTCCTATATATATATATATATATATATATATATATATATATATATATATATATATATATATATATATATATATATATATATATATATGGCTCAGGATCGGCTGGCCCAGCAAATTTTGACCCAGCAATAACCCAACACCCTTTGATGCACCTAGAGGTTTTAGAATGGGCTGATTTTTTGTAGACATGTTGTCTATGGTATGTTGATTATCCTCACAAAAAATAGCCCATTCTAAAACCTCTAGGTGCATCAAATGCGCTGTTCAAATCAACGGTTTTCGACTGTCAATTTTAACCGTTGATTTGAAGAGCGCATTTGATGCACCTAGAGGTTTTAGAATGGGCTGATTTTTTGTGAGGTTGATCAACATACCATAGACAACATGCCTATAAAAAACAAACCCATTCTAAAACCTGTAGGTGCATCAAATGGTGCTAGGTTATTTGCTGGGTCATCCGATCCTGACCCTATATATATATATATATATAGGGCTATTACAGTGAGCTGTGGACTGCCGGGTGGGAAAGTGAGCTGCGGGTATTTTGACCCCCCAAGAAGTTATGGAATTTGATGAAATTTGGTGAGGTTGTTGCCTAGGATAAGATGATCATCCTCACCAATTTTCATCAAATTTTAAAACTTCTAGGGGGGTCAAATGGTCGAAGCAATTTCTGCCGTCCGCAGTCACCGTTAAAATTGTTTCGACCATTTGACATTCCTAGAAGTTTTGGAATTTGATGAAAATTGGTGAGGATGATCATCTTATCCTAGGCAACAATCTCGCCAAATTTCATCAAATTCCATAACTTCTTGGGGGGTCAAAATACCCGCAGCTCACTTTCTCCCCTGGCAGCCCATAACTCATTGTAACAACCCTATATATATATATATATATATATATATATATATATATATATATATATATATATATATATATATATATATATATATATATATATATAGGGTCGGGATCCAAAAACATGCTACTTTGCCACAGAGTTAGACACGCAACTCCAAAACCTTAGATAGAGGTTTCAAAATTTGTTGATTTTTTGTGAGGGTGATAACCTTGCCTTAGATAGCACATCAGCAAAAAATCAATGCATTCTTAAACCTATAGACTAATTAAATATTCCCTTCAATTTAACGGTTAAAATGAACGGTCGAAAAAGCTTTTTAGATTTGATGAACCTAACGGGTTTAGAATGTGCTGATTTTTTATAGATTTGCTATCTAAGGGAAGTTGATCATCCTTACAAAAAATCAAAACATTCTGAATCCTCTATCTAACGATTTGGATGATGTGTGGCTAACTCTGTGGCAAAGTAGCGTGTTTCTGGATCCCGACCCATATATATATATATATATATATATATATATATATATATATATATATATATATATATATATATAGGGCTGTTACGTTGAGCTGTGAGTTGCGGTAGGAGAAAATGAGCTGCGGGTATTTTGCCCCCCCTAGAAGGTTTGGAATTTGATGAAATTTAGTGAGGGTGTTGTCTAGGGTAAGATGATCATCCTCACCAATTTTCATCAAATTCCAAAACTTCTAGAGGGGTCAAATGATCGAAGCAAAATCTGCAGATTTTAACGTTGACTGCGGACGTCAGATTTTGCTTCGACCATTTGACCCCCCTAGAAGTTTTGGAATTTGATGAAAATTGGTGAGGATGATCATCTTACCCTAGACAACACCCTCACCAAATTTCATCAAATTCCGAAACTCCTAGGGGGGGCAAAATACCCGCAGCTCACTTTCTAAACCGGCAGCTCACAGCTCACTATAACATTCCTCTCTCTCTCTCGCTCTCTCTCTCTCTCTCTCTCTATATATATATATATATATATATATATATATATATATATATATATATATATATATATATATTACAGTGAGCTGTGAGTTACGGGTGGAGAAAATGAACTTCCCTTATTTTGATCCCCCTAGGAGTTTTGGAATTTGATAAAATTTGGTGAGGGTGTTGTCTAGGGTAAGATGATCATTCTCACAAATTTTCATCAAATTCGAAAACCTCTAGGGTCATCAAATGGTAGAAGGTTTTTCTACCATCCGCAGTCACTGTTAATTTTGCTTCTAACATTTGATGATCTTAGAAGTTTTGGAATTTTATGAAAATTGGTGAGGATGATCTTCTTACCCTAGATAACTCACTCACCAAATTTCATTAAATTCCATACTTCCTAGGGGGATCAAAATGAGGGCAGCTCATTTTTTCCACCCGTAGCTCACATCTCACTGTAACATCTCTCTCTCTCTCTCTCTCTCTCTCTATATATATATATATATATATATATATATATAAATAAAGTTACGAACGTATCCCTGTCGTACCCTGTATCCTAGTTTTTCAAAAATCTACGTATCGCCGTATCCATATCCCCGTATCCGTATCGGTGCTTTCTAGCTTTTTGAGCTTGCTAATTGTGTTTTTGTCGCAGTTCTGTTGGTGGATAGTGGAAAGTACAATATTTCTATATAAACTTATTTGAACTGCTTGTCTAAAATGTCGTAGTGTTGAAATGGAGCATAGAAGTACGGAAAGTGCTTCAAAATTTTCTTCGATAGGCTGTTCGTTTTCTTGACAGTCACAACCCTTTCTCTGAATTAGACCATTTTAAACAATAAATATTGTTACAATGATAGACATGTACTTAATCCCAAGCAAGAGAAACACTCCAGTGTTACATGGCAATTCACGTTGATCTGATATTTCCCTATATTGTGCTAATGGTCGAAATTTTTTTTCATCTTGTTCGTTTAGTTTCTTGGGATTACCGTACAGTCCACTTTTGTTTGGGAACTGGCCGATTAATTGACTTCCAGATCTGTCAATGCTTTCATAATAGCATTCTAAGGAGGTTATATGTTGATATTTTTCTGTCTAAAATGGAAGGCTTGTATTCCCGAGGAAGTACTGTTCCATTGAGAATGCATTACTAGCTACTTGATTTTGTGGATTCAATCTATTGGGATGTAAACAATGCTGTGACCCACTTGATTCTTGATGAAATAACATCTCTAGGTTCTTCATGGACAATCTCATCCTTTTTTTTTTGATCTTTTATTAGTTAAGCAAAATATGGTTTCCCATTATTAGGCAATCATCTCCTCTATTTTTAGCACTATATCAGATTTTGCTCGTTATATGATTCCATGATTATCCAGTAGTTTTATTTGCAGCTTGTATTCTCTTGCACCTCTTTTCCTTCAATTTTAAGGAGTCTTTTTTTTTTTAAAGGAGTTTCCTAGCGTCAGATGTGATTGGATGGTCTAAGATTTTTTTGGTCATCTTTGATGAGTTCATATGGATTCATTTTATTACCTGCATAAATATTTTTGATGTGAATCAAGATTTTTATTAGCTGGCACCTTATCAGTCTTTTTCTTTGGTCATGAAAGTTTAAGTCATGCTAATAAACATGATCCTGGGGTTGATAACTTTTATTATTGTGATTATTTTAATTGGAAAATTTTTGACTTGTTTATGGGTTTGCTGAATGTCATTTGGGTGTATTACTCTCTGTTTGATCAATGCTTAAACTTTTGACACTGAAGGTTGCAACTCTTATTTTCTATAGGCTACAGTCTGACATAGCATTACCGATTATGAGAGAGCTGGTGCCACATTATCTCCAAGATAATGGCAAGGTATTTGGATTTCTTATTTATTCATCTGATTACTCTCTTTAAAATTTCAGTTAGAAAGCACTGCATCTTAAATTAATCTTATAAATTTTTACACCTAAAATTTCCAGCAAACTTTGGTCAACTAACTGTCCTTTGGCTTCCCCTTGGACATTATTTGTAGCAATAATCTTGGTTAGTTGATATGTAGAAACTTAACACAAAGTTTGGTTATCTGATTTTGATCACATTGTTTGGATTGTTCATAGGATAAGTCAGATTATTTGGAGGACGGGAAAAATGTCTTTAGATTACGTTTGAGGCTATGCTCCTCCTTATTTCCAGTCAATGAGCGAATTAGGGATTTTTTTCTTGAGTATGACCGGCATACGCTTCGGACAAGTCCACCTTGGGGCTCTGAACTTCTCGAGGTACACGTTTTACATATGTATATTTTTTCGACTTAGAGTATCTGGTGATGGTTACTGATTTCTCTGTGCATGATTTGTTGAAGGTCTTATGGTTCTATATGATATTATGCTGCCTTGTATATATTACATATGTTTTCTGTGTAATTATTGGTTATTGAGGATTATTGATCCTCTTGGATTCTTTGTCGTTGATTTACGGTCATTGCAAAGGCTGTAAACACTGGAAATCTTGCCTGCCCTTGTGAAATAAAAAAAAAAAAAAGATTTGAAAATATACCTCAACCTAGAAGTTTGGAAGAAACCCCAAATCTGTGAAGAGGCTTCAAATCCACCATGAACAACAAATGGAGGGTTTGTCGTTATATCGACAAAAGTTTTCAGACGCGAAGGCGTGACGTGAGGCCTTTTACTGGCGTGAGCCTCGAGGCGTAAGCCTCAAGGCGTGAGGCGTAAGCCTCAAGTGAGTCTATTTTTTAATTAATTAAATATGTATTAAATATATAACTAAATATTAAAAATTAAATAATCAAGAGAAAAATAGAGAAAGTTATGAAAATTAATAATTTTATATTATAAATCAAAATCCATGACTCCGCACCACAACTCATCATAATAGCTTACCAAAATATATCCATAAATTATGCAAAGTGTAGCATTCCACCATAATTATTATACAGTTCTTGATACAATATTCATAAAATTCTAAGTTCCAAGCCAAATGAACCCACAAAATAGTATTTTTATACTATAGCTAGCCACTTAATCCATGAGGCCCATAAAACAATATTTTTATAATAAAAAAAATCTCAATTCAAAAAAAAATCCCCAAAATCAGACACATCTGAGGCGTACGCCTCAGACTTGCGTATGCCTCAGGTGCACCTCAGGCTTAAGCGTACGCCTCATGTGTTTGAATGCCTCAGCCAACGCCTTTGAGGCGTTTTACCTACTAATGCAGGACAACCGTCGATCGTCGTCGCGAGAGATAGGGAGAAAGAAGATGGGGGGTGGGGGGGGGGGCACCCTTGGTCTCTCGCCAAATCCGATCTCACATTGGCATTGAGTCTCTCGCTAGCTCTCCTCTCATATGGGAACTCGTGGCAAGATGGACACAATTTTTTTTCATTCAATCATTCAGTTCCTTACAAGAGGAGACTAGGTCTCCTTAAATAACCAAAATAGAGATAATTGTAGTCCTTATAATTTGGGCTCATAATCTTTCGAATTTAAAACCAAATCTCAACTTCCCATTTTTATCATAATTTATATTACCCAATCTTATCTAATTAATTTCCTAATATAAAATATTTGAATCTATTCAAATCTTACCTAAAAATCAGGTTTTAAAATAGCTGTAACTAATAAATCCAAAATATGCTATTTTCGGATTAAAATAATATTTTCGGAATAAAATATTTATTTTATTCCAAAAATGCTAATTTCATGGATTATTAATCCGAAAATGATTATATTATTATTATTCAAGTCTCGAGATGCGTGCAAGTCTCGAAACGTGTGCTCGTCGAATCTGCTCCCGCATCAAACTTCTCAGCTACGAAAGAACTCGACCTCGAGTTCTGTGAGGCCCAGGTAGGAAGCGAAGTCAGTAGTTGATGGTGGAGACCCTGTAGTGAATGTCGTATCATCAAACGATCGCCTCTCGGATCCCATACAAGCAGTCGGTTAGAGTAGTGTCTAAAGTAGTTGGGACCGGAAGTCAGGAAAGTGCTGGCGCGACAACTTACGGGAACCACTTGGGTATGCTGATGCACCGATCCGGAGGAAGGCACACACAAGTGAAACTGGAGCCTGGAGGAGTACCCGAGCCGAGGGTGAAAGGTCTAACCTGAGGAAGTCAACTATTGGGACTAGTGTGCTGAAGTCGACACCCGATAATGGCTCTGCAGGTAGTGAGTGCTCCGCTGTAGTCAAAAGCAAAGGTAGAAGGCCCACTGGAGGTGCTGCAGAAAGTGGAGACTCGACCGACGGTACTATAGCCGGTAGAAGATCATCTACTATAGAGACTGCCATAATCGGAAAGTCGTCGAGATGTGAAATGTCCTCAGGAATCTTCGCTGGTGGCACTGCCGGTGGTGGGGCTACTGGTGTGGGTGGAGTCGTCAGTGCAGGAAGCACCACTGATAGAGGTTTGAATGATTCTCGGACTCTGCTTCGTTGTAAGATCGTAGTCTCTTGCTCAATCTCGTTAATCAGCTGCATCACATCATCAAGTCGTTCTTCAGCCGATCCTCCTTGATGTAGGAACCATTAGACGAAGGGTCGGCTGACAAAGTCAGCTCTCGGGCTCGATCTTTGATGTGTCAAATATTGATAAATTCATGAGATGTGGACGGGTAGAGGGTAAGACTAGATGTGCCTACCCAATTCAGGAGTTGGGCGGTTTGATTGTACGTAGCGATTCCGTAGTGCTGGGATGATTGGACGGTGGTTGACCGGTGCAGTTGGTGCCGGGATGCGCGGGTTGCTACTTCCGATCGATTGGACTTTGCGGCCGATCGATCGGGTTTTGCAAGGTTTCTGTTTGCAGGAACAGATGTGCCTGATCGATCGGGCTTCGCAGCCGATCGATCGGACTAGGCTGTTTCTTCTGTCTGCGGGCTGGTGGGGTGGCCTGGACTGCACGGGGCTAGTGTTGAATCGGGCGGCGGCCGGAGCAGGGCTGGATCGGGGGGCCGCGGCCGGATCGGAGGGCGGACCGTAGTCGGGCGGCTTGTGGCTCGGGGTCGGGGTCGACTAAATTTCGACAGGCATCTCTAGCATCTCCTTCGCACTAGAAGCTTACCTATGAGAGCATTCTTCCATTGATCAGTGGAGGTCGCCATCCAAATCGAAGGAATTTTTAAAACCACCTCACGAATGTGGATATGAGTGTCAAATTCCTCGTCAGAAATCAAGCTAGAGGGAAATGACCGTTTGCCCTCCACAGCCACAGCAACGCAAGGTCGCGGATGACTCCCCTCTAGGGGTGGAGAGGATTGATATAGAGAATAATGGAAATAGGGAATGAAGACCCCCCTCCCCCACCCACCCACTCACACACACACTCACACTCTATCTATCCGTCTTGATCGAGATTGCTCGGAAGATAGTATGTAGGACAATCTTAGTTACAAAATGGATGATCACTTTTTAAACTAATAGTTAGAATTAGCCTAAGAGGCTCACACTCTTTTGTTTCTAGTAGATATGACTTATACTAATTGAATTTTGTTATTGGTGAATGGAATAATTCATTTGTAAGTTGTGCAGCTGGTTATCACCACCATATTGTCAACTAGGAAATCCTACAGATTCCTTAGAAATGGAAGAATTGGATGATGATTCCGTTTGTTCTTTTGTTTGATCAACCATTCAACTCTATTAATTATTTTTTGCCTTGCGCATTCTAATTTACTGGCTTCTCATTTACCTCCCCAATGTAGCATCATACTTTTGTTGTGGGTGATCTGTGCTAGAATTAAATCCATTGTCTTGTAATAACGTGTCTTGATCCCCTCCACCTGCTTTATTGTGAACTATCTATTCCCACACTTATCTACTATTTTAAGTAACCTCTAACCTCTATAATATGGTAGCTAAAATGCTATTTAGATTGATGGCAACTTTTTTTAAAATGTTACAAAGTCGCATGAGTCCAACACTTGCTATTGAATATTCAGCAATGGATAGCTAAAATGCTATTTAGATTGATGGCAATCTTTTTTATTTTTATTTTTTTTATGTTGCAATGTCGCATGAGGCCAACACTAGCTACTAAATAATCAGCAATGGATAGATATTCCTTACTATCAACTCCTATTATTTTTGTTTCTCTCTTGCTATTGGTGACGAAGTTCTAACATGTCACGTAAGAGAATATCTTTTAATCTTTAAAGTTGAAATATACACAATAAATGCATGCAACACACCTGTATTGCACGGTTTTGCACCTTCATTCTTAGTCGCTAAACTTATGTACTATACATATATTTAGACTGCCTTTACTTTTCCATCTCAATACACATTGCTACATTAAATTTCTTTGCACAATTATTTCATTGCCGATGATATCTTTGTGTCCAGTGATAGCTTACTTTTTATTGGAAAGTATTTGTTGCGTTGCAATATGTTCGTAAATAGTAACTCAGAAATTCATGTGCAGGCAATCAACAGCTTGAAGAATGTTGAATCTGCTGCGTTGTTACAGTTCCTTCAACCTGTCCTTAATATGCTTCTCCACCTCATCGGTGATGGTGGTGAAACCCTTCAGGTTTCCTGATCTCCATCACTAATGATTACTTGTTTCTAACTTTATCTAGTTTGCATAAGCTTAAATACGTTGTGGAAACTATTTTATTTTCTTTCATTTATTATTAGTATATCTTTGCTTGCAGGTTGCTGCCTTTCGGGCTATGGTGAATATTTTAATGCGGTAAACTTCTCAGTTTATGCCATCTGAAGTGTTTGTTGATGTTGTCCTAATATACAAAGGGGAAGCCTTGTTTTTTATGGTTAAGTTCCTAATTAGTAGATGCATCTTTTTCAAAATCATAGGACCAACAATTGGTATTTGCTTGTTATTTTCCGATGCTGAGATTTTTTTTTTACCTTTATCTTTTCACCAAACTTGTAAACTAAGCATGAGAGTTATAACCAGGTAAAATAGAAATATTTCATGTGTAACCGCCTTTTTGTTTTCCACACAGAAGTAACTAAAGTCGTTATGGCTTTTGGCAGGTCAATTAAACTTTCATAGAACACCATATTATCAAAATAATGGTTGATTAATCAATAAAAGTGGATGCCTGCATAGAAAATAAACTGAATTTAGTATACAGTTTCTGCTTCTGAAAACGTTTTATAATTTTTTAATGATTGTTTGGGTTACATAAAATTTTCAAACTGAATCCGTTTTTGAAAGATGTGACACAACAGCGTGGAGGGAGTGCCTTGAAACCGATGCAAAACCACTGAAGATGGATTGAGTGAGAAGAGGAAGGTAACCACCAGCCTCACACTGGCATAACCCTAATTTCTCCTAGTGAGAAAGAAGACAACACACACCTCCATCGTGGTTTGAGAGAAACTCAAAACCTACAAACTCGCTTCATTCTTCTAAAAACTGATTACATCAGGGCTATGACCCAGACATGTACCTAAATAACTAACATGTCATGAATAAGTAAACGCTATACATAAAATATACTGGAAAATAAGATAAGGCCCATGCATTGAGATCCATGTAGGAAGGAACCACTCCAATAATCGTGAGTATGAATTCAGCTCGGGATTATTTGCTTCCCCTGCACAGAAACTTGCCTTGAGTTTGATGCAGGTCAACGTACAGTCTTTGTCTACAACATCAGCATGGGTACATCCATGGCACCGCTTCAGTCGAAAGAGCTGATGGTGAAGACCCACTAATTGTTGGTGAAGGAAAGCACTGTGGTATGCTGGTAAAGTTCCTCGATCATGGCTCCACCAATCTCAAACAATACTAAGGTTTACGTGATCAACTGGTGGAAGGATATGCATTGTTACTATAAAATAAACCGCTTTGATTGCCTCGCCCTTGGGATTCACCATGTGTAGAGAAGTAGCGTCAGTCAAGTCGGGCTCCTCTTCATTGCTCGTCTTCTTTGAATCTTCTAAAGGCGCTTCAGCAGAACCCTCTGAGTCATCGAGAGAATCAGGGTCCTTTGCTGAAGACGTGATGCCTTCCTTAGGTTCTGGCTTGTCAACACTTTCAGCTACAGTTCATCTATGCCCATGGACTTCAGAACCCTTTCGTTGTTGAATAAGATTGTGCTTATTTATGTTTGCTTCCCCTATTGTGGTTGCATAAATTAAGAGCCATACTACCCGCACACATGCCCTCTCTCCAAGTTGACACACAAACAAGTCCAGAACCACTGCGAACTAGTATGAAAAGGAGCTACATGGCCCTTGTGAGTGCGTAAGAGAGAATGCAATCCCATCTCTGCACTTGGCTTAAACACGGCTTGACGTGTGGTTCCTTTAAAGGCGCCATGCAGGCCGATGGGGGCAAGGCCTCATGGTACGACCCACTCCCCCCGGAAGAGCTCGAGCTACGAGGACCGAGGATATCATTTAGGTCACGCTTGAGCTCGGACATGGAAAGCGAGGGGCGCGAAGTTGTGCTTGTGAAGAGGGTTCAAGTTGACCTCTAATCATGCGTAGAACCTTGGAGCTGACCTATGAGCATAGACTTTGGTCATGAACATAACACCTCAATCAACCTCTTCGTCGAGGTCTAGCTATATACTACATCACATGCCCTAACCATACCCTACTTAGAGGAGCCCGAGAGAGAATCCAGTCACAACTAAGACTACCTGCGCACAAGGAGTATAACTAGCATAGAGGCACGACCTAGGTGCAGCTAAGTAGCTAACTGTGCACCCTGTGGTCGCAGTCTGCATGTGAGGCGCGATGATCCCTCCAGAGGAGTGACACAAAACCTGACAGGTTGCAGAAGACATGTAGAGGCAAACCACTTAGGGGCACAACCCAATTATGGGAGACGGACGTGGTGCATTAGGTGGCAGGATGACAAGCACGTGGAGTATCGGTAACCACTTAAGTCGCTCCACATTGGCCACGTTCGACATATCATGAAAGTTAATAAATCGCTAGCACGAGCCGTGAATAGTGTAGGCGCCACACAAGGACGAGAAGACCAGATGACTCCAATCTGGCTCGGTCATGTGAAGGACATTCTTTCCCCTCCAGTGGCAGAGATACTAATGATAAGGATGATAGGCCTAAAGGAAATACTGACTGACATAGTGGTAGGACGGGGCGAATGAGCTTTGGATAGTGATGCTGCCTATACGGGGGAACACTGGAGAGATTATAAAAGGAACCCCAAGGCCTCCATACAAATGGGAGGAAAAAATAGGATATCAAAGGGAGGTAGAATCAAGGAGATCCAACAGATGGGATTCATCTGGATCAAAAACGTGCTGTTACTGTGGCCGCCACAGTAACAGAGTGGGATTTGGTCGGAATGAATCTCATTCGTCGGATTCGATCCGATCGGACGGTCCACGTGTGTCACGCATTTTATCTCGTCTGGGACGTCCCGCAGGTGATCATATATATATATATATAGGGTCAGGTTCAATGGACACTGTTTTTGCACTTAAATTTTTACACCGATTTTCAAATCAACTAGATAGAGGTTTCAGAATTTCTTGATTTTTTGTGAGCATAATCAACTCGACTTAGATAGCACGTCCACAAAAAATCAGTACGTTCTAAAGCCTCCAAGTACATCAAAACTAAAAGGCTTTATCAACCGTCCATTTTAATTATTAATTTGAAGAGCACATTTAACAAGTCTAGAGGCTTTAGAATGTGCTGATTTTTTGTAGATGTGTTATCTAAGACAAGATGATTATGCTCACAAAAAATCAAGAAATTCTGAAACCTCTATCTAATGGTTTGAAAATCGGTGTAAAAAATTGAGTGCAAAAACAATGTCCATTGAACCTGACCCATATATATATATATATATATATATATATATATATATATATATATATATATATATATATATATATATATATATATATATATATATATATATATATAGGGAGCATGACTTTGTATGCCCATGCATTAAAGACTTCAATGTATGCTCCTTTATTAACATACATAGAGGTTTCCAAATTTGCTAATTTTTTTGGAGATGATATCTATGTTGAGATGATCATCCTCACAAAAAATCAGCAAGATCTGAAACCTTAAGTATTTCAAATAAGCTCATCAAATTAATGGTTGAAATGGACTGCTGATAAAACTTCTAACATTTTGATGGACCTAGATGTTTCAGAATTTGTTGATTTTTGGTGGATATGCTATCTATAGCAAGATGATCACCCTCACCAAAAATCAACAAATTCTGAAACCTCTAGGTGTATCAAACTGATAGAAGTTGTATCGTTTGTCAATTTCAACCGTTAATTTGATGAGCTTATTTGAAGTACTTAGAGGTTTCATAATTTGCTGATTTTTTGTGAGGATGACCATCCCAACATAGGTACAATCTCCACAAAAAATTAGCAAATTTGGGAAACTCTATATATGTTAATAGAGGAGCATACATTGAAGCCTTGATACGCTCTGATACCAACTTGATGGGATGCGTACGCTTATATAAACCCAAGTGCAGAATTTAACATATAAAAATCTAAAAATCAGATTTCAGCAAAGCTTATAATCATCGTTCATCATCCAACCATTCCCAATCAGATTTAATTCAACGAAATAGTAAACTGACAATATGAGAATTAATTTCAGATAATAATAACTGAATTCCAGCAATAAGATGATCACAATCTCAAATAGAATAAGCCAATGTCTCAAGAACAAGTAAAGATCTAAACGAATAAACCCTAATGGATGAGATTCACGGAAAACCAAATATTGGGAACCCTAGTATGAAATCAGCAATAAGGCCGGTTGCGGGAAAGAAAGTATCACATGAAAAGATCAAAGGATAATCCAAACCGTGCTTTGGTCAATGCCGGCGGCTGACGGGAACTCCGTTGATGCAGATGAAAGGCGCGAAAGGGGAGGCGTGGTCCAGAAGAAGGGGTGAAGAAGCCGAGACGATTGATCTTGAAGACGAAGAAACTCCGCGTCGATCTTCCGCGAAGCCGTAGACGAATGGTGAGGCGACGGGGTAGAAGCTTGCGGAAGGAAGAAAAGACTGGAAGCAAAGAGGAATTCTTCGGAAGGGATACACCGAACAAGCGAGCCGCTTCTCCGTTCTAGGGTTTCAATTTCAGATTCTTCTCCCTTCTTGCAATTAGGGTTTTAGGCTTTATAGGGGATGAGACACAAAACACAAAAGGAAAGAAAGAGAAAGAGAGGCCGGTCGGGTAGAGAGAGAGAGAGGGACGCGCGGAAGAGAGAGGGGGCGCGGGGCTTTCGCGGGAGAGAGAGAAAGGGCCGGTCGGGTGGAAGTTTGGGCTAGGGTTTTGGGTTTTTGATTTTCCCTAGAATCTCATCCATTGAGATCTATTCTAATTTAAGATCCTACGGCTAAAAAGTAAACACAGAAATGAGTCAGTTCGGCATCTGTAGCTCGAACCGGATGCGAACATGGCTCGCACCTACCCAAACCAGAAATAAAAACAGAAATAACTAAAGATCCGTGGATCGGATCGAAACAAAATAAAAATTAAAGTTTTAGATCTCTGAATGGGCTTTCCACTGGTGCAGACGGATCGACGATCGGCTTCCTGGATCTCCGGAACGGATGAAAATACGCTATCAGCTGTAGCAAATCTGCACGTAGTATGCTCGTCTGCATCAAGTCCCCCGGACTCAAAAGAACTCGACTCCTGTCGAGCAAGGTCCTGGATCCGGCGGGGGCTCTTCTGGTAGTAACTGCGACCGCTGAATCTGCTCTGACTGCTCTCCCGGGTCCGGTGGCCAAGTAATCCGCCTCAAGTACGCAGTAACTCCATCTCGTATCCCCTGCCCCTCGACGCCAAGCGAAGACCTGAAAGCCAAAACCAACATCCTCCGCGGCACGATAAGATCTTCAAAATACTCAGATAATTTCATGTGATAATTGGAGTTTGGGTTGACATGAAATTCAAATGACATGTAAAAAGACAGGCCGCGGGAGCATAATGAGCTGCGGGTCATCGGCTTGCGCGATAGGCAATGGTGTAATTGAAAGGCCATGGGTTGCGGGTGCATTATGTGTTGCTCAAAGTGGCCTGCGCACGGTGCAAAACAAGTGGATTCTAGACCGGAAAGATGTGTCATGCAATCATTGTCTGGATGCAGTGAATAAAATAAGAAATTAAAGAACTCATCATGCCACTTGTTATGATTTCGAAAAATTAAAGATGATGGGTTGTCTGATATCTGAAAACATGATTCATAAGTAGTCTGCATCGAAAAGTGATCAAACATGCCACAATCGTCTTTAAGGTTAAACCCAACACTTGGATGATATGGATGCACAGATGATTGGTCTATGATTGTATATATGTCAGGCAAACGATGAATGCGAGTGTCATGAATGCCTACAGACTCTAAATGCGATGTGTATGCAATGGAATGCAAAATGTTGTCTAATCCCTTATCAATTCTTAGTAAATCAGATGAACACCCTACTAGATTATCAGCGAATGGGGGTATAGACTGACTCTGACTCAGAAGGGCTTGAGGTGCGTGGGATCGGTGTCTCCTAAAACATGTGGGCCATAGGGTGACATTGATGCCGTCCTTAAGGAAGGTATAGGTGTTGGCTCGTCCGTGATGTTGTACATCTCGGTCGAACTGCCATGGACGCCCTAAGATAACATCAACAACCTCTAAAGGAAGGACGTCGCACCAGATCTCATCGTGATATTGCAGCCCAATTGACAATTTTGCCAAACAACAATGAGTTACCAACTTGCTCGTGGTGTTGTCTAGCCAGGATGTTTTGTAAGGGTGAGCCAATGGTTTAACTTTTCATTTCTTGCTCTTAACTACCCTTTCATTGATCAGATTGGTGGTGCAACCTCCATCGATCAAGACACAAAGGTCCATTCCGTTGACATTGCAGACTGTTCGGAACAGCTCGAACCTCTGATTCTTGCAGTGTGGCTTAGGGGGTCCTCCACAGAGCTCGTGGGGTAACAACGCTTTGGGTGCTTGGGGTGATGGCGACTGGTGAATAACCAACAGGAGTGCAGTCACATCATCTCCCTCCAAGACTAAGTCATTGAAGTGTTCCCCTTCAGACTCGTGACTATCCTCGTCATTATCCGTAAGATTTGTCTGTGGATGGAATTGACGGCGAGGACAATCGGCTGACTTGTGACCCGGCTGGTTGCATTTGAAACACTTAATTTGGCTCGGGTTGGGTCCTAAAACTCCTTTACCCTTCTCAGTGGGTGCAGGAACTGTGCCAGCTACAGGTGAAGGTCCAGGGAGTGGTCGACTAATAGATCCGGATGGTGCCCTAGTGTTGTCATATCGCCGTGACGCAGATCGGAAGTGGTGAGACTCGACTTTCTTAGCCCGACGGTGTGCATCACTGACCTGATACAAGTCGTGAAGGGACACCACCTCTTGAATTGAAGGCTTGAGACCATTGACATACCTAGCGATGCTCTGCTCTTCATCTTCATGCAGAGCATTACGAGCTTGGAGCTTGTAGAATTCATTAGTGTAATCATCTACAGATTTGTGCTCTTGTCGCAGGTTTTGGAATTTCTGGAACACATTCTGCTTGAAATCAGAAGGGAGGAACTTCTGTTGCATTTTTCCTCGCATATGTGTCCACGTGGAAATCTTTTCTTTTCCTTTCCTACCCCTAGTGGTCTGCAACTGTTCCACCAAATCAGTGCATGACCTTTCAGTTTAAGGCTGAAAAACTTGACTTGTTTGTCGCGGGGGATTTCTTTCCACTCAAAGTACTGGTCGATTCGCTCGGCCCACTCTAGAAACTCTTCGGGGTCCATCCTACCCTCAAACTCAGGATTTTCTATCTTGATGCCCTGATCCTAGCTCCAATGGGATTTCGATCTCCTATGAGTTCTCCTACTTCGCCTATCAGTCCCGTCGGAGGAACTGACGCTGCCACCTCCGGATTCTAGATCTAGTTCGCTATGCCCTGGCGACGCTCTAGTCCTGGGTTCTCGATGGGGTCGGGGTTGATTTTGGGAATTAGTGAAGGCTAAGGACAAGGTTTCTATCTAGGTCTGAAGCCTATCCATGTGCTCTTGTTGCCTCATGAAGGCATCCTGCCAAGTACGGGGTGGAGAAGATCCAGCCATTATGGATTGTCTAGTAGATGCTATCGATGCACTCAAGAGAGAAATGGATGGTCCTAAAATGTATGCGATCACGCGATGCGTGTTACTAATTAATGCAAGGTACTAACTAAAATGAAAGGAGGAAAAAAAAAAAAATTTCAGCAAACATGCGATGATGCGAATGATGCGAGAGGATCGGCCGTTGCGTAAGGACGCGACGACTAGTGCGCTCTGATACCAACTTGATACGCTCTGATACCAACTTGATGGGAGGCGTATGCTTATATAAACCCAAGTGCAGAATTTAACATATTAAATTCAGATTTCAGCATATAAAAATCAGATTTCAGCAAAGCTTATAATCATCGTTCATCATCCAACCATTCCCAATCAGATTTAATTCAACGAAATAGTAAACTGACAATATGAGAATTAATTTCAGATAATAATAACTGAATTCCAGCAATAAGATGATCACAATCTCAAATAGAATAAGCCAATGTCTCAAGAACAAGTAAAGATCTAAACGAATAAACCCTAATGGATGAGATTCACGGAAAACCAAATATTGGGAACCCTAGTATGAAATCAGCAATAAGGCCGGTTGCGGGAAAGAAAGTATCACATGAAAAGATCAGAGGATAATCCAAACCGTGCTTTGGTCAATGCCGGCGGCTGACGGGAACTCCGTTGATGCAGATGAAAGGCGCGGAAGGGGAGGCGTGGTCCAGAAGAAGGGGTGAAGAAAGCCGAGACGATTGATCTTGAAGACGAAGAAACTCCGCGTCGATCTTCCGCGAAGCCGTAGACGAATGGTGAGGCGACAGGGTAGAAGCTTGCGGAAGGAAGAAAAGACTGGAAGCAAAGAGGAATTCTTCGGAAGGGATACACCGAACAAGCGAGCCGCTTCTCCGTTCTAGGGTTTCAATTTCAGATTCTTCTCCCTTCTTGCAATTAGGGTTTTAGGCTTTATAGGGGATGAGACACAAAACACAAAAGGAAAGAAAGAGAAAGAGAGGCCGGTCGGGTAGAGAGAGAGAGAGGGACGCGCGGAAGAGAGAGGGGGCGCGGGGCGTTCGCGGGAGAGAGAGAAAGGGCCGGTCGGGTGGAAGTTTGGGCTAGGGTTTTGGGTTTTTGATTTTCCCTAGAATCTCATCCATTGAGATCTATTCTAATTTAAGATCCTACGGCTAAAAAGTAAACACAGAAATGAGTCAGTTCGGCATCTGTGGCTCGAACCGGATGCGAACATGGCTCGCACCTACCCAAACCAGAAATAAACACAGAAATAACTAAAGATCCGTGGATCGGATCGAAACAAAATAAAAATCAAAGTTTTAGATCTCTGAATGGGCTTTCCACTGGTGCAGACGGATCGACGATCGGCTTCCTGGATCTTCGGAACGGATGAAAATACGCTATCAGCTATAGCAAATCTGCACGTAGTAGGCTCATCTGCATCAAGCCTTCAATGCATGGGCATACAAAGTCACGCTCTCATATATATATATATATATATATATATATATATATATATATATATATATATATATATATATATATATATATATATATATATATATATATATATATATATATATATATATATGATCAACAACCAACACTTTTGGTGCCAACACTTGTGCCAAGTAGGGCTGCAAATGAACCAAGACGTTCATGAGTAGCCAGTAAAGGCTCGTTCGAACTTGTTCGATTACTATTTGAGCCAAGCCCAAGCCTAGATTTTAGGCTCGTTTAATAAACAAGCCAGGCTCAAACATACTAAAGCTCGGCTTGATTGGGCTCGTGAACATGTTTGTTTAGTGATTGTGAGCAAGCTCATGAACATGCTTGTGAATAAGTTCATAAAAAGCATGAATAGACCAAAAAAATATAGTCTAAGATTTGACTTAAGACAGGTCATGAACAAGCTTAGTAAGAGCTCGTTCGAGTAGGCTCGTTTATTAAACGAGCCAAGATCAAACAGACCAAAGCTCAGCTCAGCTCATTCTAAAACTCCTAGGGGCATCAAATGTTAAAAGTTTTATCAAGCGTTCGTTGTAATTGTTAATATGAAATATCACATTTGATACCCCTAAAAGTTTTAGAATTTGCTGATTTTTTGTGGGTGTTCTATCTAAGGTAAAATGCTTATGCTCACAAAAAATCAGCACATTCTAAGACTCCTAGGGCCATCAAATGGGTGGCTGTCCATTTTGTCGAAATAGGCTGCTAGACTATACCCCTTATCCCATATATATATATATATATATATATATATATATATATATATATATATATATATATATATATATATATAGGGGCGTGTTAGGATGCGGTGTGTGGTGCGTGCGGCGTCGCACCGCAGCTGCCTGATGCACCGCTGCGTGCGTCGCACGCACCGCAACGGTGCATCAGGCGGCTGCGGTGTGACGCCGCACGCACCGCATTTTATCATTCTTCTCTCTCTCTCTCTCTCTATATATATATATATATATATATATATATATATATATATATATATATATATATATATATATATATATATATATATATATAGAGAGAGAGAGAGAGAGAGAGAGAGAGAGAGAGAGAGAGAGAGAGAGGCTAGAATGCGGTATGTGGTAAATGCGGTAATCCAATTTAGATGCACCTAGAGGTTGTGGAATGTGCTGATTTTTTGTGGATGTGTTATCCATGCCGTGGATAGAACATGCACAAAAAATCAGCATCTTCCAAAACCTATTGGTGCATCAAAATTGAAAGGACTTTTGTCGGCCGTATATTTGAATCATTTCAATATAATGCACCTATAGGGTTTGGAAGGTGCTGATTTTTTGTGCAAGTTCTATCCATGGCATGGATAACGCATTCACAAAAATCCTGATGGGTATTATTCTTCGGGAAAAATCCTGATTTTCTAGGAAATAATTGCAGAAACTTAAATAGGAAATGCCAAAGAATCCATTACCTTCTTAACTCTGTTTGTATTTCACGAATGCTAGAATGTTAAAAGATATTTTAATAACATGAAATGCATTTATAGATCAATTATGTCTGTCAGGTTGCTTTCATTCTAGATTAAGTATGTCGCCTTCTGGCATAATCAGTTACAGATGTTTCTTCGATTTGAATGCTGTCATCTGTTGATTATGAGCATTTTGTGAGAATCATGTTTACATGAACTTTGACTATTATTCTAAACTCAAAATATACATAACCTTGTAGGAATTGTATGTTCATGTGTTTAGGCCTTTAAGGAATCAGGCACCTAGCTTGTATCAGTGCCCAACACTGATTCTCTTACTAGTATCGTTCTAAAGAACTATTCAATCTTATACACTCAGAGTTGTTCTAGGTTGCATTCAGGCTTGCTGCGAGGGGCCTTTATATCTTTCATTTTGTTTAGGCCATTTTGATGGTTGTGGTAGTTAGAACCTTAGAGGTAAAGGATGAACCTTTTTTGTACTATACCATTATAATCACATGTAAGGTAAAGCTGAGTTAAGCATATCTTTCCTTCATATATCAATGACCACATGGTCAATTATTTCTTGTGATGGTTATATATTTTGTCTTTGTATGTGACTGTGGGGCATACTTACTTTTTTCTTGCCTATAAACTGTAGTGGACACTGTATGTATTGTTTTCACTGTACCAAATATGTAGTTAATATCAAGCGATTTTCTAGTAAAACCAAGCAACTCAAAATATAGGAACTATAATGCATAAGCTGATGGTTTTTAATCTTTTCCTCAGTAATGTATATTGAATACTATTTTTTATGTTTATTATGGACGACTGAAATATGCAGGGTGCAACAAGAGTCATCAGATGGGGCTGAAAGAAATAGATTTTTAGTTAACTATGTTGATTATGCTTTTGATGACTTTGGTGGTCGGCAAGCACCAGTTTATCCTGGCTTATGTACCGTCTGGGGAAGCTTGGCTCGGAGTAAGGTAAAATACGACCTTTACTTTAGAATTTATGTATCACTGTTTCTTAAGTAAGATAGGATCTTCCTTCTTGATAATGTTGATTCTTTGATGCACCTCTTTTGCTTTTGTAGTCCGTCAAAAGTTGGTCCCAGTTTACGCTGATTTCACAAGCCACAATCCATCCTGATTTTAGACCTATGCTATTTGAGTATATTTGATCAATTTTGGAAGTCTTTTATTTGGTTGGACAGAATAAGTATTTCTCGCATTTTAATGAATTTAATAGTTTATATTACAATGACTTCAGTTTTTATTATTTCAATATGATGTCTAGGTGTTTCGTGCAACCCTCTTCTCTGTTAGTAATTTGTTGTCCCTTAAGTTTCTGTGTCTAAAAGGTTTTGCTTGTTATTCGCCTTTGCATTCAAAGGTTGAATTTAATTCTAATAGATTCATTTTATGAATAATTTATCAAAATGTAGGGTTTCTAGGGCAGTTATAACTGCAAGATTAGTGCTGCTGGATGCATGATAGCTGTTCAACGCTTTGTTCTCTGATATCCTAATCATTTATGTGCTATTGGGAAGCTAGGTTTCCAATGCCTATTTGTAAACTTATAAAGCGACTCTCATCTAGTCCAAGGTTACTGAATTTTTTCACATATGAGGGATGTTATGAAATTTCTGGACCTAAATAATTCATCTCAAATTGATTATTGATCTGTTTATTGGATTTGAGAGTTTTACCAATTTGTTAGAACTTTGTTGTATAGGGATCTGGCATTTAATGCTTACATTAGAACTTAATAATAGATATGCTCTCTTGTGGTCTCCATCGTTAGTTGCCTTAGTGCAAAATATCAATGAAATAGTTTTTTTATAAATGAGTAAATAGGGCCAACAAAAGACTGCATGTTTTTTCTTCTGTACTGTTTTATTTGAGAAGGAAAAGAAACTAAATCGATTGGTATAGGAGTCAAATATCTTTTTCAACAAGAACTTGGAGTCTCAGGTTTTGAACTATGGTTCGATGAATAACTACCTTGATGATTGGCTAGGAAGCACCGATATGGATATAGGGATACGGATATGGCGATGCGTGGATATTTTTAAAAACTATGATACACGGTACGGCAGGGATATATATATATATATATATATATATATATATATATATATATATATATATATATATATATATATATATATATATATATATATATATATATATATATATATATATATATATGGGAATGCTTAGGTGTGGTCCGTGCGGTCCGCGGTCCGTAGCTGTCCGATGCATCGGCCGCGTGCATCCGATGCACAGAGTGGTGCATCGGACGGCTGCGGACCGCAGGCCGCACCTAAGCATCCCCCCCTATATATATATATATATATATATATATATATATATATATATATATATATATAAAATAAATTTTTTAATGCTAGAATATGAATAGTGAATAATTTGAAAATTAAATATGACCATGTTCATTATTCATTACATGATTTACATTCAATATAACCAAAAAATATAAAGCTAGTGTCACATTCATCAATTACAAAAAAGTAATGTTAACAACATTGCGCAAGTGTTACATTCATCCTCCATTACAAAACGCTAGTAAAAGACACTAACATTCGTCATCCATTACAAAATACAAAGTTAGTGTCACATGCATCATCCAAAAAACAAAATATATAAATGATATCATTAAGAAAATGGTTACGTATGAAATTTAGACCCATATATGAAGTTTCGGTCGGGTTCGGATCGGGTTTTCGGATTTTGGTCTATAAAGCTATCCATACGTATCCCGATGTATTGGTCCCGTATCCTCAGCGTATCGATTCTGTATCCCCAGCGTATCGATTCTGTATCCCCAGCGTATCGGTCCTGTATCCTGATGTATCAGATTTTTTTTTTTGTTTTTTTAAATATGGATATTTCCTAGTCGTATCGGATATGTATCCTTGTCGTATCGGGCTGTATTAGAGTATCGGGAAGTATCCGATACGGGTACGACACCTATTTCAAAGTATTGGTGCATCCCAGATGATTGGAGTCACACCACCGGATAAAGTGGTTCTCTCACCATGAGAAAGTTTTGGGGGTACGACAGTTTTTCTAAGGAGAAGGAACTGTACCTGTTCGGATTATTTCTCATTATAAAAGATAAATGAACTTGTTTATACATGTTTATATTGACACCCTAGAAGCGATCTTGACCACATACCAAATCTTCTAAAGCTAAACAAACTAATAAAAATGATTATTATTTTAATTTCAAGTAAAACTAGTTAGGGTGGTAACTTCTAAAAACTTTTGTATCTGCCATATGCAACTCTTCCTTATAATTTGATGAGCTACTTCAGAAACATATATAATAATGTTGAGCTACCATGATTTTCATGCTATGGTCCTGTGAAGTCTGTGTCGTGATACAAAAAAATTACATTTTTATTAAACAAGCTAAAATACTTCCTGATAGCAGTTTATCTACTCACATACACTGTTCTAAAACTGGGTAAAATTCGGCTGAGACGGACCAATTCAACTCGACTAGGCCAGATTGAGTTGAATCCGAGTTTTGAGTTTTTGACCATTGCTCACATACATAAGGTCCTGATACAACTGGAATTCATACAAAAGTATCCATAAACATGTTATAGAATCAACTACCACACCTTTGGCTTCCGCTGCACGATATATGTCTGATTTTATTCTTGCAATCGGCAATATATGTTTGTCTTAATGTGAAGTATACTTTGCATTCGTTGCTATCGAAAGTGACCAAAACATATCTCATCAAAAACTTCATCATCCACGAGAGATCCGGAAAGTGTATCTTTAACATGCTGCTCTTGGAGGACACCACCATTTTTTTTCTTCTGTCAGCTCTTTATGGTTTTCATCTTGTTTTACATTTGTTGGACTTTGACATCTTTACCAACTCTTCCTTAACAAGCATGGGACTTTCTAGTCTTTGAGGAGATGGGTACAAATGATGGATTCATAACCATTGGATGTGTCGGAGTGAAGGCTGCTTAAGTTCACTGTATGCACAAATTGATCATCATTTCTTTGTATTATCGTTTTACGAGTGGCCTTTATCTTACCCAATCCCCAAAGGATTCTTTCAAGCATTTTCTTCTGGTGTTGACCCATGATAGGAACTTGAGCTAGCTTCTTGGTTACCCATGAAACCCTTAAAATGGCCACTATGATATAATAGCTGAAAGTTTAAATACAATATGCATTGCAGGATAGAATAAAAATCCTCTTTTCCAATAGGTTAAAGATTGAAAAGCAACAAAATATTTGAAAGAGTAATTTTTTTCTTCTTTTGTATATTTGAATCAACATGCAAACTAGATAGGTTGCTGGAGACTATACCTGTCTACTTGAATATTTACCCAAATACCTTATTAATTCGGGCAAGATCTCAATGGAGTAACATCATTATGATGAGATAACTAAGAGTACATGTCAATAGAGTTCCACCTTTTCCAAAACTTTTTAATCATACCAACTATTAGTTAAATCAAACGTCAATTTGTTATAATACATGTTCATGCTTATATGGGGTTCTCAATGACTTACCCTAGGCAGAATATTCACTTTAATGAAACGAAGTATCCTCGAGGAGACGAAGCAACTTCAAGGCCAAGAAAGTAATGAAGCGGGCCAAGGAAGTAACGAAGCGGGCCAATGTTTTTCATCTCAAATTACTGTTGGAAGTGTCTTCTGAGAATCAATGGTAGTAGTATCATCACCAGTGATTATCATGTCGTTAACATAGAGAAGTATGATCGCACGATCATGAGCAGAGGTATGAGTGAACATAGCATAATTATTCATACTCTGTGAAACCCGGCTGCATGTACCTAGGACCTGAAGTGCTCAAACCAAGCCCGTGAAACTTGCTTGAGTCCATAAATGGCTCGACGAACACGACAAAAATATTGGGGAGGAGTCAATAGACCAGGAGGGGGCTGTATGTAGATTGTAGACCTCCTCAGATAGATCTCCGTGAAGAAATACATTCTTCACATCCATTTGGAAGAGTGACTAGAGACGAATAGAAGCAACTGTTCACAAAGTTCCTGCAATAGTCATTTTTGCAAAAGGGGCGAAGGTCTCCTCGTAGTCAATGCTATACTCCTGAGTGAAATCACAAGCAATTAGACGAGCCTTGTACCTCTCAACCGACCCATCTAAGCTAGTTTTGATCCGATAGATCCAACGGCAACTGATAGGGTCCTTCCCTAGCGGAAGATGAACGAGCTCCCAAGTACCAGTCTTTTGAAGAGCTTGCAACTCCTTAGTCATAGCCTGCTTCCAATGGGGTTACCTGGACTGTCTCGTGGTAAGTTTGGGGCTCCTGAAGCTAGTGGATAGCTGCAAGAAAGTCCTGAAAACGTGAAGAATATTAAGCAGTATAAGAGAAGGCATAGCGATCCGGAGGATTTTGATCATGCTTAGGGTAGCACCGTGAAGTAGAAGGAATAAACGATCCATCTTCAGGGCTGGACGAGACTGACAGTGAGAGTAGTGAGGCAGGGGAGTTTGGTAGAGCAGGAGCTGCTGGGGCATGCTGACGAGTGACGAGTGACCACGCGTGTAAGTGGGAAGTGATTGGTTGATGTGGGAGATCAAGTATGGAAGGAGACACAACATGAGCGTCTGGAGCAACTGATGAGTCAGCTGTGGGAGAAGGTACCGAGATCTCGGAGGAGGATAGTAGAGGAGTGGACGACTGAGAAGGGTGAGAAAGGACAAGTCTTGGTTTATGGAGATCCCTGAGTAGAAAGGTGTGTTAGCAAAGGTCACATCACGAGAGATATGTATACGATGACTAGAAGAATTATGACAACGCCAACCCTTGTGCTAAAAGCTGCACCCGAAGAAGACACTTAGCTGACCAAGAAGCGAGTTTTGCTCACTCACTAGGAGAAGGAAGGAATCTAGGGTCGTACTTGAAGTGGAGGTCTTAGAGATTGTAGGAGCCGGCTTCGTGCTATCCACATACTTCCATTGCTTGTGAGCCCCAAGATGCATGCGTAAGGTGGAGGCCCACAATCAAAAATTTTGAAGCTCCCATGAGAACGTCCATTTTAGGAAGTTTGTCGGGCTTCAAAGATGCGACCATAGTTGATATCTTGGGGGGGGGGGGGAGGAGAGAGAGAGAGAGAGAGAGAGAGAGAGAGAGAGAGAGAGAGAGAGAGAGAGAGAGAGAGATCTGACGGACTATCATAATTGTCCACTAGAAGATCCGAGAGAGCAAGAGGAGTTCAACGCAATGAAAATAGTGATAATTGGACATTATTTGGTCCTTCAAATGGGTCAAATTCTGCTTTGTTGCGAGTTACTGTGAACTACTATTCATATCAACCTCTGTTAACTTGCTTCAAACCAAATTTTCAAACCAAAGTGATGAACCAGTGAGAAAAGATTCAAACCAAAGTGAACCTGTGAAAAAGATTTAAACCAAACTGAACCAGTGAACCAAGCTTGAGAGAGAGGGCAGTTGAGCCGGAAGAGTTGAACCACTGAACCAAAATAATGAGTTGGTAGAACTTAAATTATGTAAAATCTCATCGTTGAAAGGATGTGTGGCTGTGATGAAGCCTTCAGGAGATTAGGTCAGTAGTAACCCACTGTTTAGTCTCTTCTTAATCGAAACGCTGAGGTCACCGCCATAGCCTCGAAATGTTGAGGTCACTGCTACAGAATCGAACACCATCGATTCAGAGATCATCCATTGCGGGAGCCAGAAACGATCCACTATCTACTGCTGGAGACGATTGACGGCGGCGAGGTGGCGAAAAACTTGAATCTGAACCTCGATGAAGCTCAATTGATGCAGGCTTCGTCGAGATGATGCTGATGTTGGAGACAATCGACTGAGGCGAGGTGGTGGGAAACCTGGATCTGGAACTCGATGATGGTGTTGAAGATTCCCTTCGTCAGCAATCGGTTGATGCAAGCTTCGATGAGATTATGTTGTAGATGGTGATGAAGCTTCGTTGTGGACTAATGTGGTCGACCGCTGAAGCCACAATCGTTGAAATGGTGCTAGTCTCGATGAGGGCTTGAATTGAAGGAAGGCTAGGAAGCTCACAAGAGATCCATTAGGTCTCTGATACCATATTAGACCAAAAGAGGGAAAAGGTCAAAGCGGATTTGGGAGTGAAGACCTTGCCTTCCTTATTTGGCTAGAAAGCACAGACACTTCCCCAGGCCCCATGTACCCGTGTCGGACACGTGTCGGACACCGACACTCACCAGACACGTGCCGGACACGCATGTGTTGTGTCCCATGTGGTTCCGGGAGATGGACACGGTCGGGCACTCGCCGGACACGGCGGGTTGACGGGCTGTTCGATATAGGGTCGGGTCACAAGCTATTGTGATTCAGTTTTGACTTCAATTTATCTGATCCTCTGAGGTTATAACCTCAGAGGATCATATAGTTTGAAGCCAAAACTGAATCGTAGCTGTTCTTTTACATGCCATTGGGGCTTGAGTGCGATTCACTTGTCAGGATGGTTGTAACAGACAGTTATGATTCAGTTTTGGCTTTAACCTATCTGATCCTCTGAGGTTTTAGATAGGTTGAAGTCAAAACTGAAACACATTTGTTCTTTTCCATGCCATTTAAGGCTGTGTGCGATTCACTGATCACTCTGGGTGTACTAACGGTTGCGATTCAGTATGCATTAAAATTTTATTTTAGTTGTTTTCTATAGGTTTTTTTGGTTATTGAAATATATATGAATTATAAACACACATAAAATATAAATAAAAAATATTAATTTATTTTGCCGTATCCCCGCCATACTCGTGTCCTTTTTTAGGATTTGTTGTGTCGGCCCATTCCAGTGTCAATGTTTCTTAGTTATTTGGGCAATGGCTCTATATATGACTATACAAAGCATGTGCTCACCAAAGGTGAGCATATCCCAAAGAGGCAAATAAACTTTTATAAAGACTAAGAATATATTTACACACTCTAACAATGTGTAATGTGTAACTATATATTCCCGCATTAGGCATTTGTAATTGAAACATATAGTTCTACCCCAAAAAGAAAAAGAAAAAAGAAACATATAGTTACTAGATTGTGCGTATGCAACATATATTTGTTTTTAATAAATCAACGGCAATCATTATATTTAGTCACAATTAAGGATTACACTTATTTGTTTGGAGTGGGTTTGGATTAAATTCGAATGGGGGCACAATTTCCATAATTTCAAGAAAAAATAAAATAAAGAAGCCAATGTTCTTAATGAACTGGCATAGTAAACTTTATTTAAGTCAAAAAAGTTGATAAGAATCTTCAGTGGATTTAAGACATCAACGGTAATGTTTGTACAATGTTGTTACAGTATACCTCATTTTGTTTTCAGTTGAACATGTGATTAGTTGAATAAATATTTGTGTCATACACATAATTCTTAGTTGAATTAATTCTGAAGGTTTAATTTCTTTGATATGCATGTCTAAGTATTGTACTTGTTGTACTAAAATATTTACTTTTTCTTATGACCATACCAATAGTTTTTTTATTAAATGCCTACCAATATGTGCTCTTTATTTGCATTCTTATGCATTACAGGCTAAGGGCTACCGTGTTGGGCCAGTTTATGATGATGTGTTGGCGATGGCATGGTTTTTCTTGGAGCTTATTGCAAAATCAATGGCGTTAGAACAAAGTCGGCTTTTTTACCACACTCTTCCTTTAGGTAGCTTTTACATTATGGATTATCAAGCCTTAAAATTCTATTCTTCTGTAAATATCATGATACTGCATATACTTCACCAAATCTTTGTTATGTGCCTAAATTTCTAGGACTGCATGAAGTTCTTTGTATCTACTCTTTAATTGACATAGCAATTTTTTCTAAGCAAACATTTTATGTCCATCCGTTATATAAATGTTAGCATAACCATCAAGTATTGGCTCATCTACTCGGTGTTGGCTTTATCAATCCTTCTTCGCTAGTCAATCCTTGTTTAGGGCTATCTTTGTTTTCACTGCAAGCTTTTCAATATCATTCCTAACAACTTCCATCAATGTTATTATGGCTTTTCTCTTTCTTGACCTCTCTGTAGTAATCCTAGACCCTCTTCTCAATGTGGCCACCTCTGCTCTCCATTGTTCATACCCACACCATCTTAATTTGTTCTCCATTATTTTATTACGACGTGTGCTATTTCCCTATACTCCCTCTAGGACACTCATTTCTTAACACATCTCTCTTAGTTTTTACACACATCCACCTCAATATCCTCATCTTTGCAACGCTCAGCCTGTGATCTTGAGCCCTCTTGTGGCCCATTATTTTGAAGCATACCACTTTCTAGTCTTATTTTGACCTATAAATATACTATATTAGATCTTTAAGGGATGCATCAATCTCATAGCACCCCCGAAGGTCCTCTCCACTTTGTCCAACCATATCTAATTCTTCTGGTCATGTCATCTATCTCTCCATTCTTCTTTATACTAGGCCCGATGTACACATAACAATTACATTTTTTTATTTTTGTATTATTTTGCTTTCTTTTTAATTGGGCTTCATTTCATCACTATTTCCATTGAAGTCCATTTAATAGGGCTTGGTATAAACAATGCTAGATGGTTCAATTGTCTTCAAGAAGACCCCCATATATCAATTTGCTAACTTGAATTATATGTTAGCCGATAAATTGAGAAGTTACTTGGAAGGGGAGTCAAAAGTAAATTTATGATGTAGGCACCTAAATAGGTTCACTAAGTCGGATACCCTTCTAGCGACTCGATTAGTTTTATTTTTCAATATAGCGCATATGACATCAATAAAGAGAGGAAGCAAAGTTAGTTTATCATAGATCTAACGCATATTTTAGTGTCAACCATTGTCTAAAATGAATGATAACTTAAGTGTGATAGCTTCTCTGACAGCGAGATCACTCCAACTAAGTCATTTCCTCTTATAACCCTAAGATATATAATTTATTGGAAGAAGCACCCTCCCGCAAAGAGACTACATGCCTTATAACTATAGATTGATAATCCATTAATGGAGGCCATGGAACTAGTGATATTTTAGTCCCACTCCCGCTTCATTTTTTGCTGCCAAATGTTTATTTATCCTATGTATCAAGCCCTACATCTCATGTCTGAGTGTCAGAGATCTGTACTTTTCAAGATAATGGGTTGTGCGTAGCATTGCCAGTGTGTGCATATACACCAAACTATTCGTGTGTGCTGGTGCACCACACTACATCTATATGTTTGTGTATCACACTGCATGTATGTGCATGTGCACCACACTCCTGTATGTGCCTCTATGCATAATACTGCATGTGCTGTGTTTCCTATGCAACATGCACTATGGTGCTCCCACTGCTCATGCAGTGTATGCTGCCTGCGATGTGTTGCATATGAAGCAAGAGCTGCTAGTGCTTTTACTGCATGTGCACTATGTGATACCTGTGTTTTGCCGTCGGTGTAGCAAGTGCTGCTAGTTGTACATGTACGTATCTTATTATCTTATCCAAGGTTCGAAATTTCCATTCAATATTTCGACCTTCTGGAAAATGGAAATATTTCGACAGTGTGGAAATATTGTGATTTGATGGAAATGGTGGAAATATTGATTTTTTAATGAAATTTTTGAATGAAACTCTGGATAGTCATAAACCAAGTCTAGATACACACTTTAGAACACTCAGATAATATTTGCACCCTATCTATGGGTTTCGAGCTTGATATAACATGTATTCTATACATATTGGGCTGATAACCAGTAAACTGAAAAACATAAACTTCATCAACTTCATATATTTACATATATTTACATTGTTTACATCATGAATAATACATCACTCTTCTTCACTCGTTCAAGTAATCTCTTCTTCGCTCGTCCAACTAAAGTCATCATCATCAGCCGCTCCTGATGCACCACTGCAGCCTCCGACTGACAGACTAGGTCCACTGCCACTAGCATCATGAACAGATTGCGTCGGCATCCATTCTCTCTCAGCACGCTCCCGCTGGGTCCTTCTTAAATCTAAGACCGCCTGTCGATATTGCGCTCTCTCCTCTTCTGTCTCAATATCTAGTGGGTACTCGATATCATCATGTGAACGACCCCTGGTTGATGGAGTGGTAGTATGTCTGGACTCCTCGATCCGTTTCTTCTTCTTCAGATTTTTAGGGGTTCGAACCTGAACTCCTTTATATTCTCCACTCCTCAATAGAGTGCGCATGGTTACTCTGACTTCAAGAGGAGCCTTCAAGCACTCTGCGACATCGGGGAAACAGCCGGCGAGGTGTTGCTTCAACCGTTTAACACCTCCACTACCGATCTTTTTGCCACAATATGCACACTGTGACTTTTGCTTCTTTTCGTCCAAGGGAAACCCATGCTGCCAACCTATGTCTTTTGAACTGAAATCCCTATGCGGGGGAGGTTGGGAGGCCATCTGTAAATGAGAATAAATAATATTGATAAAGTTAAATAACTCTATACAATCTATTATTCTGGAATTCTAAGTAGGCTAGTAGCATATATTTCTTTACATGATATACAGATACATCTCTTTCTAATATTTATAAGAATAAAGAAAGTGTAAATTAAGACGGGAACAATCCAAATGATGCATCAAATACTTGACTGAAAATACAGACTAAATAACCAAACGTACATAAGAAAGAAGGATACATCAAAATATAAAGGAACATAAAATCTATTGCCAAAATGATCGACGGTCCGGCTCATAATCATTTCTGGGATCTTGTCTCCGGTAGATCGATGCAAGGTATTCCGTGCAATAATGATGCCATGTCATATATCGATGATGCCACTCTGTAAACTCTCACATACTGCTGATACTCCGGTGCCGACACACCAACCAAATATCCAATCATCGGATACTGTGTATAAACAGCGATTGTGACACCTCCATCTGCATGAGGATATACAACTGCACTTTCAGTCGTCGGCTGATGATATCCATATGGCCCATATGGATATAGTCCATAGCTCTGAGGTTGAGAGACATAAGAATTATCGCTTTGGTTAGGATATCCATATGGCTGGCCATGACTATAATATGGATCACTAGACTGGTCATGACTATAATATGGGTCACTAGCTTGCCCTTGACCATAATTGTATCCGCCACTGCTCGTGCTCATCGCATCAAATTGGGACGATAAAGAATCAACCTTATGGCTCCAACGAGTAGATGTGGAGCTACCTCTATCAGTTTGCCTAGGTCCACCTCATCTACGCTCGTACTGCTTCTGCCTTTTCTCTCGCGGTGCACCATGATCACTGTCCTGAGTAGCATGATCGAAATGAGCCTCTGCAGTAAATGGGCTCAACGGTCTCTGTGATGCCGATGCACCTTGTGTGTCATGCCTTCCCTGACTAGCACTGCCCCCACCTCCACCACCACCATAAGAAATATCAGCACCACCGTGACTACCACCATGACTATCATCGTCGTCGTCGTCGTCGCTAGGAGTTTGCGTCTCCTTTTCGCCTATATCATCCCGCACATGGGTAGATAAAGCATCAATATCAACACCCATCTCTGAGACAATGTATGTGCTCGGTCTTCCTGACGGGGTATCCATGGTTGGAGATCCTAACTCCTTAATCCACTGATACAGCGGATCCTCCTCTTCATCATCAGTAAAAATATCACTGAGATCGATCGGCGTTATATCTCTTTTCTCTCCTTCTCTCATATTCTTTATCATGAGCCTTAAGTTGTAATGGACCCGTACAAGCTTTTCCAACCTCTCATGCTCTAGCCTGTTTCTTCTCTTGCTATGGATCAATCCAAATGTGCTCCAATTACGCTCACACCCTGATGAGGATGCAGTCTGTGAAAGGACTCAAACTGCAACTTTGCGTAGGCTAGGGGCCGAAGTGCCATAAGTCACCCACCACTCGGCTGCATGAATAAGAATTTATGTTGATAATTAATTATGCTGATAATTACGCTCACACCCTAATTTATATTCACTATTAAAGTATTATACCTGGCTGCGAAAGAAGTCTCCCGCTTATTGCAGCCGGTGTTGCAAAGCTACCAATCGCATCTCTAAATATCTTCAACTGCATATGCATTTGAAGATTTAAGTTAACAATTATGTTTTTGTTTTAATTTTCATTTAGAAAATTAGAGGTATTTACCTCACTAAGGCATGTTGCTTGCTCTTGAGGATTCGATAACAACTTGGCTACCACTTCTTGAAGCCCCTGAATAAGATCATCACGTATTCCAAGATCTTGGGAATAATGATATATCAGATTTAGATAGAACACTGCGGGATTAAATAATTTGCGTGGTTAAAATGGTGTAAATTCATCAAACATAAATGGCTTGATAAATAGAAGTGATTTTTACCAGCCTTTTGTAATGGATGTGCCAGCTGCTTTGTCCATCTTTTCTCAATAATACCCAATATCCTGTCGGGATAACGAGCGGTTTTCTTTATAGCTTCTTTCATCTGATCAATAGCACGATGTAGATACCCCATGGTGGGTTTCTTATCCCCATCCACCATCCTCAGTACTTTCACAATAGGAGCTAAGATAGCGACAACTTCACAGACTTTAACCCAAAATGTTGAACTCCCAACCATGTCCTCGATATTTGTGGCAGCATATCGTCCATGGTATTGTATCCACTCAGGAGAAGTAAACATTGCCCTAAGTTGATCTTTCTTATCGAGCAAGCTCTATAGTGCAACATAGTTACTTGCAAATCTAGTGAGACCTGGTCTCACAATATCCCCCCCCCACTTCTCTCTCATCATAGCAAGCACGAACGAGTGATTGTAGATATAATTCGTAATTAATCTTGCATTCTTCATCAACTCCACCATGCTTTTCCTCTCCCCAATGTCCTTAAGTATCAGGTCTATACAATGAGCAGCGCAGGGGGTCCAGAATAAGTTATAGCCTTCTGTATCCATGAGTGCCTTACCGGCTTTCATATATGCACTGCCATTGTCTGTGACAATCTGTACAACATACTCCTTCCCAACAGAATCTACTATTTCCTTCATTAAATTATACAAATATAAATGGTCCTTCACATATGCAGACGCATTAACTGATTTTAGAAAAATTGTTTGACCATCACTGCATGCCATAAAATTTATCAATGACATGCGTGTAGGACTTGTCCAGCCATCACACATGATGGTAACACCGTACTGTGGCCATTTTTTTTCAAAGAGTTCATGTATTCCTGGAGGTCCTCATCCTCTTGGTCAAGTAGGGGGTTCATCAACTCGTACGCACTTGGAGCTTTCACTCCTGGTCCACACCTACCAGTCTCATCAATCATTGTCTGGTAATAAGGATTATTGGCCACTGCATTAGGTGCCAAACCCCCGTAGTGTACAAACCGTGCAATAAACTTGTGCAGCTTATTCTTAATCCCCTTCTTATGTACTATCTGAGGAATTGTAGGTTGGTTTGTGTCTTGTCCTCTATAAGCATAAGGATCAAAAGTTGACTGTGAGCCTGACCTTGTAGACTTTGACCGAAACAAGCTGCTAATACCCTTCCCCTTTTTGGTAGTACCACTAGCTCCGGAACCACCTACCGTCTCCCGTACAGATTGACCAAAATTTGGCCTCGTCTGCTCTAACCTCTCTCTTTGCTCCTTGTCCCACTCCTCAGCACGAGACATATTTTTTCCTAAGTTAAATGCTGGATCATCATCGTCAGAGATATCCTCTTCAATATGGATCGGAGCAGCTAGACTCTCCCTAAACTGCTCCTCAGTCCTCCGTCTCTCAAGTGTCTTATCCTTGCTTGCTTTCTTTCAAAGTCTCCCTCATAAGTTCTCTAACCTCTATGGGACACTTAACACATTTCTCAATATTAGGGAATCCTCCCGCTAAATGTTGCTTCAATCTTGATACCCCTCCACCCTTAAGAATTTTCTGACAGCAATTACATTGGGACTTGGACTTGTCATCACCAACAGCGACACCATGTTCCCACCCGATATCTTTTTTTCCCATTTTGCTGCAAATAAATAACATTTATACGATTTTATCAACCATGATTACAATCAAGCTCACAAATAATCTAGAAATTTATTGATTCCGTCTATTTCAACTTAACAGCTCCTAACTGTTTGAAGAGTACACCTAAGCCTCCAATCTGGTCTTATGAAACCAATTCGACCAGGTAAGCCCCCAGATGAGTGGAGGGGTCACAATGATCCCTCTTAAAAACCACTCTCCTAGAACAGAAACTGTCACCCTCTTAAGGGACAGGGCTAGCCTAGACATCGATTTGATCAAAGAGTGGAATTGGTTCAACTTTTGGTGTTCTTCGTTCTATTGAGCTCGAAACCCCTAGGGCCAACATCTACACAAATAAGCAAATAATCAAGCACACCGTATGTTTTCGAACAAATTAGACAATTTTTATTTTTATGCGAATCAATTTTACGTTTTGATTTTATAATATATTTTTATACGAATCAATTTTACTTTTAGAAATTCATTTATATGCAACATTCATTTATATGCAAAATTTCTAACATATATTACTTTTTGCTATATTACTAATTTATATTCAAAATTGCTAATTGCTAATGTCAAAGAAAAATAACATTATTTGAAAAAAAAATTACCTACACTTATTTGCACTCCGAACACTCCAAAATCCTCAGACCTTTGCACTTCTTGCACTCTGAAATCAATTCCTTTGCACTCTGAAATCCATGCACACACCCCAAATAGATAGTAAGTAAGAGAGGAGAGAAGAAAGAGAAAACTAGAAGAGAGAACAATTCGACACCACAAGCACCTTTTAGGCAAATATCACGGCACGTTTGCACTCCGAAATCAGCTTCTTTGCATAAAAAATCATAACAATCATTCACACAAACACACCAAAGAGAGAGTTAGTAATTCACAAGTTGTAATCTGAAACTACCTAGAACATTGGAAGACATCCCCGCTCATCATGCTTCAACAATTCGGAAAATGGTTTTGGAAACTGCGTTTATTTTATTACATTGTTTATTATAGAACAATTGCAAGCTTTACTTTGAATTTGTCCACAGTTGAATCTTCCTCGAAAGCACACAGACCAAATATAGAAAAGATAAGATAAGGTTGCGGGCCTTGCGGCGTGTGGATGTGTGCACAAGTGGGTGGGTGTGCTTGCATGCTTCTGCTGGCATGTGTGTGTTTGTTTGCATCATTGTGTCTTCGTGTGTGTGTGTGCTTGTGGATGTGGTGCATCGAGCATGTTTGTGTTTGTGTGTGAGGATCTGGGTGTGCACTTAGAAAGCAGCTGTCTCAACTCTTTTCTGGCACCATCATGGCATCATGTTTGACCTGCCAGTTGTGGGATTCTCTCGATTTTGAAAATGCTTTATGCAAACGCAATTATGCCGACAGATGTTAGAGATTTTATATGCACATTATGCCGACAGATGTTAGAGGTTTTATATGCAATAGCAATTATGCCTTTCATGTTCCCACTTTGCTTATTATGCTCTAAAGTAAACGATTTGATAACCAATATTATGCCTTTCATGTTCCCACTTTGCTACTACTAGTATATGAATATATCATACATATGATTTCGAAAAAATGCTAAGTTTGCATCCGAAAAATGCTCAATTTGCAAGGTTTGAAATTACCCTCTTTGCATCCGAAATCGCAGGCTTCGCAGCAATGCTTTACCCAAATAGAGAGTAAGAGAGAGGGGGAGATCCGGGGCCGAAGAGAGACCGGGAGAGAGATTGGAGACTTGGAGTAGATAAATTAAAAGAGAAAAAAAACTGGTTCGAAAGAGAGGTAAGAAGAGGGGGAGATGAAAGAGAGATTTCGCCAGGGTCTGCAAACCAAAGCCCGAAAGCCGCTCAGCAAACCAAGCCCGAAATCCCACAGGTTTAAATATAATTTTAAAAAACGAGATTTCGCACAGATCTCCTTAAAATTTCTCGAAATATCGCAATGTTTTGCGAAATATCTCACCGAAACGCAAAATATCGCGATGATTAGACCCGGGCCCTAGTCTCTTTCGGCCGACCCATGTGGGTGGGCCCCAGCTGTCTCGAAAGAGACAGGCCTCATGATATTTCGTGAAAATCCGAAAAAAACCTCGAAATATCGCGCGATATTTCGCGAGATATCGCACCGAAATACGTCAATCACCTGTCGCTCTCGGCCGCCCCACGTGGGTGGGCCCCAGCTGTCGGCGCGATATTTCGCGAAACATTAAATTTCGCGCGAAATGTCGCGAGATATCGCGGTCAACGATGGTTTCGTCAGTCGCCCTCTGCGCCGCACGTGACGCGGGCCCCAGCTGTCCCTTCGATATTTCGCGAGCTGTAAATTTCGCTCGATATCTCGCGATTTATATGTGATTTGCATTCCGTTCGAAACCGTAGGCGGGATTTCGTGCCGGGTTTTCAAAAAAACGAGATATTTTGCGATATTTCGCGAAATATTTCGAGATTTTGAACCTTGATCTTATCTCACCATTGTACCATATACTATTTCTGAATTTCATGTGATTATCTAAATGAGTAAAATATTTCATCTATTCTATTACCAAGCAATACACTGCAATTATCACATTGTGCAGATATACACATTATGATGACATACATTTCATGTATTGATTATGTGATCCATTCATGATGTTTCATGCCATTAATTTCATGAATAAAACTAGCATGAAATTTGTATGACACAACATCCGTTTAGGTAATCATGCCATATATCTTCCATATCAAAACTAGCATGTCATGCATATCACAATAAAATCACTATGACATGCACTTGGCTAATGAAGCTCCAAAGCATTGATCTGCATGTAACATATTTCTTGAATTAAAGAAAAGAAAAAACGTTAATAATATTCAATTGATGCCATATTGTGTACTTTTATCTCATGCATTATATGCTAGCATGCAATGCTTCACATTTGCATTATCAATATGTTATTCACTTAGCTAATTTTAGTGTTCATTCATATATCATCATATGTATCACATATATGGAACCTAAGAGAGAAATGTATAGGTAGTTGATCCAAATGTTGACTAGGAGTAAGTGTAAATTACTATAAAGGCAAAATTTATTGTCAAGCCCTTCCACATGGCATCCGCAGATGACACTGGGAATACATTTAACATTGTCCACCCAGATGTATATTTACCTATTATAATCCTTGGGAACCGAGTTTCTTGATTCGATCAATTCTCGAAAATCCTTTTAATAACAATTTTCATGAGAATTACCTGGATTTCCATGAAATAAAATATTTCAGTAAGGATAGTTACTACTACCTATAAGATATGGTAAAGTGGACGAAGTGTGATTATGACAAGAAGAAAGGGCAAGGGGAACCAAGGGTAAGTCTATCTGAACCATGGATTTTCAAACCAGCCCCGGTTGGTATTACTATTGGGGGGTTATTTCGCTTCAGAGAGCCACCTCTATCCAGTACCCGAGATATCTCGTTGGAATGCTATCTTTTCATCCAGATGTTAATGTGGTGTTTCTTATCTCTCACTGAAGAGCCGTGAGCCCAACTTGCTTTCTTCGAGGACTTAGCGCCCCAGGACCTGGCTATTTACTCGCTCACCTCGCATATGGCCGAATCTCTTACCTCTCAACCTAAGCCAACGTCCCGTGACCCAACCTACTAACCTTCGGTCCATGGTGCACGAGTGGTTCACCTTCCTAGTGCCCATGAGGGTCGTGTGTACAAGGTATAGTCATAGACACAAAAGTATAGTAAAGTACTAAGGTTCAACTACACCCTACCAAGTCACCACACTAAGGTGGTACACAAAAGACAACCACAAGTTCAGCAAGAAGTACAAGCTAGAACATATGTACTACAAATAGAGCAAGAAGCAATAACTGACTGCACAAGTGCTATAAGTAACTACTCTACACATACATGTTTATAGATAATAACTAACTGTGCATGAATTAATTGGCGATGCACAAGCGCTCGCACAAACACACACACTATATATATATATATATATATATATATATATATATATAGATATATATATATATATATATATATATATATATATATATATATATATATATATATATATATATATATATATATATATATATATATATATATATATATATATATTGTGTGTGTGCGTGTGCGTGTGCGCGCGCGCGCTTGCGCATCGCCAATTAATTCATGCACAATTAGTTATTATCTATAAACATGTATGTGTAGCGTAGTTACTTATAGCACTTGTGCAGTCAGTTATTGCTTCTTGCTCTACTTGTAGTACATATGTTCTAGCTTGTACTTCTTGCTAGCCAACACGCTGGTTCTCCCCTATATTTAGGTGCCACGTACTTTTTAACTAATTTTTTTAATGGATGGTCAATCCACTCTACTTGTCTTGTGTCCGTGCATCGTAGAATATATCTATGGTTCCTCGAATGCTATCCAGTAGGCTTCTTCCTCAATCACAAGGAGTTCATCTGGCATTGCGAGCTTTGCCATGTGCTCTATCTCATTTTTTTTTTGGGGGGGGGGCAACTGAGATTCTTGAATAAGCAAGAGATCTACAAGAGGAATATGCATGGCAATTACAATAGTTGCAAGTCGGAGGTCCCTTGCATTGCATCTAAAGAGCCTCTAACCTATCTTGTCATTCATGATAATGTCACAATGACAATCCTTGGAGAAGAAGAGAAAGATAAAAGTCGAGGGAAAACCAAAAGAGGATGCATACATTGCAATACTTGAACATACTTAGCCACGAAGGATTGATTCACATAGGCCTGACACATTTGTGTTGGAAAAATTGCACAATTGCCGCATGGTTGCTTAGGATGAGAATGTTCATAAATAATTTTGAAGTAAAAGATGGAAATATACAAAGAAGTATAAGAACCACACCATTCCAGTCATTGGTTGCTTTAGTTCTTAGGTGTGATTGTGTGCCCAAGCCCGAAGGGTTGAAGTTGGTGTCTTTAGTTCTTAGGTGTGAATGTGTGCCCAAGCCCCAAGGGTTGAACTTGGTGTCCATAATGGCATGTGTTCTAGGTCTACGATCAAAGGCATTAGGTAAGGATGATTTATGCCAAAGGGAGAACACTACGTAGGTTTGAACCTGAACAAAGATTATTTTCCAAGGTTTTAGAATTCGGATTCAGGTTTGAACCGGGTGGAAAATGCAGCAGGTTGGCCAATTCTGATTCGACTGGTTTGATGTTTCGACAAAAATATTAAATAAATAAAAACCAGAAATTTAGGTCTGTTTCAGCTGATTCTGGTCTATTTGGGGTCTCATTCAGTCGAATCAGGCTTGATACGAACGATTTGAGCCCAATTCGGTCTAACAAGATCCAATTCGGTCAAAACAGTTTAGACTCTGGGTATATTTGGTATTGTGATGTGTCAATTTGGATCGAGCAAAATCTGACCCGGCTTGGGTTCGACCAAACCTTTAAACCATTTCTGTCCCAATAAGCGGAGATCGGTTTAGGATTATTGGCGATCTCTCTCTTTCATGTAGGAGGTACAGAAGTTGACGTGGGGCATAATAAAAAATTCTTTGCTCATGCGAAAACATGCTAGACAATTTCTTGATTGAGATGCATAATTACTCAACCTGTCAACCATAATTGTTACATGTGCTTAGATTGTCATTGGTCTAGAATCCTGTAAGTGGAGATCTGTGGTGCAAATAGCTATTATAAGGGGAGATCCTCCCTTCATGATGATCTACACCGTCAAAGTTGTCTATAGTTCTATACCACAGATGAATGGTTGCTATGACACTTTACTAATCCATATCTTTAATGTAGTTTGCTAAGATGTAAAGAATGATGAAGGGAGTGGATAGTTGGTTTAGATGGCCCACCGTGCATATTCACACATGGGTGACATAGACACAAGTTAAGTTCTAATATTTTTCCCTTATCAATTGTTGAGCTGCATACCAAGTATGACAGGAAATTGTGTAATCAGAAATGTATTTATCTTTTGATTTTAGAACATGAGTTTCTGCCTCCTACAAGATTCCAGCCATATCTTATTCCTTAAAACAAAAAAAAAAAGATTCCAGCCATATCTTATTCCTTAAAAAAAAAAAGATTCCAGCCATATCTTACACATTCTCAACCATTAGATTTGATGTTGAGGTAGTTTTCTTTTTCTTTTTAAATTTCTAGCATTAGACTATCGCCAATGAATTTTTTTGTATATCCATATATTTGAGCTGTGTACCAGAATGAAAAGAAATATACGGTCTTCTTTATATGAGCCACGAGCTTATTAACATATGTTGTAGTCAGCAATGTACTTATATTTTGTTCTTGAATATGAGTTTGTCTACTACAAAATGTCAGCCATATCTTGCACTACACATTTTAAACTATTAGTTCTGATTAGTCTTCTTTTTTATTTTAAGTTGCTAACATTAAGATGTTGCCATTGTTTTTTTGTACTCATGCATGTTAGGAAGAATTGTTTCATCCCCAATTTGGTAGAAAGTTGGAGATTCTTCCTTTTAGATTTACCTTTGCCCAAAAGGTCAGAAAATTGCATGTGTAAAGGTTGGCATTATCTTTGCTATAGGTGAAAATACCTGGATCATGTTAGCACGACTGGGTTTTCACCTTTGGTGCTGTATAAAAATAAATCAAAATTATTACTTGAAATTAGATTTGTTCCAGAATATTCACTAGCTTCATTTTCAGTATGGTTCGTAACTTAGTATTATTTTTTCTATAGGTGAAGATATTCCACCTTTGCAATTAAAGGAAGGTGTATTCCGATGTATCATACAGCTATATGATTGCCTTTTGACGGAGGTTCATGAGCGCTGCAAGAAGGGATTAAGCTTGGCAAAACACCTGAATAGCAGTCTGGCCTTCTTTTGTTATGATTTATTGTCAATAATTGAGCCACGCCAAGTTTTTGAGCTGGTATATGTGCACCATTTGTACAATTTCTTGGAATTTTCGTTCTTACAGCAGTAATCTTTTTATTATGTTTTATGTTCTGTTATAAATTTATGGTTTCTGTGATTTAGGAAAGTTGTTTCATTTTAAGTTATATTTGTGTGCTATCAACTATATAATTGGGAGTTGCTATGATCTTTTTTCATATTATCTCTCTCATTGTTCAAGGATAATATTTGTTAGGAGATGACGGCTAGGGTTTGGAGAGAATGGAATGATCTTCATTGAGAGACTAAGCCCAATATATATATACACCATATTACATAGTGAACCCAACCTGACTGTACAGGAAACTGACCCGTATCTATATACATTAACACTCCCCCTCAAACTCACGGTGGATCATGAACCGAGAGTTTGCTGATGAAATTCCGGAAACAAGCAATGGTAAGAGGTTTCGTGAGGAAGTCGGCGATCTGCTCCGTCGAGGGAACGAATGGCAAGTAGATGGTGTGAGCGAGAAACTTCTGACGAACATATATGCTTCGTCCTCTCATGGAAGACCGGGTACTGGCGATTTGCATAGCACTCCGGTTGTCACAGAAGAGAGACGTGAGCTCGGATATTGCAACACCTAGGTTGAGGAGAAGTTGACGAAGCCAGACAATCTTTGCAGTCGAGGAAGCCATAGCCTTGTATTCGGCTTCAGTGCTGGAATGAGCAACAGACTCCTGTTTCTTATTACGTCAAAAAATTAGGGAGTTGCCAAGAAACACACAGTAGCCGGTGGTAGAGCGGTGGGTTGCAACATCTCTAGCCTAATCTGCATCGAAGTAAGCACGTAGTATTAGTGGAGAGGTAGAGGGAAAGAGCAGCGAACTAGTGACAATGCCCTGGAGATAGCGAATAATCCGACGAACTGCTGCATAGTGAACAGAGCAAGGAGCCTGAACGAATTGGATGATAATGCCAACGACATGAGCAATGTTTGGTCTAGTCATAGTGAGATAAACGAGCATCCCAACCAGCCTTTGGTATCGAGAGATATCCTGGAAAGACTCACCATCTGTAGAAATGAGCTTCAAGTTGAGTTCCATGGACGTGTCACCAGTATGAGAGTCAGTGAGAGTTTCCTCAACAAAGATGTCGGAGATGTATTTCTGCTGGAAGACCAATAATCCACGATCCGACCGAGTAATCTCAAGGCCAAGAAAGTAGCAAAGAGGATCCATATTCTTCATCTTGAACTGGCTCTGGAGGTGACGCTGTTGATCTTATCATCCACATATAGAATCAGAATAACAATACCCTGACTGGAGAAGCGGATGAATAGAGCATAGTTAAAGTGTCTCTACAAACCTAGCGACGAGAACAAAACTGCGGAATCGCTCAAACCAAACATAAGGGGCCTGCTTAAGGCCATAAATGACCCTGCGCAGACGACAGACGTGGCCAGAAGGGGTAGAGACGCCCGGCGAAGGAGCCATGTATACCTCCTCTGAGAGGTCACTATGGAGAAAAGCGTTGGCCACGTCCATCTGATGTGGAGGCCACCCTCGAGCAGCTGCCATAGCGAGAAGGGTGCGAACGGTGGTCATCCGAGCAATCGGAGAGAACGTCTTCTTGTAGTCAATCCCATACTCCTGGGAGAAGCCATGAGCAGCAAGACGAGCCTTGTGCTGCTCAATGGAACTATCAAGTCGAGTCTTGACTTTGAATATCCATTTGCAACTGACAGGCACCACGCCTGAGGGACAAAGAACCAAGTCCCATGTCTGGGTCCTCTAAAAGGCCTCAAGCTCCATTGTCATGGCCTGTCGCCACGCTGGGTGTAAAACTGCCTCATGGTACGATTGGGGCTCCCGGTGGGTATGGAGGGCAGTGAGAAAGACCTGATAGGACGGAGAGTAGGAAGCAACAACAGAGTGTCCAGAGGTGTCAGGAGAAACAGAGGTAAAAGCAGAGTAGCCAAACCTGTCAGGAGATTAGTCATATCTGTTAGGAGGGTGATGTTCGCGTGCCGGGTAGCGCCGAACAGGGCCAGGATCCCGACCGGAGAGGAGGGAGCAGATACAGGCAAAGGAGTACCAGTGGAGACATGCTCAATGTGAGTAACTGTGGAGCGACGAACGTAAACACGTGTGACAGATGGTGGTGATGAGGGTGGCGGACGAGACGAGGGAGTTGCAGGTGGTGAAGGAGACATGGTAGGTGGGGTTGGGGTAGGCGGGGGAGGTGGAGGATGTGGAGGCGAGGAGGGTCCCGACGATGGTGAGAGGGGGTGGAGGCGTAGAGGGTGACGTAGGCGGTGAGGGAAGATCCCGGGACTCAGTGGGAAAGTACGGGACATCCTCAACAAAGGAGACATGACGAGAAACATGGATCCGACGAGCCAAGGGATCGTAGCATCGATAGCCCTTGTGCTCTCGACTGAGCCCCAAGTGGCCATACCTAATAGACCTAGCATAGAGTTTAGTACGCTCATGAGGAGGGAGGAGGACGAAACACGTGCACCCAAAGGTACGAAGAAAAGAGTAGTCATGGCCTCAGGGGATGTAGAGTAAAGCCGCTTGTACGGGGTAGCACTAGAGGGTGGAGGACGAAGTGATGTTGATGAGGTGAACGACGGTTAGAACAGCCTTGGCTCAGTAGGAATATGGAACAAAAGCAGACAGAAGTAGAGCTCGCGCTGTCTCGAGGACATAGCGGTGCTTGCACTTGGCGACTACGTTCTGTTCTTGGGTATGGGGGCATGACTGTTGGTGAAGAGTACCGTGAGTCTGAAGGATCTCACGCATCTTAGAGGAAAGATACTCATGAGTACAATTAGACCAAAAGGTCTTAATACGCCAACCAAACTCGGTGTGAAGTAGAGTAGTGAAGGTTATGTAAATATGAGGAATCTCAGAGCGGCGACGTATGAGATAGACCCAGGTGCAGCGGGAGTAATCATCTATGAAGTTCACATAATATAGAAAACTAGTAAAGGAGGCAACTGGTGCAGGACCCCACATGTCAGAATGCACTAGATCAAAAGAAGCGTTGGATCGGGAAGTACTGGCAGAAAAAGGAAGAGTTAGGTGCTTTGCCAATCGACAACCAGTGTAGACAGAGAGAGGGGTGAAAGACACCCGACCCAAAGCGCTAGAGCAGAAAACGTCTTGGAATCGATCACTGGATATGTGACCTAACCTACTGTGCCACATGTTGGCATCAGAGGTGACAAATAGAGCTGACGGAACAGGAGTGGAAATGGGAACCTGGAGGTGATCTAATTGATATAGTCCCCTTACTCTACGACCCAGCCCAACTCTCTGATCCGTCCGCGAATGTTGCATAGAACAAGAAGAAGTAAAGGTAACAGTCAGGTTCAAGTCACAAAGAGAACTAACAGAAATTAAATTAATGTTTAAAAGGGGAGTATGGTGAACACGGCATAAATTTAGGCGATCAATGGGATCGGAAGCAGAGGTGATAGATCCACATTGCAAAATAGGTATGAGGGTTCTATAAGCAGTGCGGACCCCCAGATGGGTAGAAGCAGCGGTACAGTCGGTGAGTACGGTAGAATCACAGGTGAGGTGGCAAGGGGCACTAGAGTCGAAGATCCATGGAGCAACAGTACCAGGAGTGACGGATAGGCTGTGAGTTATCGAAGAGCTGGTAGAGGCGAGGTGCCGGAAAAGTAGCTCCTCAAGTTGTTGAATACGGTCGGAGTTAGACCGCGGTGGAGCAGTAGTGGTGACGGGAGGTGCCGGAGTACCTGGATCGATAATAGCAGTAATGTCGCCACCATGGCGGAGGGGAACCTGACCACGTCCACGACCGGCTGACTCGACAGAGGGACCTGGCATGAGAACACCCTCAAAGCGGAGTGGCTGAGGAGCCTGGTGGAAGGCCATAGTGCCAGGAGAGGCCATCATCGTGCAACAATGAGGAGACATAGAGGCGAGTGTAGAGGTGCCATCGGAAACCCTCAACGAGAGACAATGGGGAACCAACGAAGCAGAGGGGAAGACGGAACATCGGAGGAGATCCAACCATGACAGTGTAGAAGATGAGATCGACGGAGCAACAACCTCCACGGAGCAATCTTAGCAGAGCAGAGGAAGTCGAAGTAGCAAACGACATCGGTCTGGGCGGCAACTGTGAGCAGGTGATAGCGGCTGAAGGTGGCAGCGGCTAGAGGAGGCAGCGGTGGTAGATGACAGCGGCTAGAGGAAGCAGGGGAGGTGGCAGGGGGACTGCGGTGGGTTTCAGGAGTCTGCGAGGGTTGAGAGGGGGTTGCGGTGAGGGGGGAGGAGGGCTTAGCGGGGCTGCAGGACGGAGGAGGGGTATCAGAGAGGGGTGTTGTGGGTGGCTACGGGAAGAGGGGATTGGAGAGGGGGGCCGCCGGTGAGAGAGAGGGAGAGCAGGTGAGAGAGAGGGAGATCGGGCAAGGGGGGTTGCCGATGTGGGAGAGGGAGATCGAGTAGGTGGGCTGCCGGTGAGAGAGAGCGAGAGCGGGTGAGGGAGAGACCGTGTGAGGGTGAGAGGCCGGAAGGCTGCCGGGGAGGGGCCGAAGGGGTTGCCGATGAGGGGCCGAGAAACGGGTAGTCGAAGGTGGGTGAGGGGCCGGAGGGGCTGCCTTCGTCGTCGCGGGAGAAACCCTAAAGCTCTGATACCATGTTAGGAGATGACGGCTAGGGTTTGGAGAGAATGAAATGATTTTCATTGAGGGACTAATCCCATTATATATACACCATACTATCAGGAAACCGACCCGACTATACAGGAACCTGACCCGTATCTATATACATTAACAATATTGATGCTTTGACTTCTTAAAATTGATATTTATTTGATTGTGTTTCATGTTTTTTCATATTCTGGATGTGTGTTAAAATTTACAAGTCTGTCCATATATTGGTAAACTAGTATACATAGAAAAGGTTATGATATTTGTTTCATTTTTGCTAAAATGATAGCACAAATATTATTACTTAATTTTCCCAAAAGAAAATGTATATTACTTGAATATACCCTTGATTTTCGAAATTATTGACAAGTTAGATATCATACTTAGATAACTTGGTTGATCTTAACTTCCTATATTTCACATAAATTAAACTTTGTGGTTTAACAGTGTGGTAGTGTGTTGTTGGGGTCAGGATGAGATGGCAGCGGGTTGTATGTCGTGTCATGCCACTTGCACTAATGTGTATGGTCTAGTCTTTCAAATCCCTCTTCCTTGCTGCCAACAAGCTAGATGGGGAGTAAAAACAAAGGCAAAAATCATTAAAGAGACATCCATTGTTCACTGGCAGAGTGGCAGTAAATAACAAGAGAGAAATGTCAAAATTATAAATCAGTCAACAATGAAAATAGCTAAGGAAACAAACGTAGCCACGGTAAGCAAACACCAATAGATGAAGATATTAGAATTGTATATCAGTTAAACTGCAATAAACTAATGGAAAAACAATGTTCTGTCAATGACTAAAGTATTGGATATCAAAATCTTGCTGGTCGATGCACGTGCATACTGTGCCAACTACCAACAACACACTTGCATGGAAAAACATGCAATAATATTAAAAGATACTCAACTGGCACACAGGGACATGCTTAGAAAACTATCTTTTTCCCATCTAGGCAACTGTTAGTTGATTTAGGTGGGATCACATATGTTTAAACACTTAACCTTATGGCTGTGTACTAGCAAAATTGGCTGTTAGCTAGAAGTGAAGCTGTCATTACAAAGGTCGTCACTTCGGATGGATGATTGCTGGAAAGGGCTCGTGGTCATCTGAAGAATGGACTAGAGTAGCTGGTCTTCAGCTAAGGGAGGATCAACAGGTTCCAAACATTGCACACTTCAAGGTTTGTGATTTCGGGTCCGGGCTTCACTCAAACCAAAAGGATTCCTCGACTTAAGCTGTCTCGGGCCTAGGTTCGGTAATTCCAAACAAAGCTATTAGCGCTAATAAAATTTAAAAAAGAAAATCAGAAAATTTCAGAAAAGAAATAATGAAAAGAAAATAAAATATAGAAGTATATTAGCATTACAAAAACTAAGAAGGCAATTTTGTGCTGCAGATATGGTTTTTTATATATTTGCATCCTTTATGAAAGCAAAACTGATAGATAAGCTGAAGAAGAACTACTAAGGCATGGTAATATATCATAGGGATATGACCAATTATCAAATAGCAACTATAGAGCGATGAATGTTGTGATAAAACCCATGCTACTACAAGGTAGGAAAATTCTCCTACTTGAATGATGTCATAACTCATAAGCAATCTATGTTGGACAATGCTCAAAATTGAACCTTTTCTAGATTTGGGGTCTTGTAATATATTGCTGGTAAGGTTAGGACTGGTCAAATAGATTAATAGAAGTATATTATACTATCTCAATTACAGTCGGATTGGTTCATGGTTCACTTCAAATTGACATGATCCCGAATAAGTCGGTTCTCTCAGTACGGGCTCAGGCAAATCCTCAAACCATGGCACATCAACAACCTACTACATTGGTAGACCTTAAAGATACGAGGTGAAGCAATAACATTTTGGTTGATAGTAAGTGGGTGAGCAAAAGAAGTCAAAGTCAAAGTTTTAGGCAATGGACCTCAATGGAAGAAGAGGGTAGATATCAACTATGATATAAGAGGGAGGAAAAAGAGACTAGGAAGGACATAGTAGCGAAGATGATTAAGAAAACTATATGTTGCTTAACTCACAGATTTTGTTAATTGGTAATAGATGCTATAGCACTTGTGCTCAAGATTGCAGTCCAAAAGGAGACATGTTGCAAATCAAGCAAAAAGCTTTGTGCTATAGTTTTTATTACCAATTACTGAAGAGCTACATATTGGAATGGGAAGAAAGTTATGAGAATGATCTCTAGAATGGATAGACCATAAAAAAAAAGAGAGGAGGGTGTACGATTTATAAATTAAAGAATGATGAACATAGCCTTAACCACAAACCAAGGGGGATGGAGGCAAAGAGGAGAGTATGAGTAGTATTGAGAATATCTCAATTCTTTCTCATTGCAACATCAATCTTGATGTAGACGAGCTTGACAAATCAAAAGCTATAACCACCCGAGATAAATAAGAAAACAAATCTTGGTGGTTATGTTGAGGTTAAAAGAAATGATATTGGGATAACCATAAAGATCTTACCATATCTATCTAAACCTACTTTTCCCTCGCTTACAGATAAAGGGGCAGGGGGAAGGAACAAGGGTCGACAATTGGAAAATAGGAGACTCTACATAAAGCAAGACTCCAACGCTCGAAAACTGAAGGCTTCACGAGGCTCGAGCAAAGCACATCCCTCAGGGGAATTCCTTCTTAGTCCTCTCAAAGTCCTCATGTTGAAGCAACGCACTTGAAATCGTAAAGCTTCCCTTTGCCCACGAAGAAGAAAGCTTGAAGAAGGAAGCAAAGAGATGCCTTCAACTCTTCGCTCCGTTCATGAAGGAGAAAGCTTGGAGAAGAAGATCTAGAGACATACTTGCCAACGTCAAAAGCCAAGATCATGTTAAGCCAAGGCAAAAGCCAAAAGCAAAGGTAAAGCAAAGCCAGCCCCAAAGCCAACGAACTATGAAGAACGATGAGTAAAGCAACACACGTTCTAACCGATACGGTGCGAAGCCCGAAAGAACAAAAGTAACTCAAACCTCTCATCTCTCACATTCAAGCGCAAGAGTCAAAGCAGTAGCAAAGCTATCGCCAAAGTTAGAAGCAAGAGCCAAAAGCAAAAGCAAAAACAAGATAAAAGCTAAAGACTGAGGAAGAACCAGAGTCGAGGGAGACATGACGATCGAGGAGCAAAGCGATATGTCCTAGTCGATGAAGTGCGAAACACGGAAGCAGCCAAAGCACGACGGATCTCCTCCATCTCTTAAAATCCTAAACTCTTGTAAAACTCTTATTTGGGCAATCTATCCGTAGTCTGTAGTCTCAAACAAAGATCTGAGGAGACGATGATCAGAGGACCACAGAGGATCTTTCCCACAATCAGAGGACCACAGAGGTTCTAACAATAAGACTAGCCATCATTTTGCGCCTGCACACTTGAATATTGAATATATTGTAGATTTTTCATTGGCATGTATTTGCATAACATGCATAGAAATGCATGCCTACGCAGGGTTCCACACTAGTAAATAGCATAAATATGTTAATCAAATGTTTCGAAGTGTGTATCGATGCTTGATTTATGATTATTCTTAATTTTGTTACAAAATTCTACATTGAATGTGTGTTTTCACCATTATGAATCTGCTCATCATACATAGAAATTTACACTATATAGAGCTCCACACGCATAACGGTGTATATATGTGATTAAGTGATCTAATGTGTGTACTGTGCATACATGCTGATTTACGATTGTCCAGTTGACAATTTCCATCATTTAGTAATTGTTTCCATCATTTCTATAAAACTTCAATATTTCCACACCATTGAAATATTTTTCTGCAATATTCCGATATCCCCATAGTATCGAAATATTAGTCGAAATCAAACCCTCTTGCCATAACTCATACATCTTTCTTTTAGGCTAGTCTTCTTTGTTACAATCCGGCTAAATGTTTTATGCATCATATGGTATCAGAAGAAAGATCCATCTATGAAAAGATGTTCAACCGTTCAATTAGTAAATGAATAGCCTAACTAAAATATATGATTACGAAACCAATTAAGCATGTGATTTCTAGGAATTCCGAAAAGTTGTGTTATCCTGATTGAAGACTTTAAAAGAAAGTTATTCATGCAATGTAACCGTTATATTTTTACCAGAACCATCTCAAAATTTATATTGAATTCTTAGGTAGAAAGGTCCAGAATTGTGGTCATGTAATGATTTTGGTTATCTTATTACTTAAATTATTTGTAAATTTGGTTCATATGAGTCATATGACGATGAAGGTCTCCAAGACATCTGATATCGATGAAGATGTGGAAGCAGACCACATGTCGGTAAATAATCTTATTGACTTGTTTTGCCTTAATGAGATTATTGTTAGAAGAAAACCTTGAATTCATGTTAGAAGTTGATAACTAGGGTTTGGATAGAATGGAATAATTCTTCATTAAGTGACTAAGCCCAATATATATACATAGCATTAAACAACGAATCCAACCCATATGTATATAAAACCCAACTTATCTCTATATATGTTAACACTCCCCCTCAAACTCATGGTGGATCATATACCGAGAGTTTGTTGATAAAATACCGGAAGCGAGCAATGGTAAGAGGCTTCATGAGGAAGTCAGCAATCTGCTTTATCAAGTGAATAAATGGCAATGAGATGGTGTGGGCGAGAAACTCTTGGCGAACATAGTGACAGTCAACCTCGATATGTTTTGTCTGCTTGTGAAAAAACAGATTGCTAGCGATCTGAATAGCACTCCGGTTGGAACAAAAAAGAGGTGTGGGCTCGGATATCACGACTCCCAGGTCTAGTAGAAGGTGGCGAAGCCAGACAATCTCTACGATGGTGGATGCCATAGCCCTGTATTCGGCTTCGGTACTGGAGTGAGCAACAGACTTCTTGATGGGGACATCGAGCAGAGCCCATGGCGCGAGTACGAGCGCAGGAGGCGCCACCTGAGCCTATGGCTCTGATCAGACAGCTTGCACCACCATGGATGTTTGCATTTATTTTCTGCATTGTGTTATTTAGTCCCACCTCGACTTTCAGGGGTTTTCGTTTGTTATCGCAGGCCTTTATATAGGCCTGCCCATGGAACATGTAAGGACACTGAATAATGAAATGAAAATTTGTTTCTCCACTTTTGTGTTGAGTGACAACAGGGTGAGGTGTGTGAAACCCGATCCCAAACCCTAGGTGTGTGAAACCCTAGGTGGGTACTAGGCGTGTGAAACCCTAGCCCAACCCTTACCTCATCCCCTTCCTTCCCCTCCGCCGGCCACCAGCCCCGCCTCCCCTTCCTTCCCATCCGTCGGCCACCAGCCCCTGCCCCTGTCCCTGTGCAGCCGGCCCCCGACGCCACCCCTCCCGTCCGATTCCCCCACACCCTGCCCCTGTCCCGCGCCTTCCCCACCGGTCACCGCCCTCCTCTCCCGTGCGGCAGCCCCACCCCCCCCTTGGCCTCTTGTGGCTGGCCCGATCCGGCCACCCCACTCGGCGCCGCCGGCCCAATCCGACCCCGACGTCCCTCCCCTGCCTGCTGTTCCCCCCCACCCGACCGGCCTGCCCCCATCACCGGCGCCACCACCCCACCCCGATCCCCTTCCCTTCTCTCCCACTCGACCGGCCAGCCCCACCACCGGCACCACCACAACCACCGAAGCCCCTTACCACCACTCCGGGCCCTCCCTCCACCCTACCCGACCGGCCTCACCCCGATCCCCCTCCCTCCCTCTGCCGGCCACCATCCCGAGCCCCTCCCTCCACCCCTACCCGACCGGCCTCACCCCTTCCCCTCCCCTCCTTGCAGCCCACCCAAACACCTCCATGCCCTCTCTCACCTGATTCACTCACACCCCTTTCGGCATCGCACCTCCGGCACCCTCGGCATGCGTGCAGGGCCGGACCCAATGGGGATCACGGTATGATCCCGGACACGGACGGATACCTCGACATCAACTCCCCCTTCATCGGACGAAAGGGAGAGCGTGGAGGAGCACGTGGTTTGTGACGTTGGCGTTCCCGCACCGCCATTACAACCCTCAGTAGGTATGTCTCTTTCCAGTAGGGTATTTCCGGTAATTCTACTAATCGGATCTCTGGTATATTATCATTGCCAACTGCTGCCCCTGTTGTGAGGTTGAGTGTCCACCTGCCTATTAAGTTCATTAGTATTTGATATTGCGGGACGGACTCGTGCCGTTTAATTTAAGCATTATTTATTGTAATTCTTAGAACTGAGATCGAATTGCCTGATGCAAGGAGTTTCTGTTAAAACCCATTATTCCCTGCTGATGGTTTGAATAAACTTCCTACCTGAGACTTTTAATTCGTAGCGAAACATTGCTAGGACAATTAAACTACTGATTTCCTGCCCACCCGCATTTGTTTCGCATCACTTCTGTTTCTTACTGTGCCCTATGCTATCAAAGTCGGGACTAGTCGGCGACTAGTCCCCGACTAGTCCCTGGGCGGCATTTTGCCGACCGATTAATTTCGATTCCGTCATTGCTGGGCGGAATCCCGACTAGTCCCCGACTAACGACGGCCGACTAGTCCCCATGCAGCATTCTGCAAGCAAATTTTTTTTTAAAGGAGTCTTTGCAAGCAATTTTGTTTGGATTTTTTTACATTGGCTCAAAGTCTTGAGTCGCAAGACTCACAACTATGGCTCTTCCCTGTAATCATCTGTTGAGCGTCTGAGAATCTCAGATAAAAACATAGACAAATAATTAGTTTATTTGTTGATATCCATATAACCCTATAATCAAAATTAGGGTTGTTCACTGATTAAACATCATCAAACAAATATTGTGATGAATTCTTAGTTCTACTTCTGAGTCTTTTGACATGGGCATGAAGCTAATACAACTGTGTTCTGTTAGACTGTTACTTATGTATTTATACCCATGCTGTGAAGTGTGAAGGTATGTATTGTTATTAACCGACTAATATCATATACTTATTGACATTTATGCTAGTTCATATATCATATATGTTTAGGGAGGGGGGGGGAGGGGTTAGAATAAGTTTTGGCTGACTAGTCCCGAATTAGTCCCGATTAGTCCCGACTAGTCCTAGTCGGCCCTTGGACGACTAGGGCCGACTACCGACTTTAACTGCATAGACTGTGCCAAGAAATGAGTCACCAAGGAACACACAGTAACCGGTGGTAGAACAACGAGTAGCAACATCTCCAGCCTAGTCTACATTGGAGTAGGCGCGCAACACTAGAGGAGAGGTGGAAGGTAGAAGCAACGAACAAGTGATGGTGTCTTGGAGATAGCGGAGGATCCAGAGTACCATTGCATAGTAAACAGAGCGGGGAGCCTGAACAAACTGACTGACAATGCCTACAACATGGGTAATATTTGGTCTAGTCATAGTGAGATAGATTAGCATCCCAACCAACCTCTGGTATTTGGAGACGTCCCGGAGAGGCTCACTATCTGTAGAGAGGAGCTTCAAGTTAAGCTCCATTGGTGTGTCAACAGTGCGAGAGCCAGTGAGATTAGCATCGACAAGGATATCGGAAATGTACTTCTGCTAGGAGATCAACAAACCACGAGCCGAACGGGCAATCTCAACACTAAGGAAGTAGTGAAGAGGCCCATATCCTTTATCTCGAATTGACTCTGGAGGTGACGCTGAAGAGATACTATGGTGGTACTGTAGTTCCCGATGATGATCATATCGTCTACATACAGGAGTAGAACAACAAAGCTCTGATTGGAGGATCGGGTGAACTGGGCATAGTCAGAGTGTCGCTCTACAAATCTAGCGGTAAGAACTTCATTGCAAAATCGCTCAAACTAAGCACGAGGGGCCTGTTTGAGCCTATAGATTGGTTGGTGCAGACGGTAGACGTGCCCTGAAGAAGCAGAGACGCTCTGTGGAGGAGCCATGTACACCTCCTTTGAGAGGTCACCGTGAAGGAAATCATTTGTCACGTCCATCTGATGGAGAGGCCACCCTCGAGTAGTTGCCACAGCTAAGAGGGTGCACACAGTGGTCATTTGAGTAACTGGAGCAAACGTCTCATCTTAGTCAATCTCATACTCATAGAAGAAGCCACGAGCAACAAGACGAGCCTTGTGGCGCTCAATGGAGCTGTTAGGTCGAGTCTTGACCTTGAAGATCCATTTGCAGCTGACAGGCACCACGCCTGAGGGACAAGAAACCAGATTCCAAATATGGGTCCACTGAAAAACCTCAAACTCCTCTGTCATGGCCTGGCTCAACGCTAGGTGCAAACCTGCCTTACGGTATGACTGGGGCTCCCGGTAGGTATGGAGAATAGTAAGAAAAGGCCTGATATGATGGAAAGTAAGAGGTAACAACAAAGTATCCAGAGATAGCAGGAGAGTTAGAAGTAAATGTAAAATAGCCAAACCTGCCAGAGGAGTAGTCATATCTGTCAGGAGGGTGATGTTCGCGCGCAGGGTAGTATCGAACAAAGCCAGGATCCGCGACCGGAGAGGAGGGAGCAATTGCAGGCAAGGGAGCACCAGTGGAGGCAGCCTTGGTGGGAGTAACTGTGGAGCGAGAAGTAGGGAGCGGGGGGGGGGGGGGGGGGGCATGGTAGGATGGGGTGGGGGAGACGGAGGAGGTTGAGGCGAGGAGGGTCTCGACGATGGTATGGGAGGTTCAATCCGGGAAGGCACAACCATCGATGTGGGTGCATGATACGGAGGTAGGAAGGGAATGGTAAGAGGTGGTGGAGGCATAGAGGATGGCACAGGCGGTGAGGGAAGATCTTAGGACTCAGTGGAAAAGTATGGGACATCCTCAACAAAGGAGACGTGACGAGACACGGATCCGGCGAGCCAAGTGATCGTAGCACCGATAGACCTGTGTTCCCGACTGAGCTCTAAGTGTATACATCTAACATACATAGCAGAGAGTTTGATGTGCTCATGGAGAGGGAGGAAGACGAAACACGTGCACCTGAAGGTGCGAAGAAGGGAGTAGTTGGGGGATGTAGAGTAAAGCCGCTCGTACGGGGTAAAACCAGAGAGGATGGAGGACAGAGTGATGTTGATAAGGTGAACGACAGTCAGAACAACCTCGGCCCAGTAGGAATGTGAAATAGAAATAGACAAAAGTAGAGCTCGTGCTGTCTCGAGGACATGACAATGCTTGTGCTCGGTGACTCCGTTTTGTTCATGGGTGTGAGGGCACGACTGTTGGTGAAGAGTGCTGTGAGTCTGAAGGATCACATGTGATGCAGACGAGCCCTACTACGTGCAGATTTCTACAGCTGAAGGCGTATTTTCATTCCCTCCGGAGATCCAGGAGGTCGATCGTCAATCCGTCTGCATCAGTGGAAGGCTCATTCGAAGACCTATGACTTTGGTTTTTATTTTATTTCGATCCGACTGACGGATCTTTAGTTATTTGTCTTTTTATTTCTGGTTTGGGTAGGTGCGAGCCATGTTCGCATCCGGTTCGAGCCACAGATGCCGAACTGACTCGTTTCTATGTTAGGTTGTTAGCCGTAGGATCTTAAGTTAGATTAAATCTCAATGGATGAGATTCAAAAGGGAAATCAAAACCCTAAACCCTAGCCAACCGAACATCCCACCCGGCCGGCCCCTCTCTCTCCCGCGGACACACCCGCGTCCCCCTCTCTCTCTTCCCGCGGTCCTCTCTCTCTCCTCCCGCGCGTCCCTCTCTCTTTCCTTCCTTTTTTTGTTTGTTTCTTTGTTGTTTCATCCTCTTTAAATCACACAAACCCTAATTGAGAAGATGACGATGAATTGAAATTGAAACCCTAGAACGGAGAAGCGTGTACGCTTGTTCGCTTGTATCTTCCGAAGAATCTTCCTTTCTTCCAGTCTTTTCTTCCTTTGCAAGCTTCTACCTCGTCGCCACGCCTTTTCGTCTACGACTTCGCGGAAGATCGACGCGGAGATCCTTCATCGTCAAAGATCAACTCGTCTCGGCTTCTTCACCTCTTCTTCCGGACCATGCCTCCTCCTCCGCCCTTTCATCTGCAACAACGGAGCATCTGATAGCCGCCGGTATTGACCAAAGCACGGTTTGAAATCGTCCCTCAATATTTTCGTGTGATCAACCTTCTTTTTCCAACCGGCCTTATTGCTGAATTTCCATTAGGGTTCCTAAATATTTAGTTTTCTGAGAATCTCATCCATTAGGGTTTATCGGCTAGATCTTTGGTTGTTCTTTGATACATTGGCTTATTATTTGAGATTGTGATCATCCTTATTGCTGGAATTGAGTACTAAAATCTGGAATTAATATTTATCATGTCAGTTTATTACTTTGCTGAAATAAATCTGCGTGGGAATGATTGAATGATGAATAGGGTTCTTGTACTTTGCTGAAATTTGATTATGATATGCTGAAATCTGATTTTAGTGTTTTAAATTCAGCACTTGAGTTTATTTAAGCATTCGCATCCTATCAATTTGGTATCAGAGCGCACTAGTCGTCGCGTTCTTACGCAACGGCCGGTCCTCTTGCATCATTTGCATATTGTGTGCTTGCTGAATTTTTTTTTTTTTCCTTTTTTTCCTTTTAGTTAGAGTCTTGCATTAATTAGGAAATTAGCATCCCGTGAGCGTATCTATATTAGGATCACCTTTCTCTCTGAGTTGAATCGATACCATCTTCTAGGGAATCTATAATGGCTGGACCTTCTCCACCCCGCACTTGGCAAGATGCCTTTATAAGGCAACAAGAACACATGGATAGGCTACAGACCCAGATCGAAACCTTGACCTTAGCCTTCACTAATTCCCAAAATCAACCTCGACCCCATCGAGAGCACAAGACTAGAGCGTCTCCAGAGCGTAGTGAGTTAGACCTAGAGTCAGGAGGTGACAGCGTCAGTTCCTCTGATGGATCTGATAGGCGAAGTAGAAAGACTCATAGGAGATCGAAATCCCATTGGGGCTGGGATCAGGGTATCAAAATAGAAATTCCTGAGTTTGAGGGTAGGATGGATCCAGAAGAGTTCCTAGAGTGGGCCGAGAGAATCGACCAATATTTTGAGTGGAAAGAAATTCCCCGAGACAAACAAGTCAAGTTTGTTAGTCTTAAACTGAAAGGTCATGCACTGATCTGGTGGAAACAGTTGCAGACCACTAGGGGTAGAAAGGGAAAAGACAAGATTTCACTCGGACACACATGAGGGGAAAAATGCAACAGAAGTTTCTCCCTTCTGATTTCAAACAAAGTGTGTTCCAAAAATTTCAAAACCTGCGACAAGAGCACAAATCGGTGGATGATTACACCAACGAGTTCTACAAGCTCCAAGCTCGCAATGATCTGCATGAAGATGAAGAGCAGAGCGTCGCTAGATATGTCAATGGTCTTAAGCCTTCAATTCAGGAGGTGGTGTCCCTTCACGACTTGTATCAGGTCAGTGATGCACACCGTCGGGCTAAGAAAGTCGAGTATCACCACTCCCGATCTGCGTCCCGACGATATGACAACACTAGGGCACCATCCGGATCTGTGAGTAGACCCCTCCCTGAACCTTCCCCTGTAGCTGGTACAATTCCTGCACCCACTGAAAAGGGTAAAGGAGTTTTAGGACCCAACCCGAGCATGATGAAGTGTTTCAAGTGCAATCAGCCGGGTCACAAGTCAGCCGATTGTCCTCGACGTCAATTCAATCCACAGACAAATCTTGCGGATAATGAAGAGGATAGTCAGGAGTCTGAAGGCGAACACTTCAATGAATTAGTCTTGGAGGGAGATGACGTGACTGCGCCACTGTTAGTTATTCACCAGTCTCCATCACCCCGAGCATCTAAAGCGTTACTACCCCACGAGCTCTGTGGAGGACCCCCAAAGCCACACTGCAAGAACCAGAGGTTCGAGCTGTTCCGAACAATCTGCAATGTCAACGGCATGGACCTTTGCGTATTGATAGATGGAGGTTGCACCACCAATCTGATCAATGAAGCGATAGTCAGAAGCAAGAAGTGGAAAGTCAAACCATTGGCTCACCCTTACAAAACATCCTGGTTAGACAACACCACGAGCAAGTTAGTGACCCATTGTTGTCTGGCAAAGTTGTCAATTGGGCTGCAATATCGAGATGAGGTTTGGTGCGATGTCCTTCTTTTAGAAGTTGCGGATGTTATCCTTGGGCGTCCCTGGCAGTTTGACCGAGATGTACTACATCACGGGAAAGCCAATACCTACACTTTCCTTAAGGACGGCATCAATGTCACCCTATGGCCCACATGTTTTAGGAGACACCGTTCCCACGCACCTCAAGCTCTTCTGAGTCTGAGCCATCCCATACCACCATTCGCAGATAATCTAGTCGGGTGTTCATCTGATTCACTAAGAACCGAGAAGGGATTAGACAACATCTTGCATTCCATTGCATGCACATCGCATTTAGAGTCTGTAGGCATCCATGACACTCGCATTCATCATTTGCCGGACATCTATACATTCATAGACCATTCATATATGCATCCATATCATCCTCCATGTGTTGAATTAAGCACTAAAGAAGATTTTGCCATGTTTGATCACTTTTCGATGCAGGGTACTTATGAACCATGCTCTCAAATTTCAAAAAGCCCATCATTTTTACTTTCTCGAATTCATAACAAGTGGCTTGATAAATTATTTAATTTCTTATTTTATTCACTGCAGCCAGAAAATGATGGCATGACATATCTTCTTGGTTTAGAATCCACTTGCTTTGCCACGTGCGCAGGCCACTTTGAGCACCACATATTGCAACCGCACCCAATGGCCTTTCAAATAAACCATTGCTTATTGCGCAAGCCGATGACCCGCAACACATTATGCTCCCGCGGCCTTCCTTTTCATACGTCATTTGAATTTCATGTCAACCTATATTCCTATTATCACATGAAATTATCTGAGTGTCTTGACGATCTTACCGTGCCGAGGAGGATGTTGGTTTTGGCTTTCAGGTCTTCGCTTGGCATGGATGGGCAGGGAATGGCAGATGACGTCGCTGTGTACTTGAGGCTGATTACTTGGCCACCGGACCCGGGCGAGCAGTTCGAGCAGATGCAGCGGTTACGACTACTTCTAGGCGAGCCCCCACCGGATCCAGGACCTTGCTCGACAGGAGTTGAGTTCTTTTGAGTCCGGGGGACTTGATGCAGACGAGTCCTACTACGTGCAGATTTCTACACCTGAAGGCGTATTTTCATTCCCTCCGGAGATCCAGGAGGCCGATCGTCAATCCGTCTGCATCAGTGGAAGGCTCATTCGAAGACCTATGACTTTGGTTTTTATTTTATTTCGATCCGACTGACGGATCTTTAGTTATTTGTCTTTTTATTTCTGGTTTGGGTAGGTGCGAGCCATGTTCGCATCCGGTTCGAGCCACAGATGCCGAACTGACTCGTTTCTATATTAGGTTGTTAGCCGTAAGATCTTAAGTTAGATTAAATCTCAATGGATGAGATTCAAAAGGGAAATCAAAACCCTAAACCCTAGCCAACCGAACATCCCACCCGGCCGGCCCCTCTCTCTCCCGCGGACACACCCGCGTCCCCCTCTCTCTCTTCCCGCGGTCCTCTCTCTCTCCTCCCGCGCGTCCCTCTCTCTTTCCTTTCTTTTTTTGTTTGTTTCTTTGTTGTTTCATCCTCTTTAAATCACACAAACCCTAATTGAGAAGAGGACGATGAATTGAAATTGAAACCCTAGAATGGAGAAGCGTGTACGCTTGTTCGCTTGTATCTTCCGAAGAATCTTCCTTGCTTCCAGTCTTTTCTTCCTTCGCAATCTTCTACCTCGTCGCCACGCCTTTTCGTCTATGACTTCGCGGAATATCGACGCGGAGATCCTTCATCTTCAAAGATCAACTCGTCTCGGCTTCTTCACCTCTTCTTCCGGACCACGCCTCCTCCTCCGCCCTTTCATCTGCAACAACGGAGCATCTGATAGCCGCCGGCATTGACCAAAGCATGGTTTGAAATCGTCCCTCAATATTTTCGTGTGATCAACCTTCTTTTTCCAACCGGCCTTATTGCTGAATTTCCATTAGGGTTCCTAAATATTTGGTTTTCTGAGAATCTCATCCATTAGGGTTTATCGGCTAGATCTTTGGTTGTTCTTTGATACATTGGCTTATTATTTGAGATTGTGATCATCCTTATTGCTGGAATTGAGTACTAAAATCTGGAATTAATATTTATCTTGTCAGTTTATTACTTTGCTGAAATAAATCTGCGTGGGAATGATTGAATGATGAATAGGGTTCTTGTACTTTGCTGAAATTTGATTATGATATGCTGAAATCTGATTTTAATGTTTTAAATTCAGCACTTGAGTTTATTTAAGCATTCGCATCCTATCAACATGCATCTCAGAGGAGAGATACTCCTGAGCACAGTCAGACCAAAAGGTCTTAATGCGTTGACCAAATTAGGTGTGGAGCATAGTAGTGAAGGTCCTGTAAATATGAGGAATCTTTGAGCGATGTCGCATGAAGCTCACCCAGGTACAGCGGGAGTAATCATCTATGAAGCTCACATAATACAGGAAACCAGTAAAGGAGGCAACTGGAGCAGGACCCCAAACATCAAATTGCATTAGATCAAAAGGAACGTTGGATCAGGAAGCACTCACAGAAAAAGAAAGAGCTGGGTGCTTTGCCAATTGACAACCCGTGCAGACAGAGGAGGGGGAGAAAAACACTCAACTCAAAGTGCCTGAGCGGAAAACGCTTTAGAGTCTATCACTGGATATGTGACTTAACCGTCTGTGCCACATGTCGGCATCAGAGGTGACAGACAGAGCTGATAGAACAGAAGGATTGGAAGTGGGAACCTGAAGGTGATCCAACTGGTTGAGCCCCCTGCTCGACGACCCAGTCCAACCCTCTGACCCGTCCGCAGATCCTGTACAGAACAAGTAGAACTAAAGGTAACGGTCAGTCCAGAGTCACAAAGGGAACTAACAGATATTAAGTTAATATTTAAGAGGGGAGCACGATGAACACGAGGCAAAGTCAAGCGACCAGTGGGATCAGAGATAGAGGTAATGGAACCACGATGCGAAATAGGTACAAGGGCCCCATCAGCACTGCGTACCCCCAGATGCGTAGGAGCAGGAGTACAGTCGGTGAGTATGGTAGAGTCAGAAGTGAGGTGACAGGAAACACCAAAGTCGAAGATCTATGGAGCAGTAGTACCACGAGTGGCGGACAGACCGTGAGCTCCCGAAGAGCTGGTAGAGGCGAGGTACCGAAGAAGTAGCTTTTCAAGTCGCTGAAGACGATCAGAGTCAGACAAAGGAGGTACTGGGGAAGCGAGACCAACAACAGCATTAGCAGTGCCACCATCATGTCGGAGGGGACCCTGACCACGTCTATAATCGGTTGACTCGGCGGAGGAACTCGGCCCGAGATTGCCCTCAAAACAGAGGACCAGTGGGACTCGGTGATCGGCCACTGTGTGCAGGTGGCATGGGAGCTGAGAGGTGTTTCAAGAGTCCATAGTGGGAGTACCCACGGCTGGTGCCATACCCAGTCTATAAGAGGAGGGAGGCAGCATGACCGCAGTCAAGGTTCTAAAAAGCGCTAGGCGCTAGTCGGGCAGTGGGGGGCCGCCTAGCGCCTAGCGCCTAGGCGGGGCCTAGGCGGCGCCTAGGCGTTTTGCATTTTTTTAAATTTTTTTAATTATTATTTTGATATTATATAATATATATATATATATATATATATATATATGTTTAAAAATTAATATAAGTTCAAGATTATCCCAAACCATTATTTTAAAGAACAAGTATATAACCATAATTCAAGATTGAGTGATTAACAAGAACAAAAGCAAACATGGTCCGCCTGACGAGCCTCAGCCCGCCTGGTCCGCCTGGCCAGCCTCAACCCGCCTGGTCAGCCTCAGCCCGCCTAGCTCGCCTGGTCCGCCTGGCCAGCCTCAGCCCGCCTAGGCGGCCGCCTTGCCCTGCCTAGACCGCCTAGGCGGTCGCCTAGCTCTGCCTGGGAGCTTGGCCGCTTTTCTGGAGCGCCTAGGGCCTAGGCGAGGCGGTGGGGGACCGCCTAGCGCCTAGGCGGCCGCCTAGACCGCTTTTTAGAACACTGACCGCAGTAGTGGTATAGCTCAGAGGAAGAGGTTATAGGGAGGTCTGCAGGGAGGTGGGCTGTAGGGAGGTCTGCAGGGAGATGGGCTGTAGGAAGATCTGCATGAAGGGAGACTGTAGAGAGATCTGCAGGGAGGTCTATGGGGAGGTCTGCAGGGAGGTCAGACTCGGAGTTAGATTTGCGGTTAGATCTAGGGTCAGATCTTTTTTTGTTGTTGTTGTTGAAAAAGATGAATGATACAGATGGTGATGTGGATGGCTGGAGTGGTGGGCCATAGAGGGGGCAGAGAGGTGACCGGAGGTCGAGTGAGAGGGGTGGTCCAAGGGGTAGGGGGGTGACCGGAGGGGTGGTCGGTGGAGGAGGGAGTCGTGGTTTGTGAGCTGCTGTAGGAGGGGAGAGGGGAGGTCGGGGGGTGGCAGGGAGGCCGGCGGCGGTAGGAGGGGAAAGGGGAGGGAAGCCGGGGGGTGGCGCAGGGGATGGCAGGGAGGCGGCTGCAAACGGCAGCTGTAGGAGGGGAGAGGGGAGTGAGGCAGTGGTAGAAGAGGAGAGGAGAGGGAGGCGTGGTGGGTGGCAGGAAGAACGATGACTGTAGGAGGGGAGAGGGGAGGGAGGCGGTGGTAGGAGAGAGCAGATGGTGGCGCGGGGGTGACGGGGGGTGCTTAGACGACGGCTGCGAATGACGGGGGAGAGAAGAGTGAAGGCCGGGTGCAGGAGGGGAGGAGAGGGAGGAGGTTGGCGGTGGTGGGGGGGCTCATCGGTGAGAGGCCAGAGGGAGGTGTCGTCACCGGTGAGAGGCTGCCGTCGACGAGGGAGAACCCTAGGGCTCTGATAACATGTTAGAAGATGACAACTAAAATTTGGAAATAATGGAATGACTCTTCATTAAGGGATTAAGCCCAATATATATGCACATCATTACACAACGAACCCGACCAGTCTGTACATAAAACCCGACCCATCTCGATATATATTAACAATTCATGGATAAGGAATGCACTAGAACAATAGAGATTCTGGTACCATTGGGAATATGTCCCCAATGGTGTACTGTTCCAATGGCATGATTGTCCTACGAATATGAAATTAACCTTCCATCAAAAAGTAATAGAGGTAACTGTTGTAAGAAGCTATCAAATATTTTGAGTTGAAAAATATGGGTTTTCATCATATAAATGGGATAAGGTTAGTTTTTGTGCAACTATAAAATATTAAGCCGAATGGTTGAACTACATCATCAAGAAGTTTTTCTAACTATAGAATTATAATGCTGAAATCATGCAACTTATGGTAAGATTTGACCTGAGGTGATACGCAACCATTACGAGAGTTGTTTTCTAAAAAAAGTTATAGCTCTTACAGTTATTGTGTTCCCTAAGTTCCCTTAAATCATCGAATTTTGAGATTTTGATGGTTTAACTTTTTAAATTTTGATAATATGTTTTTTGTAGTTTGAGTCTTATTTTGATTATACCAATGACAACAGATCATTTATAGATTCATGATGTAAGCTCTATAAAAGGCCAAGTTTGTATGTTTGACAGTGATAGAGGATGGAGAAGATTATAGGCTTTGCTTTGTGTATTTGATATTTTTTCTCCAATGGTGGATCCCACATCTTCCTTTTGATCCTAGTCCATTCTTTGTTTGATTTCTATTTTATTTCTTATAAGTATTTTTTTGGCGCCAACTGTACCTGCAGCCCTTGCTTTCTGGATGCAAAGTGTTCCTTGTGTTAAACCTATATTTTCACCTCCTTTTAAGGAGATAAAAATATATTTGTGATTTTTGATCCTTTTTTTTTAAAGTCGCTAGATGCTCATCTTATATTTTTTTCACTCACTTTTCTTCTTGACCTACAACCATCTTGTCATGCCCTCTATCATCCTTCTCTATAAAACTATTTTGTCCTTTTCCTATAATATCTCATCCATTTCATCTTTTTATTCATTAATTTTATTATACTTATGGTACATTCATACAGATGACAAAAACACTAGCATTAACATTTCTTTGGGTCTTTAACTCGTTATAAAGTTTCACACCTCCTAACACCAATAGAGTTATCTTTAGCCATCCTTATGCAATTTTCCCATCATATACTTGTCAGCCACTATCCCCACCCTTTTTCAAGGATTGCATTTCCATGTACTCCTATCCATGTAGCTTTCTTCAATTTGGTACATTTTCTGATTCTCTTTTAGACAGGCCACTTATTATATTTCTGATCATTATATCTACTAATTTGTTGCTCCTCCTTGTCATGGCGTCTGTATATCAAGGGGATAGATGGCAATTTCTGACTGTCTTTTTCGTCAATCTCCATTCCATTTGGTGCATAAACTTGTCTACTTGTTATGGCATCCAACAATCATTACAGCTAGTAAATGCTGGCCCTTTTCTTTTTTTCCTTTAATATTCTCTAGTGTAATCATTGATTTATTCACATTAAATAAAGCAAATGCTAGAAATTTGTATAATGATCACTGCAATTTACTTTAAGTCCCTAGCTAGCTGCTAATGTCATGAGCTGGATGCTTATTATTTTCAAAGAGGTCAAATGTATTCTCCCCATCTTTAATTCACCTTTTTTGGTCCTTTCACACAACCTAGAATGTCATGACTTCCTCTAACATATATGGAAGACCTTTTCTCAACCTTGATCAGCTACATAATAACTTTTTTTGCATCCCCTGAATATCTCCCTGTACTCAGTCTTGATCATTTACGGAGAACATGCCAGTTATGGAGGGCAGCCTAGCCAATTTTTTACCCTGCCTGCTTCAACCTTAACATTTCGCCTCCAACAAACGCCAATGGAAATAAGTTGTTGGTTCATTTTCTCAAACTGGATATTTTAACATCTAGTTACCTTCATTAAAGCCATTTTCATTTGAAAACTGTTATGATATGTTTTTTGTCATGGTTATGGATGGACTAATCTTTTAATATCAAATCTCTTTACCCAAATTTTTAGGGCAATTGGCTTGATCATTCCTTTGTTTAATTATGTATCTACACATAATATATTGCTTATTTGGTTTCATGCAGGTTTCGTTATATATGGACAAGTTTGCTGGGGTCTGTCAATCTGTTTTGCATGACTGCAAGCTTACCTTTCTGCAGATAATATGTGATCATGATCTTTTTGTGGAAATGCCTGGGAGAGATCCTTCTGATAGGTATAGATGAATCTGACTAGTATATCAGTAGTATGCTGAATCTTAAAGCTTCCATTCATGAGCCTTGCCTAGTGACTGCTTTGTTTTCAATATGCAAACTTCTCTTGTAGAAGTATGAGCACCCATAGTACAAATAATGATACAAAATGTCTTTCCATTAAGTTTGTCTTGTAAAAAGTTTCTTGTGAAAAGCTACCTGCAGATGTTCTGGTTTTGGTAGAGTTTCTTGGATACAAATAATTGAGACATTATTTGGAATGTCTACGTTTACATTCTTGTATAAGTGTTGAGCTAATCTCTTATGACATGAAAATTTGACCTTCACCTGAAAAAAAACGTTGATGCATAAGGAAATTGGGTTCACTTAAAGTTATTAGTCATGGGTGATGGGCCTCTTTGTTTTTCTTTATCCTAATCTTGTAGAGTAGTTTAAGATAATTTTCAGTATTTTTTAGATTTATTCCAGTCAGTATTGACATTATTTTAATTGTTAGAAAACTATGCGCGTAAGTGCAGAAGTGTAAATGGTCTCTTAAAATAATATGGCCATCTTAAATTAAAATTTCCCCCTAACTTCTTTCCTTTTAATTAGGGGCTTTATCCCTTAATTTAAGGAGGGAGGGCATGAGCTCATGGATTCCATCAACAAGAGAGAGAGGAGTCTCGTTATCCTTCTTCATTGTTACAAAGGATCCAGCCATTTCATTATAAGAGATTCTCCCAACAGGGGGAAGGGGGGGGCCAAAAGCTTTAAATCTTTTATATGTGTTGTCTTCACCTCTATTTGATGAATTTCTGCAGAAAATATCCAGAAACATCAGAAAAAATAGGAAACCAGAAAAGGAGGAAAATTAGGAGTTAAAAGACTTCGTTTAATTAAATTTCCGGTTCCTAACTTTAGGGTTTTTTTTTTGAGATTGGCGGGTGTCTCGAAGCCTTTCTGGCAATGGCCCACTTCAGGCTCAGACTAATCCCTCCTGGAGTCTAGCCTGACCCACTCGACAATTCCCACTGCACTCCTAAGTAAATCAAGGGGAGGAGGAGTTGCACTCGCAACCACAACCTCCTCACCAGTCACCAAAGCATCAGTTGCTTTGCCAACTCTCCTATCTCGTAGTGTGTTAACTTTAGTATTTTAGGGCTTTTTTTCAAAATATTATTAAAAAATAAAATATTTAGCTAAATAGCGGTTGGCCAAAACTATTTGCCATTCTAGCGCTCTGATCGCCACGTGGCAGGTTAGCGCCATAAAGCTCGCCACAATTTTTTTATTTTTTTTTCTTAAGGTAGAAACCGGTATCCGGGTTACCGGGTTTAAACCCGGTATTATGGATACCGGGTTTACCTGAAGTCCAACAAGAAAATGATTAAATGTGAGAACATTCTATAAGGGGGCTTTGGTTAAACCCGGTATCCAGAATACCGGGTTTAAACCCTCTAGCCTGGATAACGACTTTACCTTGGCTCAGAAAAAAAAAAAAAATTGCGGCACGATTTACGGTGCTGACCTGCCATGAGGCGGTCAGAGCGCTAGAATGGCAAATACTTTTGGTCAACCGCTACTTAACTAAATATTTTATTTTTTAATAATATTTTGGAAAAAAGCCCTAGTATTTTATTATTATAGAAGAGGGTTTTAAGCTTGCATATTACCTAGTTATTATATCTATGTATGGAATTGTTTATAATCAGAACAAGATTTGCATCTCCTTCTACGAAGAAGGAATCATATTGATGGTGATGACTATGAGGCAAGGACGAGTGTCAAGGATGAAGTGCGTGGTCATGTTAATTTAGCCAAAGATTGTGGATTAAGTGCTTGATGAGAACAATTAAGCCCTTGATCTCAAACTTTGGTTAGATCATCTTGAATGAGCATTTCGAAGCTTAGAGTTCCTTGACCTTTCGAAGCTGAGAACAATTAAGCCCTTGACCTTTCAAGAGGAAGTTCCGTGGATCCAGTCGTGGTGTCCTATGGTCGAGTCTTTCTAGCCCCCTGTGAATATATTTTCGTAATGTTTTAAAGAGGGTGTCTCTATCCTCTGAAAAGTGCTAGGTTTCCACAATTGTTATTCTCGATGGATCATCAAATTCGTTGCTGATGCAGGATATGCTATTGATGCCCTATGTTACCCTTTCTACGTTGCTTTTACTTTATTTGTTCTTCATGCACTCTATTTTGTTTTGTTTAATTTATCATTGTATTAAGCCTAGATGTGGGGGATGTCCACAGTTGCAGTTTGGATTCACTTTTGGGTCAATTCGGGCTAACTCGGGTGCATATATGAAATTATAATAATATAAATTGGTTCGAGAAATCATAATTGGAACATTGGAGAACTCCTGTTCTGAGAGGTTCGTAAAACCATATTTTCTTCCCACTTCTTCTCTTTCCCTTCTTAATGGTTGGTGGGGACATCGATCCTGTTCAATCGAATTCGACTCGAGCTTACATGAGGACAACCCACACACTTGGGATATGACTTGGATATGAGTTGGGCAATGACATGTTGGGCCCATTTTATTTATTGTTATTTCTTTTAGTCATTTATTACTGCATTTCAGAATAGTAATGGGCTAAAAATATGCATTATGTGAGCCCAATCGATAAGGGTATTTTATTGGATTTCTAGTCGATTAGCTATTAGAATTTTGTTGAGACACCATTTATATACCCATGTAACCGTCTTTGGCCATTATGTTATGAATGAATGAAAGAAGAGGATCCTATGGGGTATCCTCGGGAGAGCTGATTAAGGGCAACCCCCCCCCCCCCTCTTCCCTTTCTCCCTCTCTCTCTCTCTCTCTCTCTCTCTCTCTCCTCGTCTGACTCCAACCATGCTCGCAATCAAGCCTACCGCGCTAGCCGCTAGCCACCCAATAATGACCATTTGGGGATTGGGTGCAGCGAACGATTGTGATTAGTGCCATTTCTGGATCGGGCTGGAAACCAGGATGGCTCCTGAATAGTATTATTGAACTCTAAAATTAGAATTGCATCGACAAAACTTTAAACAAACTTGACACAAGGGCCTCGCCACTAGGCCATGGGTGATGGTTCTGTGGTTTGTCAAAGTTTTTGTCGATGAAGTTTGTTCAAATAGAATTACTCCTGAAATAAATAAAGTTGGCTGCACGAATTTGGTGGCTTGTGGTAATCTGCTGAACTGGTGATTGATGATTAATGACGCCAATATTTTCTCTTACTTATAATGGTAAGGTTTTTTTTGCATCATTGCTTGTAGAGAGTAACAAATAAACGATGGAAAAAAAACATTGAAAGGAGAGTTTTATAACATGTTTTGTGCTTTGATTAACTCAAGTATGTGTGTGTGTGTGTGTGTGTGTGTGTGAGAGAGAGAGAGAGAGAGAGAGAGAGAGAGAGAGAGAGAGAGAGAGAGAGAGTATAGGTCTAGGGTTGGGGTGACAGGGTAGTGTTAGTTGAAGTACAACCGGTTCCCCTAGTCACTGCCCAAATTCCTACGGGTTCCACTGTCGAGTTATTGACTGTTGAATCCGCTCTGCTCCCTAGGACCTAGGCCTGCACAAATTCCTACAGGTTCCACTTTCGAGTTATTGACTGTTGAATCCGCTCTGCTCCCTAGGACCTAGGCCTGCAACCATGCCGCATTCATTGTTCGTGATCGTTGTTTCATCCACGGTCACCGGCCCGCAGTCATTGTTCGCGATCGTTATCTTCGTCCTAGGTTATCGGCCCGCAGTCATTGTTCGTGATCATTGACTTCGTCCCAGGTCACCGACCACCCTCCTTGCCTGCCTGTGCGCCTAGCTCACTGGCTTGCCCACTCGGCAGCCCATTTGCACCCCGACTAGCCTTCCCGGATGCTATCTGCCTAAATTGCTAGTTTCGCATGAACTTAATCTAAATGTCATTCGTACGAAATAGATCAAAATTGTAAATTTTGTACGAACTTAATCTGAATGTTATTCGTACGAAATATATCTAAATTGCTAGTTTCGTACGAAATAGATCTAAATTGCTAGTTTCGTGCGAAATATATCTAAATTGCTAGTTTCACGTGAACTTAATCTGAATGTCATTGTACAAAATATATCTAAATTGCTAGTTTCGCACGAACTTAAACTGAATGTCATTTGTACAAAATAGATCTAAATTGCTACTTTCGCACGATTTAATCTAAATGTCATTTGTACGAAATAGATCTAAATTGCTAGTTTCGTACGAAATAGATCCAAATTGCTATTTCGTATGAAACTAGTTCGTGCTAGTTTCGTACGAAATAGATCTAAATTACTAGTTTTGTACGAAATAGATCTAAATTGCTAGTTTCGCACAAACTTAATCTGGTTGTTCAATTTTGATCTAGTTCGTACATATGAATGTAGCCATTCTTATTCTGATTCATTCGTACAAAACAGATAAAAATTGTTAATTTCACACGAACTTAATCAAATGTCATTTGTAGAAAATAAATCTAAATTTCTAGTTTCACACGAAATAGATCTAAATTGCTAGTTTTGTATGAAATAGATCTAAATTGCTAGTTTTGCACGAATTTAATTTGAATGTCATTCGTACGATTAGATCTAAATTGCTACTTTCGTACAAAATAGGTCTAAATTGCTAGTTTCATACGAAATAGATCTAAATTGCTAGTTTCGTACGAAATAAATCTAAATTGCTAGTTTTGTACGAAATAGATCTAAATTGCTAGTTTTGCACAAACTTAATCTGAATGTCATTCGTTCGAAATAGATTTAAATTGCTTGTTTCACACGAACTTAATCCGAATGTCATTCGTACGAAATCGATCTAAATTGCTAGTTTCGTACGAAATATATCTAAATTGTTAGTTTCGTATGAAATAGATCTAAATTGCTAGTTTCGCACGAACGTAATCTGATTGTCATTTGTATGAAACAAATCTAAATTGCTTGTTTCGCAGAATGACGACATTCGTACAAAATAGATCTAAATTGCTAGTTTTGCATGTATGAGTGTACTAAACTAGCAAACTAAGTTGCTTGTTTAGATTTAAATTGCTTGTTTCGCACGAACTTAATCTGAATGTCATTTGTATAAAATAGATCTAAATTGCTTGTTTCGCACGAACTTAATCTGTATGTCAAATTTAAATCTATTTCGCACGTATGAATGTAGCCATTATTATTCTGATTCGTTCGTACGAAATAGATCTAAATTACTAGTTTCGCACAAACTTAATCTAAATTGGATTTTCAATGTTTTCTTTCTCAATCGTTTATTTGTTATTCTCTACAAGCAATGATACAGAGAAGACCTTACCATTATAAAACAAAATATTAATGTCATCAGTCATCATCCGTCAGCTAAGCAGATTACCACAGGCCACCAGATTCGTGTAGCCAACTTTATTTATTTTAGGAGTAATTCTATTTGAACAAACTTCATCAACAAAAACTTTGACAAACCACAGACCTAGCACCCATGACCTTGTGTCGAGACCTTGGGTCTGGTTTGTTCAAAGTTTTGTCGATGTAGTTCTAATTTCAGAGTTCAAGAATATTATTCAAGAGCCATCCTGGTCACCAGCCCGATCCAGAAATGGCACTGACCACAGTTATTCACTGCACCCAATCCCCAAATGGTCATTATTGGGTGGCTTGCGGCTAGTGCGGGAGGCTTGATTGCGAGTATGGTTGGTGTCAGGCAAGGGAGAGGGGAGAGAGAGAGAGAGAGAGAGAGAGAGAGAGAGAGAGAGAGAGGGGTTGTGCAACACTAATGATGTTGTTGCTTGTGATGGGGGTGGTGATATTGATGACGATCACTAACAAGATCACAAACAAGAATAGTAATGAAAATTCAGTCGAAGCCCGAGGTCTCTCCCCTTAATCAGCTTTCACGAGGATATCGCAAAGAAATCTCTTTTCAGTCATTCATAACATAATGGCCAAAGACGGTTACATGGGTATATAAACAGTGTCCAACAAAATCTTGATAGCTAATGGGCTGAAAACCCAATAAAAATACCCTTCTCGACTTTTTAAAAAAGTTGCGACTTATTCTTGTGGCAAACGTGTGGGGAATAAGTCGGGATTAGAACACGACTTTTTCAAAAAGTCAGCGATTTTGGTAACACTGGTTGCAACCAAGCAGCAAAAAGTCAGCGATTTTGGTAACACTGGTTGCAACTTGCAACGAAGCAGACTCCTAAGTAGTAAAGAAAAGATCTTAACATGGAACAAGACGAGATCTTTTTGGTGCCAAAAACCCGATATTTTTCGATATTTTGCAAAATTTAAACGAAATTTCTGTGTCTCACTATCTTTTCGCACAAGAAATAATTATATTTCGTGCTGACGAATATATCATGCGAAATATCGTGATATTCCCGTGAATCCCATGCCGTTCGATATAGTATATGAGATTTCGTATCGAGGTTTGGCTAAACTGAGATATTTCACGATTTATTTCGAGATTTTGATCCTTGGATACAAGACTTAACCCTCGATTATCGCACCCTATTGCACTAAAAATTGTTAGGATTGAATCAAGACAATAGGTCAGTATAGTATACATAAGAGTTCGATTTATTGATAATCCAAATGCAATTCTTGGTGACAAGCAAAAGGTAGCACAATCATTGCTGGAGCGTCTTATCGTTCAGGATGCCTCACAATGCAAACATTTCTCATTGTTGAAGGTGCTTCTTGGCATGCTTAGAAGGCTTAAAGGATCGTACAAGAGAGAAAACGACCCCCGACGGACTATCAAGTACCAGCTCTACTAGGAAAGGTGCCTTATCAAGCTAGGCCATACCTCCGACCCAAGCGCCTTTGAGAATCAACTGACTGATAGCCATGATAGGATAAATTTAGATATGGTGAGCATAGAGTTATAGGTCCCAAAGCATAGGCCCATCTTTCAAATGTATTGAGTGCGGAGATACATGACATGAAAATTCTTAATGTCCCAAGCATAAGCAACGTAGACACATGTAATTGAGCATGGATGATCCCGTTGATGTTCCTGAGAATGCTTATGAAGTAGATGTAGATCCATTGAGGATGAGATCAGGACTAACAAGACCAAGCATAGCCTCTTGAGTTTCTAACTAAGGGAGTTGATAGGACCCATGTAATGGTCATCCATCATGTCCTTACTATCCCTAAAGCACCAGAACCTAAACGTCGGCCCCACTACATTATTTTCCATACCACCTGTACAACTGGCAGGTGACAATGTACTCTCATCATAGGCAGTTGAAGCAGTGAGAACCTAGTATCTCATGGGATGTTGAGAAACTTGGTCTTAAAATGGAAAAGTTGACAAAAACCCTACAACCTAACTTGGTTTAAGAAGGGTTCAGATGTTCCTTCGTGCTAAATGCTTGGTTCATTTAAGATGTTCTATTTGCTCGCAGTGTCTGTTTGATACTCGAAAAGGCAAATCTAGGATTTCGTTTCCCTTGTGGCACCATTGGGCATTTGTTTATCTTTTATTGGGGTCTATACTGTCAAAATCTCAGGCGCAAGGGTGCCCCTTTTCCTAGATGCAAGATTGTTCTTTTGATTTCATTTTTCTCATTTTTTAGGGGGGGCTTAGGGGCCCTCTACCCATATTTTATCAAGGCTTATAGTTTAATTTCCATTATCTTTGTGTGTGTTGCTTTTACTCACTTGCTTTGGCATTAGTTTTATGTGTATTATGCTATTATGTGGTATGACTCATGAACTTATGACTTGTGGTTTGTATTTTGTTTCCTGGATCATTTTAGTATCCATAACTTGTGTTTATCACTTATAGCTTGAATTTGCGAGTTATGTATTGTGCTTCATTTTATATCGTTATTCATATGATAGAATGCCGAAGTACAATACAGAATAATCAACCAATAACTATAATAACATAGGAGGACCGGTTCATAATATATGATGTTTACTAATGGAAACAAGCATATAAAACCAACACTTTAGCATATTCTTGATTTTTTGAATATTTTTCATAATTTTTTGAGAAGAAAAGTCTATTCATACTGATATGACCGATATGACGACTAGTACCGAACTACCGATATGGACCGCCAGTACATGATGTTTTTGGTGTTTGGCCGATACGGTGACCGATACCGATATTGTGATCCATGAGTAGGAGACCTAGTTTAATTTAAATTCAGATTCTTATATTTGTGTAGTTTAGTCCTAGATGAATTATGAGTGTCATGAGCGGAAGTTATAAGCTTGGATGTTCCATTTTTTTCCTACTATTTATGACGCAGAATTAGTGCCCTTTCTCATCAAGTTTTAGACCTTGTGCTGATATTCTCTCTATTTTCCTTGTCTTCTCTTTTTTTATTGGCTTATTGATTGATCCTTCGACCGGCAATGTGGCATTAAAGGCCAGGATCAAAGTTTTGGAGTATTTGAGAAGACCAAGACTGTTTTTTCACAAGGAACTTCTGTAATTTATATCTAAATCTGGAATTTTGAAAGGAAGTTTGGGTTACTGTTAATCATTTCATGCAAGTTGAGATCCATTTTTTAGGTTGACAAAACAATAATAAGATTCATCACTGCTCTATCTACTAACAGGGTGCTTGAAGTAGGGATCCCGATTAGGAACGGAAAAAACCTTACACTGACTCCATCATTCTATCTATACTAGCTCTCTAAGCTTTAAATCCTTTCAACCCATTGTTAAATTGGAGATTCATTTACTGATGCACTGTCAGTAAACTAGAATTAGCGAGGATGCTGTTCTTCGCATTCCTTGTACCAAAGGGAATGGTGACAGTAGTGTGGCTAGATATCTAATTCACACTTAAACTGTACTCTTAACATCTACTATATAGACATTGAATCTGAATGATTTTTATCTTTCGTTCAGGTATCACACATGTATCTAGTGATTTGCATCATTTGGCAGTTATATATCTCATAATTCCAAGAAATTCACTATTCCTTTTGAATCAATTCTTTCATGTCTTATGCCTGCTACAATTCTTTAACAATACATTTTATTGCAGATACACTTAATTCACAATAGTTCCCATGCTAAATCTTCCTTTATTTCACAGAAATTATCTTTCATCAGTTTTAATTCAGGAGCTTTTTCTCACTTGGGATCATGATGATCTATCTCAACGTGCAAAAGTGAGTCCTTCATCTTTGATGAGTTTGCTGACTTATCTAGGTTGTATTGGTTTCTATTCCCTGGGGACAGGTTTGAATGTGCCAGTTTCATGATTCCATAAGCATAATTCGTGCTCAATTAACTCCCATTAAGAGGAATATTACTACTTTTGTCCTACTAGATTTTAGCAATGACCCTCAGTTTGATTGGACATAGGCAGCTCGTATTTTGGTGGTCCTTGTGTGCAAGCATGAATTTGACTCTCGTTACCAAAAGCGTGAAGACAAGTTATACATTGCACAGCTATATCTTCCTCTTATTGGACAGGTAGAGTGAATAACCTTATTTTTTTGGCTTTTGCATTATGCATATCTTATTTGTTTAATAGTATTTCTAGCTAGAGATGTTACCTTTTTCCGATAAAGAAATATTTACCCTGCATAATTTTGCTTACTCAGTGTTTCCAATAAAAAAATATTTACTTGCACCAGTGTTAAATGTAAAGATGTTACAGTTTGGAAAATATATGTTGTTTCTACCTTTTTCAGTAAGGAGAAACAGCAAAGCTAAGAGCTTCAGATTGGCACCCCATATATCTACATATCTATATAGACTATATATATATTTTGGATAAGTTCTTTGCAATGTTTGGTACATCTTTGATTGCAACGGGTAACTCATAATTTTGAGGATGACTTGGTCTGCATTGCAGGCTGTTTTGATTCCGAAGAGTTATTTCCCATGCGGTATTTTATGGTTCGGAATGCTAGCCAATAATGGGGCCTAGCACATAACATGAACGTGGAGATCACAATGTTGTAGTAGATGTGTGGTAAAACTAGGATAGTGTATGTTAGGATTAGAGCAAATGAACCTTACATCTCATTATGGCCATTGCTCAAGATATGTTCAAGCAAGTGTTGTCACCAACAGGATGAACATACCATTGAAGAAGGGGAAAAGACATGAGTATTATATATACATATGTATCTCTAACAACCCTCTCAAACTCACGGTGGATCATGAGCTTAGAGTTTGCCTACTAGATACTGAAAGCATTGTAGTGTATGTGACTTGGTGAACAAGTCTGCGATCTGAGTATCTGAGGGCATATGAGGAAGGGTGATAGTGTCAAAGAGACAAGGCTGACAGACGAAGTGATAGTTGATCTCGTCGTGTTATATCCTATCGTAAAAGACCTGGTTTCTAGCTTTCTGAATAGCACTCTAGTTATGACAATGAAGAGGAGTAGGAGAGATAGGCTCAACTATCAGGTCACGAAGTAGGCATCAAAGCCAGACAATCTCAGTTGAGGTGCCAGCCATAGCACGATAGTAAGCCTCTATACTATAATGGCCTACAACAAGCAACTTATTTAATTCTTCACCTGGAGATAGGAGAACCCCCAAGGAATATGTAGAACCCAGTGATCGACCAAGGCCCATCCAGCATCAGTTAAAGCCAAAGCTCTATAGAAGCAAAGGTCATGAAGGGTGAGAAGTGAGAGTTCATGAGAGTTAATGAGATCCTAGTTAATACGTAAATTTCCTACCTTATAACTGTATAGATTCTCATGAGCATTAATGAGATTCTAATTAATGCACTAGATTTCCCACTGAGCACGACAGTTCCCAAAACTTTTTCAAACTCAATCCCATATAGCTCTCAATGACGGGATGTCTTAGAACTCTACTAGGATCTTTTGTGTTGTGCATTATTGGAAAAAGGGCATATATAGACAATGTCTTTTGTAAATGAATTGTAAATGAATCTCTCTTGTGCTCTAGCTTTTGCTTAAAATAAATGAGAAGAGATTAATGTTATTAAATATTAGTGGTTTTCAGAATGTTACACTCAGTCTCTTTATGCTTAATCTACCCTAAAACTTGCAACATTATTGTAGTGAAGGGTGTATTGAGAGCATAATCACCAAGGAGATAGTGAAGAAGTTAAATCTTACTACTGGATCTCATCCAAAACCTAATAAGGTAGTCTAATGTTGTGAAGGTCCGACTTGATTATTACTTCAAGATTCCTTGTAAAGTTTCATATAGGTAAAACTTTCAAGGATGAGCTACATTGTGATGTTATGGATATAGATACTTGTCTTCGCTTATTGGGTTGTTTGTGATTGTACAATCACCTCTTTGTTCATAATGATGGATCCAACACTTGCACCTTGAGGATGGATGGGCAGAAGATTACTATACCCCCAGATGGAGGACGAGACTTTTGATGCATGATGTGGCCGATCTCTAGTTTACTTTCAAGATTTCAACAACAATCTGCGTAAAAAGTGTCAAAATGATGCTGCTTGACACATGACCGGTCTTTATCACTTATCCAGGGTATGGATGAAGATGAGAGTCAATGTTTTAAAAAACGGAAGGCGGAAGGCAGGCGGTCAAGTGATTTCAAGGCGGAAGGCGGACGACTAGGCGGGCGCCCGGAGAAAAAGGCGGGCGTCCACCTATATAAAATATATTATATATATTCTATATGTATGTATATATATAAATTCATAATTCTATATTAAAAAACAATAATAGAAAGTTTTACATATGCAAACATCAAAACAACCGATCTGAATATAAAAGTTTTATGAAAATAAAGGAGGGGATCGGGTGAGGTCAGGGTTGACTGCGAGGCAGGGGAAAGAGAGCAGCTTTTGAGCCTTTGGGATATCTAGGATATCTAGTTATATAGTGAAAAAAGAGGAGGGGATCGAGTGGGGTCGGGGTTTTATGAAAAATTATTGCCCGCCTATCAGGAGCCTGCTTGGAACCCGCCTAGGCGCCCGCCTTTTACCCGCCTAGGCGGGCGCCTAGGCGGGTCGGATCCCGCCTAGGCGCCCGCCTTTGTTCAACCCGCCTGCAGTGCCGCTTAATGCTGAAGCGGAGCGGCCAACCCTCTAAAACGCCTAGGCGGCCGCCTGGACCGCTTTTTAGAACAGTGATGAGAGTCGACAACTGGCCTAACTTAATAGTCGAAACTCCGTGGGATATGCCAGTAGTTGGAATAGTGAATTGCCTGAGTGCAATGGCTCTATCTCTCACTTGAAGAAAGATAGCCTTAGTGATGAATATTGCATACGCTCTCTGAAGAGAGTGATTTTTGAAGGAGCTTCTCTGCCTACTTGAACGCCTAGTGTAAAATGGCTTTTTACTTTTTCCCTTTTTCTGTACAGGGCCCTTTCTTACTGGGTAAAAGAGTACTTATTCTTGAATTGAATAAGTATGAAATGAAGCAATGCAATTGAAAGTCTTTTGCCCATGACATGATTCCTCATCAGAGAAGTACGAACGCTCTTAAATGGTTACTAAGGCTTCAACAGTTCAATTGAATTATTGAAATCCGTTCACATACGCCAGAACAACCATGCAAACTTTACTGTTTACAGGCTCAATATCAATACCAATACTTTTAGCAGTTACAGGTCCGGAACGGGGTGGAGGAAGCAGTATCACCTGCAAAACTGGTATGGTGGATCCGAAAAGGTTTTGTTGGACCCAAACAACAAACACCCTTTAGAGTGCCCCCCTTTGCTCACTGATTGCCTATTTTTTTTGTTTTTTTCCTGATCATTCACCCAGCTCCCTATGTGAATCACACTAGGGGTGAGCGTCGGTTTTGTCGGTCGGTTTCGGTGTCGGTTTTATTTTTTTTCGGTTTTCGAAAAATCAAAACCGAAACCGAAACCGAAATGGTCGGTTTTTGTCGGTTCGGTGTGATCGGTTTTCGGTTCGGTTTCGGTTCGGTTTCGGTTAATATGAGTTATGCTAGAACCCTTGGCTCTTGAATCTTAATCGTCAATTCATCACAAATAAGTGGATGATTATGTTCTTACATAGTGCCAAAATGAAAGTTCAAAGCAAAATCAACCGTCGTTCACTCTTTTGAAGCATTGTAGATGTAGCATATTACTTCGTACTTGCACTTACTTGAAACAAAAGTATTATGGCCGTTGTGTTTATGATTTAAGAAGTCGGGTCGGTTTTTTCGGTTTCGGTTCGGTGTTTCATACCCGGGAACCGAAACCGAAACCGATTTAATCGGTTTTGTCGGTTCGGTTTGTTTTCGGTTCGGTTTGATGTTCGGTTCGATTATTTTGGTTAAATTTTGGTCGGTTTCGGTTCGGTTAGGCGGTTCGGGTCGGTTTTTGCACAGCCCTAAATCACACTCATCCCCAACCAGCTAACAAAGAGATTGTTGTGATCAACTACACATCAAGTTGGCCAAAAAAGGTTGGTAGAATAGCATTGTCCACCCCTCTGCTAGACTGCTACTCGATTTACTTGCGCTGCACTTGCTTATGGCTCAATCGTGGTCTGCCACGTCATCCATTAGAAAGGGCATAATGGGGTCTCCATTAAGCCCTTTCTATTGGATGATGTGGTGGTCATAACTCATCAGCAAGTACAACAAATCAATCGGGTAACAAAAATGCTTTGTCCGCTGCTTTGCGAAATCACCGAAACTCGTCCTTTCCATCTACAACTTCCCAATTGCGCACACAGGTTTTTTTTTTTCTTCGTTTGCTCCTCTCCACTGTGCAACAACACACAGACCTACCCACCTTGGGATATGAGAGTTGGCAAAGCAATTGATGCTTTGGTGAGGAGGTTTTGTGCTTAACTCCTCCCCTCAATTTACCTAGGAGTGAAGTCGGAATTGCCGAGTGGGTCGGGCTTCACTCACGGAGGGATTAGTTTGAGCCTAAAGTGGGCCATTACCCAAAAGGTTTTGGTACACCTGACAATCTAGAAAAAAAGGAGCACACGGACCTGAGGTTGTGGATTGTGGTTGATACTTGATATAGACATCCTTTTAGGCTTTATCCTCTCCACCTCGCAGGTTCACAGCAATATCGATCTGCGGTTATATTTAATTTTTTTTTCATAGCAGATTATATCAAATCATCATATATATATATATATATATATATATATATATATATATTGTCTAATTCAGTGCAATTGTGCAAAGTAATTTTTTTTCCTTTATCTATCTATTTTCGGCAAATGATTGTGATTTCATAATTTGCCTCCCCTTAAAGAAAATCCTCACAGGAGTAATGCCAACATGACTAGCATATGCTAGTTGGTGGATGTCATGGTTATGGGCATCAAGTATCAACCCTCATGTCGACAAGGATTAAATATCATGGCTGTTGATTGAATATTGGTGATCTGTGTTTTTTTTCTTTGACTAATTTACTGGTCATTGTGGCTCAAACTCTTAAAATGTTTTTTTTTTGAGTGGAATTCCTGTCCAAGGTGGAGAGGATGGGGTTAAGCCATACCCCAAGCTGTTATTATAAACTCTTAAAATGTTATTTGAAAGAATTGTATCTTCTTTATCGGATAGCCACTTTATGCGGCTCTCCATTCCCTTTCTCCTATTGGATCTTCTATTCTTTCTATTTGAGTGGAATCTTTATCTTCTCCTACCATTTGGTCACCTCTTAATTTCTTTATTACAGTTTCTGTTGTTGCATTTTTATTTTTATTTTGATGCCGTTGCTTTAAGTCTCAATAAATACTTGCAGCAGAAAGTTATGAAATTGACTACAATCTAGCCTAGATGGCATTGGATCGAACTTTCTTGCTTTTCAAATTAGTGTCCTTTGATACCATTTGATGCCTTCCAATAAAAAAGTATGGTTCCTTAGTCGTTGCTACATTCTTTTCCGTATGTGTATATTTATAACTTACAAGTTATTATATGACTGGCTTTTGCATGTCTGCATCATTTCCATAAAGAGGTATAATTGTATATGAATGAGTGCCGGTCAAAAAAAATCTACGGCAGTAAGTTTGTTGACAATTTCTATGCAGTAACAGTAATTTTCTCTGGTGATTGATGTCTTTATTGTCTAACGATTACAAATTTTAAATAGTACAAGAACATGTTCTCAAAATGGCTTAAGAACTAATTACAATTGTTTCATTATGTCATTTTCTTTCTCATATATGTAGTTGGTGACATAATAGAATCAGTTTCTGTAATTTCCGTTGTCACTGTGCTCCAGATACTAGATGAGATGCCAGTATTCTATAATCTAAGTGCCGTTGAAAAACGTGAAGTACTAGTTGTCATAATGCAAGTTATCAGGAATCTGGATGATGCATCCCTTGTCAAGGCATGGCAACAAAGCATTGCTCGTACCAGATTATTTTTCAAACTACTAGAAGAATGTGTTATTCTTTTTGAGGTTCGTGTTCGAACAACAGTTCATCATGTGTGTCATGACATTCAAAAAGATTGTATCAGTGTCCTCATATATTTTACATTAAAACATATGTGCTGTCTAAGCTATGAGTCTCTCTTTCTCTCTCTCTCTCTCTCCACACACACACACCCCACACACACCCTCCCTCCTAGTGGTACGAATTTTTTTGCACCCACTATAGTGGAGACATGCTTCTGAAGCCTTGGCTCTATTCCCAGTGTCATTGTTGTCGAGTGAGAACTTTTCTTATGATTCTTGTCTTTTTTCCTGGGGAGCACAAAAACTTTTTGTTGATGTTGGTCTGGCCTGCATCGTGAATTTCTTTTCTTGATGCTAATCTTGTTACATGCCCTATATTACAGCACAGAAAACCAGCTGAAGGCTTGCTAATGGGTTCTAGTTCTCGTAGCCCTGATGGTGAAGGACCGGTTTCTCCAAAGTATTCTGATCGCCTTTCTCCAGCAATTAATGTTTACCTGTCTGAGGCTTCCCGTCAGGAAGTTAGAGTATGTTCCCCCTTCCACCCCGATCTTTCATACATATTTAAAGTTCTGTTTAAAGTACCTTTCAGAAGTAATGGGATGGTCTTTGATTTCCGTTTTCACAAGGATACTCTCTTTTACCATACTTTAGTCTTTGGTAAGTGGTGGCACAGTTAAAAGAGCCTTCGGGCATGCCCAACAGTTGATCATATGATGCAAGACTCAAGAAGAATAGGCCTTTTTATGTTTCAGCCAAGTTAAAGCATGTTGTAATGATACCACTTGTAGACATGTTCTTGATGCACAATTATGAATTATGGCTTAGTTGTTCCAAGTAATTGATTCATTAGAATATTAGTATCAAAGACTGATGGTACACTAATCGCTGCCAATGTGTTGGATTGTAGAAAGATTCAAACTTTTGGTGCAAATTCTAGCCCAGTCTTCACCAAAATATTGCATCCATTCGATGTATCATTTTTCCCTACACCGAAATGGTATATATCGTGATATTTTGTGATATTTCGCGGAATATACAAGTTTTTGGCAGGATCGATATATTTTTCGAAGTCGAAATTTTGACCCTTGTAAAATTCTATTTTTTAACTAGCTTATTTTTGATAGTTTTATATCTTAATTAGAATAATATATTTAGGACATGCTTTGGGTATGATGTAGGCAACCTTGTGAAACCAATGTGTAGAAAAGACTTCAAAAATTTGCTCTACAATTAATATTCAACAGTAATAACATGAGCAACGGTATTCTTTATTCAACAGTGCTATAAATCATAAGTATTTCAAGGCTAGCTATCAAAGATTAAACAGGTTTTAGAACTCATGCCATGAACTAAACAATTTGAAGGCTGAAATTAATATAGAAAAGATCCATAGTCAGCCATACAATTTTAAGCAAAGATAAACACTAATCACCGGATGAACCAGACCAAGAGAAGGATCAATAGCTATAATTTTGGGATGGATTCAAGGCAAATAAGGACTGCTGAAATTAAATTTCAGCATGCAGAATTTCAGTAAAAAGAGAAGTAAACAATAAGGTCCAATAGAGGGTTTAGATAATGAACTGCCTTTGAAGAAGATGATACGTGTGATCTAGTTGCCCGGAAAGTACCTTGTAGCCTCCAAATCCTTGCAAGAATGCCTAGAAATAGATGGAAGTTACGATGAGCGAGATGGTGGTCAAGAAGAGGGGGATTAGAAACCTTGAAGATAGATTTGGGTATGAAAGTAGATCTCTAACGCAGAAAATATGCACTAGCGATTGGTTCAAGAAGGGTGGAGAGGTGAGAAGCCGGGATCTAGAAGAGGGGAATAAAGAAGCAAGAAGAGTCGTTGATCAAGTAACGGTTTCGGGCAACAACGGTTCTCAACTTAGGGTTCTTTCTCAATAATTCAGATATGAAAATCTTCTCTCAAAAATCCCCCTTTATTAAGATTAGGGTTTCATGGTGGGTTAATAGGAGCCATAGGATCCACAAGTGGAGCCACGAGATGCTCGCAAAAATTGAAGGAGTAAAAATGGAACAAAGGAGAGAAAGAAGAAGAGTCGGGAGAGAGGCTTGTCGCCGCCCAAGGCGGTCGTACGGTGTACGGGCAGAGAGAGAAAGAGAGGAGGACGGCTAGGGTTTGGCTTCTTTCATGTTGGGTCTTTCGATCCAATCTCTTCGCTCTTTAATTCGCTTATTCTCATCCATTGATCGCGACTTAAAGGCCTATTGATCTCATCATTTGGATGAGGCCATCCGACAATGCTTGTTTATTTTATTAATGAACCAAGTAGGAATAAGTTGATGCGAATACAACTCTCGCACCTTAGTTGGTATAGGAAAGAAACTTAACATATAAACTAAGTGTCCGATTGACACAAAAGAAGTTGTTCGAAATTGAAGTATCAAGATAATAAACTTATTTATTTTCAGATTTGCTTCATTGTTTTCCATGCAAATCTGAAACAGCGATCAGATTTTGTTGTTGCATTAGGATATCTATTATTTCCATATACAAATTTAGAATTCATGTAAAACCCTTCCACAAACCTCAAACTTCGAAAAATCCAGAACTCGATTTCAATTGCAGCAATCATATTTCCATGTAATTGCAACTTTTTAAGCCTTGTTTTTGCATAAAAATGTTATAGATGCGTGGTCCACATGATATTAGGCAACTATGGGAACCTTTTATAGAATCCCTCACACAATTTCATATTGCAATTTCAGATTAAATTCAGATTTGAATCAATTCTGAATTCCCTTGACTTTGGTCTTCAAGTCACATTTAATCTTTTCTTCCTGAATCAGTGTCCCCAAAAATATTGTGCACATTTGTGAATAAGTGGTTCTTCTTTCTTTTGCGTACAACAAATTGTTGGCATAAGATTTAATTGCAAAGTGCATTTTGGTAGTAACCACTAGATAAAATCTTTGTAGCACCAGCCAACTAACGAGTAACTTTCAACACTAGTCAAAGCATGGCTGCTAAAAGCTTTGACAAGAGTGCTTATTATTTTGCTAGTAGTTTCCAATCCCACTTGCTAACTTTGGAGAAATATTCTATTTCCATAATCATGTTTGTATATTTGACTTGCACCAAACTGCCTGTTAGATACCCTCACGCCCCAAAACCCGGGTCGTAAGGGGAGGTCCACAGAGGGTATATAAAGCGGGTGATGGATTCCCCCTTTATCGATGTGGGACTAACCGGTGGACTACCTCAACACCCCCTCTCAAGTGGAGCACGCGGATCGAGGCACAATTGGAAGGGGTCACACCCGGAGGGAGACGGTGAACCCAGCTCTGATACCATATTAGATTTCCTCACGTCCCAAAACCCGGGTCGTAAGGAGAAGTCCACAGAGGATATAAAGCGGGTGATGGATGCCCCCTTTATCGATGTGGGACTAACCAGTGTACTTCGTCAACTCTGCCTAGCAAGCCCAATCACAACTGGATAATCTATATGATGAAAGGCTTATCCTCTGTCCTCTGTTAGTTCTTTTAATTCAATAGTTTGATTTGTTCTATGAGTGAGTTCTCTTGGTAATGTTGGAAAAAAATTCTTCACTGAGTAAATTTGTTATCTATCTAATGCAGCCTCAGGGAACACCTGAAAATGGTTATTTGTGGCACACAGTTAGTCCTCAGTTAAACTCACCTAGTCAACCGTATTCTTTAAGAGAAGCTCTTGCACAGGCTCAATCTTCAAGAATTGGAGCTTCGACCAGAGCCTTAAGAGAGTCTCTACACCCTATACTAAGGCAAAAGTTGGTATGTTCTCCAGTGTTCAATCAGAATTTTCCTTTCCTTATTTATCAAACTCGTTTGACACCTTACATATTTCACTCAGGAACTTTGGGAAGAAAATTTAAGCACTGCTGTCAGTCTTCAGGTTATGGAGACCACTGAGAAGTTCTCAAATGCTGCATCATCCCATAGCATTGCTACTGATTATGGAAAGCTAGATTGCATCACATCCATATTGACGGGCCTCTTTTCTAGAAGTCAACCTCTGGCCTTTTGGAAAACTTTATTTCCTGTGCTTAATGATATATTTAATCTTCACGGTGCAACATTGATGGCAAGGGAGAACGATCGTTTCTTGAAACAAGTTGCATTCCATCTTCTAAGACTTGCAGTTTTTCGAAATGATTCCATCAGGAGAAGGGCTGTTATTGGACTACAAATACTTGTTAGGGTAGGTTGCTAATGTTCAGATGGTATACTATTAAATTTACACATAGTTCCTAATGATTTTTCTTTCTTTAACAGAGTTCATTTTATTATTTTATGCACACCACAAGACTGAGGGTCATGCTGACAATTACTTTGTCAGAGTTGATGTCTGATGTACAAGTAACTCAGATGAAGTCTGATGGGTCTCTTGAGGAGAGTGGTGAAGCTCGGCGTCTAAGGAAATCCTTGGAGGAAATGGCCGATGAAGGTAGGAGCCCCGAACTAATAAACGATAGTAGACTTCCTGGCAATGCACTTGATGCAGTTTCTGAAGGTTCGACACATAACCGCTGGTCATGGTTAGAGGTTAAACATCTATCTGACAGTCTTCTTCAAGCACTTGATGCAGGCTTAGAGCATGCCCTTTTGGTAAGCCACAAAACATCTTTTTTTTTTTGGTCGTTTTCCCCTCTTTTTAACTAGAAAGTGCTGGAAGTCGGTGAGTATTTAAGTTGTCTTCTTTTCCTGGGACTTGCAACTCCCAAGAATCTTGCCGATTCCCATATTCTTTCCATTAAACCACCAGGTACAATGGGATTTACAAATACATATCAACATGAGATTTCATTTCTCAACTAAAGCATAGCAATTATAAATCCCTATGTACCTCCCCCGTCCTCATGGTGAAACCATGTACCTGTTTACAAAAACAAGTGTGGGAAGGTCTGTAAATCTCAAAATACCTAGTGGTCTAATGGAAAGTGTTAGCATGGGAAGAAGCCCAAAGGGTATGCTATGAGAGAACCCTCAAGAGGAATGCTCAAATATGATGGGGGGACCCACGGCCAACAATATAAAGTCTTAAAGGATTACATAAGAGTGTGGTCACCTACGGGTGAGAATACGACACAAAGGTAAAAGGAAAATACATGCAATATGAAAACATGAAAGGTAAAGATAACTAATATTAACACACACACACGCATGCTCAACTTGAGGTGGGGATCCACATAGAGTTTGCAAAAGGAGTAGAGCAAAAGTGTCAGGTTGACCTGAAAGTAGGCCTATCAGGGAACCCAATCAACCTTCTAGCAGGCTGACTGAGAAACATGCCAATTTGTAAGCAGCCGACTTGAAAATTGGTAACCATACTGACATATTACCCCCCCCCCCCCCCCCCCTTCTCGACTCGAGAAAAACAAAACAATAGACCACTGACAGGAAAGGAAAAATACCAAGAGCAGTATATCAAAAAAAAAAGGTAGTAGAAGAAGTGGGAGAAGAGTCCGCAGAACGAACTAGAGGAACCACGATCACGAACGAATTGGGATAAGAATCCTCAACCGTCACTACTGAAGGCTAAAAATCCAAGAACAATGACCTCCAAAATGGAGGGCTGCAGGGAAGAGACTGTAGTGTTGTAAGGAAAGGCAATGACCACTGCAATTAAGGACTTTAAAGGCTGAGATGCAGTTTATAACCCTCTTTTATAAAGGGTTTCTTATTGAGGTCCGCCGTCAAGGAGCCTGTGGTCAGGATGGCTTGGGATCATGCGCCTCCAGATCATGTACTCAGCCTCCCGGCGCCTCAAGATCCTGAGCCTTCATATCGTAGAGATGATAATGATGAGGTAGATGTCGCCATCGCCCTCTATCATTTAGGCAGTCACAAAAAACTCCGACTTATTGAAAAAGTCGAGTTTTAAACTTGAACCTAACATAAGCCGAAAAATTGTCAATTTTTAACACTGACTTATTCAAATCACAAAAATTGCCGATTTTTGCCATGACTTTCTAAATAAGTCACGATTTAATCAATGACTTTGGTGACAATGATTCCTTTAGAAAATAAAGAGAACATAGCAGCAGAATGTGATACAAATTAGGGATTTGATGTTATTGATGAGTTGATGAATTCTAATTAGGATTTTATATGTTAGATACCCTCACGCCCCAAAACCCGGGTCGTAAGGGGAGGTCCATAGCGGATATATTAAGCGGGTGATGGATGCCTCCCTCATTAATGTTGGATTATCTATTAACACTCCCCCTCATTCGGAGCACGCGTGGCAAGGATCCTTCTACGCGGAGCACGCGTGGCAAGGCACGATCAGTGGGGAGCACCTGGAGCAGGAGCAGAAGACGAGCTAGCTCTGATACCATGTTAGATACCCTCACGGCCCAACACTCGGGTCGTAAGGGGAGGTCCACAGTGGGTATATTAAATTGGTGATAGGTACCTCCCTCGCCGATGTGGGACTATCCGTTAACATTATAGAATTTTATATTTTAATCAATTAATTCTGAACATAATGGGTTTTGTAATATTGTAGTTTTATTGATGAATCTTAATTGGGATGTGGTGGTTAATTTTTATTGATGGCTTGTATATTATTATATTTATATTTATGAATTATGAATGTCTTATTTGCTTAAACATAGTCCTGAAAGTTGAAAGAAGTTTTAATATATTAAATACATAAGTAATGCTACTTGGACAATCTAAAAAAACAATCTAAAAAACAAACCAGACCCAAGAAGTGGTGTTAGGGCTCAGGGGTCAGTGATTGGTGTGAATTCCAATGCACTGACCCCTGGACCTTGCCACCACTTCTTGGGTCTGGTTTATTTTTAGATTGTTTTTTAGATTGTACGAGTAGCATTACTCTAAATACATAGATTATTTTGATTTTTAACTACTGTAGTTCTTCAAAATTTTCCTACGTTGTCGATTTTTTTTTCCAAATTTCACTCTTGCTAATTAAATCCCGAATCCGATCTTTTTCTCGATTTTTGTTTGTTTTTATTCCGAATTTTTTTATTTTTGCCGATTTTCTCTGAACTTTACATGAGCTGAATTATTGTCGAATTTGAACTTGGTGACTAAGCATCTAGAGTGGAGGCAAGCCAATTTTGGGAGGAAGGCACGTAGAAGACCCTTGACACGATATTCAGGCTCAAGATGAAGATCTCTCCTGATAATGGAGATTGAGATATGCCAGTGCGAGAGGAAGACGAAGCTTATGCTGTGGAATTGTTGCTACTCCAATGGGAAGAAAATGACACCAACACCGGATCGGCTGTTTACAAGGAGTGAAACCGATGGGAGACAACAGTGAACCTTAAAAAAAAAAAAAAGACGGCATTGTTAACTTGTCCAAGGACGATGGTCGATGGTCGATACATGGGAGATCTTTAGGGTTTTGGTTCGAGTGGTTGATACCAACATGGAGGAAGCTAACGATGGTTGGATCCGTTGGTGGAGGAATCCGATGATGATTGAGCCGACATAGATAAGGAGTCTTGATCGGATACAATGTCGCATGGGAAGAAGCCCACAGGGCACACCATACGAGAAAATCTCAAGGAGAATGCTCAAATATAATGGGGCTCAAGGCCAACAATATAAAGGATTAAATAAGGGTGTGGTCGCCTATGGGTGAGAATACCATACAAAGATAAAAAGGAAAATACATGTAATATGAAAGACATGAAAGGTAAAGATAATTACTTTTAAAAGAAAGGAGTAGGAATGGGCTGAATTCCTTAGTGTTGCAAGTCCCTAAAAAAGTACACACTTTATCCTGCCAGTGCAAAGATGTGCGACTACTTTTCTTTTCACCACAGGTTGAGATTCTTAAATTGGCACGACACCCAAGTGTAAACTCCCAATCTTCGGAATAGATTACATGTTTTTGTTTTGTAGAATTTTTTCTTACTGCATATAATCAATATATAAATTGAACAACATTTTCAATCCTAAAGAGTTGAGATTTTTAATCTGTTGAGTTTTTTTTTTCATCTACACTTCTCAGAAGGCTATAATTTTTTTTTCATTTCTCCTTTGGTTTTATGTTGAAATGGTGTTGGTTCTTTGCAGGCTTCTGTAATGACAGTTGATAGATATGCATCTGCCGAGAGCTTTTATAAGCTTGCGATGGCTTATGCACCGGTTCCAGATCTTCACATAATGTGGTTGCTGCATTTATGTGATGCACATCAAGAGATGCAATCGTGGGCCGAAGCTGCCCAATGTGCTGTCGCAGTTGCTGGCGTGATCATGCAGGTGTGTGATATCACCGTGGCAGTCAAAACTCCTGCTTGTGTTTCTCGAGAAAAAATATGTTGGGACCGGCTTATATAACCGGTAGCATGACCGACCAATAATAACATGCCATGTGTTCAAATTTGGATTCAAATTTGAAACATGGACAGCCATCATGATGATTTTGAACGCATGGCGCGTTATTGTTGGTCGGTCATGCTACCGGTTATACAACAGCTCAACAAATTTTTTTTCGTGTTTCTCCAGATCTCCTATAATCTTGGATCAATGGCTTACACAGGCCCTTGTTGGAAGGAATGATGCTGTTTGGAGCAGAGATCATGTAGCGGCTTTGCGTAAGATTTGTCCCATGGTCAGCAGTGCAGTTACTGGAGAGGCATCTGCAGCTGAGGTTGAAGGATATGGGGCATCAAAACTCACGGTGGATTCTGCGGTAAAATACCTCCAGCTTGCAAATAAGCTCTTTTTGCAAGCAGAACTATATCATTTTTGCGCCAGTATCTTGGAACTCATAATTCCTGTCTATAAGAGCCGGAGAGCCTTTGGTCAGCTTTCCAAATGCCACACATCCCTTACGAGCATTTATGAATCAATTCTCGAGCAGGAATCGAGCCCGATACCATTCACCGACGCTACTTACTACCGAGTTGGGTTTTATGGTGATGGGTTTGGGAAGCTGGATCGGAGGGAATATGTTTACAGGGAGCCACGAGATGTGCGTCTGGGTGACATAATGGAGAAGCTTAGTCACATATATGAGTCGAGGATGGATAGCGATCACACCCTGCACATAATCCCAGATTCAAGGCAGGTCAATGCGGAAGAATTACAGCCCGGCGTCTGTTACCTGCAGATAACAGCAGTGGAACCTGTTATGGAGGATGAGGACCTAGGCAGTAGGAGAGAGAGGATCTTCTCTTTATCAACCGGGAGTCCGCGTGCTCGTGTCTTTGATCGCTTTTTGTTCGACACCCCATTTACTAAAAATGGCAAGACCCAGGGGGGCTTAGAAGATCAGTGGAAGCGACGCACAGTGCTCCAGACTGAGGACTCGTTCCCTGCTCTGGTGAATCGGCTGTTGGTTGTCAAGTCTGAGTCTTTGGAGTTCTCTCCAGTTGAGAACGCTATTGGAATGATCGAGACCCGGACGGCTGCATTGAGAAACGAACTAGAGGAGCCTCGGAGCTCTGAAGGCGATCAACTCCCCAGGCTTCAAAGTCTACAGAGGATACTCCAAGGAAGTGTTGCAGTGCAGGTATGGTGCCTGTGTCTGAATATCTCGGTTCAGTGTCTTTAAACTTCTTGTTTGACTTAACCAAAGCACTTGGGGCATCTCCGCTCCTTTACTCAAAGCCTTACTCAGATTTGAATCCGAGTTAAAAAGCTCCAAAATCCTTTACTCAAAACTCATACCAAATTTAGATCTACTCAGATTTTTCACCAAATCGAGTGAGACTCAAACCTCGTACCAAATTCCCAATGGTCATCTCCAAGGCCTTCCCAATTTATAACATTGCCATCCAATGGTTGAGTTTTTACCCAAATCTGAGTAAAAGCTGCAAAATCAGCTCCAGCCCTTACTCAAACTCACACCGGATTGAGTTTTTACTCAAATTTGAGCAAGGGTTGGAGTGCTATGTATTAGATTAAGTTTTTACTCAGATTTGTTTAAAATTTTGTGTAAGGGCTGGATATGCTCTTAGGGCACCTAGTTCAGTCTTTTTAACTTCTTGAACTCTCACATGAGAGTATGGATCGTCTGACGATGCAGGTGAACAGCGGAGTACTTAGTGTTTGCACAGCTTTTCTGTCAGGTGAGCCTGCAACCAGGCTGCGGTCTCAGGAGCTACAACAGCTTATCGCTGCACTGCTCGAATTCATGGCGGTCTGCAAGCGTGCGATCCGAGTGCATTTCCGATTGATAGGCGAAGAAGATCAGGACTTCCACACACAGCTCGTGAATGGGTTCCAGTCCCTTACAGCCGAGCTCTCGCACTACATTCCGGCCATACTCTCGGAGCTCTGATTGCCTTTCTTGTGTTGCTGAACCCCCCCTTCAGAACTGTTCATATGTGAAGTTATTCTTCTGGGCCAGTGTTTGTATCTCATATAGCTTTGTTATATATTTTTCTTTATGACCCAAACTGGCCCAGATCATTTTGAGATGATGTTTGTAACCAAGATGTAAGTATGATGATCAACGTAAAATATTTTAATGCTTGTTGTAGCATCTTCCTTGCCATACTTGTCCTTTTACGGTCGCAATGAAATTAAATAAACTTTTTTTTTTTACTAGACCGGCCAAGCGATCAGAGGACATGGTGCTAGAGCAAGGGCTCAAAGAGGTCTGAAGATCGAAACAGCAGAGGCAGCAGCTATTATTTATTAATTCTATAATCACGTGAACATGACATCAATGGTCAAGATTTGCGCGTGCAAACAAATTTTTTTTTGAAAAATATTATGTCAAAGTTTTACTTTTAGAGGAAGTGTGCATGTAAGCTTGGATTAAGATGTTCTTCAATTTTCTTGATTGAACGTAAAAAAAAAAAAAAGAAGGGTATTCAATTTGGTCTCAGATCAATTTTTGCCGGACATGGTTTGATTTCAAAGGTACAATACGGGAAGATCTCCTTTAAAATTATTGAATTTTTTTTATATACTGGACTGGCCAGGGGGGTCAGAGGATATGGCACTAGAGCAAGAGCCCAAAGAGATCCGGAGATCAAAACTTGAAGGCAGCACAGTTGTTTTTATTAAATTTTATAATCCCATGGACATGACATCGACTGCCAGAATTTGCATCTGCAAACAAGACACAGCGGCCTTGAGTGATGTTCGCTCCTCAGTGTCCATACCGAGAGTCGAATAGGAAACCGCTCCAACCTAGGAGAGAGGAAGTACCATAGGTCAATAGCCTGTTGGTTAAAAAATGTTAAGAGAAAAAGATCTACTTCTGTTAAATTATAAAATATGGCTAAATAAAAAAAAAACCTAGGGTGCGTTTGGTATTGGTTTTGAAATTTTAGGTTTTGATTTTGGAATACAAAGAACTAGTTTTGTACAAAACCAGTTTTAACTTAACGAAAACCAGTTCTAGAATTATCAACATTTGAGCATTTGGCAATAAAACCAGTTTTGAGCCTACAACTAGTTTTGCAGTTAATTTTCTAAAATATTCTCTCCAATATTTTCTCTCTACGATATTTTCTCTTTCTACAATATTTTCTCTCCAACATTACCTCTATGATATTTTCTCTCTATAATATTTTCTCTTCTCACTACGTCATTTTCTATCTAAAATACTCTCATTCTACAATATTTTCTCTCTAAAATATACCCATTCTATAATATTTTCTCTCTCTAAAATATTCTCTTGCTACAAGATTTTCTCTCTATAATAATTTCTTTAATATTTTCTCTTTACAATATTATTTCTCCTCTCTCTATCCCATTTTTTCTCTCTACGAAATTTTCTCTCTATAATATTTTCTCTCATTCAGTTTCTTTTTAAATATTTGCTCTTCAAAATATTTTATCTTTACAATATTTTCTCTCTCTAAAATATTTTTTTTGTACAATATTTTTTCTCTCTCTATAATATTCTCTTTCTACAATATTTTCTCTTTACAATATTTTCTTTTTATAAGATATTATCTTTCTATAATATTTTTTCTATCTGCAATATCTTCGATCTTTTTCAACAATATTTTTTTTCTATCCCATTTTCTCTCTATGGTATTTCCTTTGTATAATATTTTTTTCTCTTTATGTCATTTTCTCTCACTATAATATTTTCTCTTTCTAAAATATTCTCTCTCTATAATATTTTCTCTCTTTAAAATATTCTCTTTCTATAAAACTTTCTCTCTAAAATATCATATTTTACAATGTTTTCTCTCTACAACATTTCTCACTCTAAAATATTCTCTTTGTATACTATTTTCTCTCTCTAAAATATTCTTTCTATAATATTTTCTCACTTGACTATTTTCTCTCTCTATGATATATTCTCTCTCTATAATTAATATTTTTCTCCCCTCTACGTTATTTTATGTCTCTATAATATTTCTTTTCTAAATTTTACTCTCTATAATATATTCTCTCTCTAAAATATTCTCTTTCTATAATATTTTATATCTATAAAATATTCTTTTTATATAATATTTTCTCTCTCTATAATATTTTTTCTTTCTAAAATATTTTCTCTTTAAAATATTCTCTTTCTACAATATTTGCTCTCTCTAAAATATCCTATTTCTACAAATTTTCTGCTCTATAACATTTCTCTCTCTAAAATATTCTCTTTTTATAATATTTTATCTCTCTAAAATATTCTATTTCTATTAATTTTCTCTCTCTATAGTATCTTCTCTCTCTATTATTAATATTTTTCTTCTCTCTTTGTTTTTTCTCTCTCTCTATAATATTTTCTATCTAAACTACTCACTATAACATATTCTTTCTCTAAAATATTATCTTTCTATAATATTTTCTCTCTCTAAAATATTCTCTTTCTATAAAATTTTCTCTCTAAAATATCATATTCTATAATGTTTTCTTTCTATAATATTTCTCTCTAAAATATTCTCTTTGTATACTATTTTCTCTCTCTAAAATATTCTTTCTATAATATTTTCTTTTTTGAATATTTTCTCTCTCTATGATATCTTCTCTCTATAATTAATATTTTTCTCCCCTCTACGTTATTTTCTCTTTCTATAATATTTTTTTTCTAAATTTCTCTCTATAATATATTCTTTTCTTAAAATATTCTCTTTCTATAATATTTCATCTATATAAAATATTCTCTTTCGACAATATTTTCTCTCTCTATAACATTTTTTCTTTCTAAAATATTCTCTTTTTACAATATTTTCTCTCTCTAAATTTTCCTATTTCTACAAAGTTTTCGCTCAATAACATTTCTCTAAAGTATTCTCTCTGTAATAATGTTCTCTCTCTACAATATGATATGTATATATTCTCCCGGTTTTAATTTTTTCTCTTTACAATAGTTTCTCTCTACAACATATATGTTATTCACAACAATTTTTTTTAATTATTGTTTTGCCTTCTTGCCTCAAGAACCCAAAAGCATAAAATTTCTGCTTTTGGGTTTTGATGATTTTCTGGTTTTGGTTTTGAAAAACCAATTTTCTAATCGAATCCCAAACATACTAAAATCTTATACCAAAACCAGTTTGGTAAGCGGAACTAGTTTTGACGCAAAACTAGGCCTCCAAAACCAATGCCAAACACCCCCCTAGTTGTTGGGTGCTTCGATCAACGTCTCGAGCTAGTCAGTGGCGGGGTGTTACCCTACATGGCTATGCCTATGCAAGTAATCTCTCTCTCTCTCTCTCTCTCTCATTTAACCAATACACCATCGCCTATGCAAGTAAACACTCACTCATACTCTCTCTCTCTCTTTTAACCAATACACCATCGCCTATGCATATGCAAGTAAACACTCACTCATAGTCTCTCTCTCTCTCTCTCTCTCTCTCTTATCAAACGAAAATGCAACCAACTAAATTCTGGGAAATTAAGAGATAATACAAGAGGAATTAGATTGTGGCAGAAATGGTAGAATCGAAAGATGATAAGCTGGCAGGTCCGTCGAAACAACGTCACCTAATTATTCGACGAGATTTCTGATCAAAATAAGTCGGGAAAAAACTCGTCGGCCTTGAAACAGAACTGGGAGTATCCTTGGTAAAACTGGGGGTGCCCTCAATGGTTTTCTTTTCTTTTTTTTTTTGGTAAGAAATGGTTTTCAAAATGCACAGGAGTCTGGAGGGTGTCCCAGAGCTATGTGGTGGGTGCCAGCAGTCTGAGAAAAAAGGCTAGGGCGTGCCCCAGAGGATTCTTTGCATAGGATTTTAATCTGGTGCATCGTCTTCAGTCGCGTGACCAGAAGGGTCGGGCGAGAACTCCTTCATGCAAATAGGGTGTTAGGAGATGACGGCTAGGGTTTGAGGAGAATGGAATGCTTCTCATTGAGGGACTAAGCCCAATATATATGTACAACATAATCCGACCCGACTGTACATAGAATCCGACCCATCTATATATTAACACTCCTCCTCAAATTCACGGTGGATCATGAATCGAGAGTTTGCTGATAAAATACCAGAAGCAAGCAATAGTCAGTGGCTTTGTGAGGAAGTCAGCAGTCTGCTCCATCGAGTGAATGAATGGTAGGGAGATGGTGTGGGTGAGAAACTCCTGGTGAACGTAGTAACAATCGACCTCGATATGTTTGGTTCACTCATAAAAGACCGGGTTGCTAATAATTTGAATAACATTCCGGTTGTCGCAAATGGGAGTAGGCTCGGAGATCACGACGCCCAAGTTCAGAAGGAGACGGTAGAGCTAGACAATCTCTGTGGTGGTGGAAGCCATAGCCCTGTATTTGGCTTCGGTACTGGAGCGAGCGACAGATTCCAATTTCTTACTGTGTCAAGAGATGAGGGAGTCACCAAGAACACACAGTAGGAAGTAGTAGAATGACGAGTAGTAATATCTCCAGCCCAATCTGCATCGGAGTAAGCACGCAGTACCAACGAAGAGGTGGAGGGAAAAAGTAGTGAACGAGTGATGGTGCCCTATAGATAGTAAATAATTCGAAGAACTGCTGCATAGTAAAAAGAGCAAGGAGCCTGAACGAACTGGCTGACAATGCCAATGACATGGGCAATGTCGGGCCTAGTCATGATCTGATAGACGAGCATCTCAACTAACCTCTGGTATCGAGAGACCTCCTGGAGAGGCTCACCATCTGTAGAAACGAGCTTCAAATCGAGCTCCATGGGTGTGTCGGCAGTACGAGAGTCAGTGAAAGCAGCATCAGCAAAGATATCGGAGATGTACTTCTACTGGGAGATCAACAGTCCATTAATTAACTGATCAGGCAATCTCAAGGCCAAGAAAGTATTGAAGAGGGCCCAAATCTTTCATCTCGAACTGACTCTAGAGGTGACCCTGAAGGGACGCTATGGGGCACTGTCATCCCTGTGATGATCCACATATATAAGCAGAACAACAATACCCTGATTGGAGAAACGGGTAAACAGAGCATAGTCAGAGTGTCTCTCGACAAACCTAACTGACAGAACTGCACCGCAGAATCACTCAAACCAGTCATGTGGGGCATGCTTAAGGCCATAGATGCCCCGGCGCAGACGACAACCATGGCCGGAAGGCGTAGAGACGTTTGGCGGAGGAGCCATGTACACCTTCTCTGAGTGGTCAACATGGTGAAAGGCATTAGTGACGTCCATCTGATGGAGAGGTCACCCTCAAGCAGCTACCACAGCTAAAAGGGTGCGAACAGTGGTCATCCGAGCAACTAGAGCAAACGTCTCCTCGTAGTCAATCCCATACTCTTGGGAGAAGCCACGAGCAACAAGGCAAGCCTTGTACCGCTCAATGGAACCATCAGGTTGAGTCTTGACCTTGAAGACCCATTTGTAGTTGACAGACACAACGCCAAAGGGACAAGAAATTAACAAAGTCCCACATCTGATTCCGCTGACATGCCTCAAGCTCTGCTGTCATGGCTTGTCACCACTCTGGGTGCAAAACTGCCTCCGGATGGAGTGGAGAACAGTGAGAAATACCTGGTAGGATGAAGAATAGGAAGCAACAACGGAGTATCCAGAGGTGTCAGGAGATGCAGGAGTAAAAGCATAGTAACCAAACATGTCCAACTTGATCCAAAGTTTGTTCAGAAGACTCCTGTTTGACATACAAAAACAATTACTCGATAAATGTTTAATTGACTCAAAATTTGTGCGACTATAATTCTAGCTTTAATAGGGCATTCTAAGGTCAAATCAGCTTCAACATATTGCACTTAAATGAAATTTTTTACTTTCCAAACACGAAACAAATGATAACAAAGAGTTTCTGATATAATTAAATCAAACCTTGTCCAAATTATAAATTGGAGGTGGATAAGAAGGATGATTGAAAAATGTTGGAGGCTTCAGAAAGATATCAATACGATTTAGCTTTCCACTTCCAGAAAATTGTTCTACAATACTAACCATGTTTCAAGGAAATCAGAATTCACTCGATAATTGACTATATAATATTAATATGCTAATATGAAAGCAAGTTAATTTTAGTAATATTTGACAACACAAGTCTTACTACGCAATCCGATTGCGATTGCATTTTTGGAAGTGTGACCAACTAGAGTTTTGCTTTTCTTACATATTTTCTCCATTTCACTTTGACTAATGCTACTTGAGTTCCAAAACAAAGCCAAACTACCCACTTCTACAAACACCCTATTCAGAGAGGTGTACTCTTGTCTGAACACTAGCATTTTGCTCAATCCAAATAGCCTATAGCAAACCAACCACGCTTCTGTCCCATGTTGGCCAAAGACCATGAACCACCTGGACCTGTCGCCAATCAGACCAAAGAGACAAAATAGAATCTGGTAAGGAAACATCAAGACCAAAATAAGAGCACAAATGCCCCCACAAAGGAGAAATTGCCGGGCACGACAAAAGCACATGCTCAATAGACTCAACTGAGAAGCATAACCTATAGCTCGGATTAACAACAATACCGCAAGTAATCAGATTATCCGTCGTAAGAGTACGATAGTAAAGCATCCCAGAGAAACACCCTGATTCTTATAGGACACCTCACCAACCAAACATGATTAAACCTCCAACATTGAAGGACACTTGAGAGAACGAAGTAGGCACTCTTAACCGAAAAAATCCCATACCTATCCCAAGCCCGGAGGAAAGAATCTGGGGAAGGCCTCAGACCAATGGTCGACAAAAGATCCACCAGACGACAAGGCTCCAACAGAATAGGAGATGAGCCTAAGATAGAGGAATCAACGTAGAAGGGCACAGGGTGAAAAAAAGGGAGAATATCACCCACCCCACAAATAGCTCTAGCAAACAAAAGGAAAGGAAGACTCAAATAAGGCCAAGGGAGTCCTAGCTAGAGGATCGACAACTCTAGCAAACAACAAAGAAAAGGAAGACTCAAATGGGGCCAAGGGAGTCCATCTGTCCAACCAGAATCTAATAGTCAGACCATCTCCAATAAGCCAACTGATCCCTGCATGTAACAGACTCGCCGTAGACAGGACTCCTCTCTAGAACGACGAGATTATATTGGAGTCTTGTAGAGTGAAATCCTAAGGCCGATTTAATTGGTTTAATTGCTAGCCATTAAGCAATGGTTGGTCTTTTGTAACGCTGACATGCAAATGACTATAATTGATTTAATTGCTAGCCATTTAAATATTTATATAAAATGGCTAATAAAATATTTAATGAAAATAACAAAATAGAAAATAGAAAATTTGATTTTTTTTAAAATACCACCAACAATCCCCTATATTTTTAAAAAACATCAAATAATAAATATTTAAAATTTTAAATTCAAAATAAAAGATTTTTTACTGGATTCTTTATACTATGTAATAGGTGAAGGTACCTTCCGGTTTGAACCTCCACTTAGTGATAATTGGATCCATCTGTGGGTCCTTGGTGGACTACGCCTTGAACCAGGCCCATTTATCAGACTTCTTCAAAAACACACGTAGTATAGAAAGATTGGAGTTCTAAACGAGTTTGCGCGTACACGGCCATGCGAAAGATATCTCATATGTGTTTTAGAAATTGCCCTATTCCATTTGTCGCGGCCCTCACGACTCCACATATGTCGGTGAATCCTCTAAGGGTGCGAGCAAGGTAGCACCCTGCCTCATGGGTCTTGGATTTATTAAGAGTATAAACTCAATCTAATCCTTTGCTTTTATGAGCACTGGCGCCCTAGGGATAGGAGGTAAGATCAGTGCTCCTCATAATCACCAATGCGGTTTATTTCTACCCATTGAACCTCCGTGAGGTTGGGTTCCTACCATGGTGATCTTTCATATGGGCTTCACCCTATCCCCCTCGACGCTTCTAGGACATAATTCCTAGATAGACCTTTTTGGTATTAATCAGTCACACTGATTCCACTTTAAAAAATAGATATTAATGTCATCTCATGACTTTAACCTTTTAGGTCTTAATTTTGTAGTTAGTTAACTTTGTCTTCACCCGGGTGATTTCATCTTTACTGTTCTGCAGAGCAACACACAACACAAAAATATGGATGTTTCATTAGTTTCTTTCATAAGAATGAGTCGGCTTACTCGGATCAACTTACAAGTGATTTTAAACTCTATTAACTTGTAAAGTGATTTTCAATGGAAATATATTTATCCATATTTATTTCTCTATTGGTACCACCATATTTTGAGATATTTCAAAATGGGTTTTATATTTTTTCAATTGACCAAATAATTTAAACTATATATTAAAATCTCTAGATAATGGGGATTACAAACTGGACACACATATACAAGTGTATGTGCCGAGCTCTCCCTACTAGAGTCTTGATTTGTAAATAAGATTTTTAGTTATATTAGAATTATATATCCAAGTGAAATTCTATATTGTAACGGCCATCTCCCGATAAGTGTCGGAACACTAGGCTTGCTTAAATACCAGTCAGTCTTAAACACATACACCTTATATATATATATATATATATATATATATATATATATATATATATATATATATATATATATATATATATATATATATATATATATATATATATATATATATATATATATATATATATATATATATATATATATATATATATATATATATATATATATATATATATATATATATATATATATATATATATGGGTCAGGTTCAATGGACACTGTTTTTGCACTTAATTTTTTACACCGATTTTCAAATCAACTAGATAGAGGTTTCAGAATTTCTTGATTTTTTGTGAGCATAATCATCTTGACTTAGATAGCACGTCCACAAAAAATGAGCACATTCTAAAGCGTCCTAGTACATCAAAACTAAAAGGCTTTATCAACCGTCCATTTTAATCGTTAATTTGAAGAGCACATTTAATAAGTCTAGAGGCTTTAGAATGTGCTGATTTTTTGTAGATGTGTTATCTAAGACAAGATGATTATGCTCACAAAAAATCAAGAAATTCTGAAACCTCTATCTAATGGTTTGAAAATTGGTGTAAAAAATTGAGTGCAAAAACAGTGTCCATTGAACCTGACCCTATATATATATATATATATATATATACACCGGTACGTAATAGAATAATCATTGGAGATCATGTAGTAAGAATGTTTTGAAACAACTAGTTAATTTCCATTAACAATTGATATCCTTCTTTTATTTAGCAAGAAAGAAATTATGCATAATTTGATTAAAATATTTATTCCTTACAATATCGTAATTTAAATCCTTCAATATAATATAAAATAGTTGTTATGTCATCAAATTAGCAAAATCCATAAAGATAGAGATGACCTTTATTTTTATATTTTCTATGAGAGTTTTCAATCGCATATAAGTCAGATGAATGATAATAAAATCATATGTTTTAATTTATATTAATAACAATGTTATATCCTATTATCTTTTGTGGTGGTAAGAAATGGAATTGAGCAAACGTACCAATTTAAGCAAATACAAGTAAAAAATGGATAAGAAAATTGAAACTAACCATAGTTTTCATCATAGCTTATGGTGCCAAAGTAAAGCATAACAAACAAATATGGTTTGAAAAATCAGACTGGGCTCATCGATTTCTACATGGCCTTTATTGGCCCATATTGTGTCAAACTGATATGTATGGATTTGGACATAATTTACATCTCGAATGAAGTGTGTGTTCGTCACTCGTCAACCATGAGTTTGGAATAACAATCCAACTCATGATGTATAGATAAATATGCCTCCAGCTTAATAGAGTTATTAACAAAAGCAACAAAGCTCAAGCTTTAGTTTTTCATACTTTTGTCAAAATATCCTGAAAGTACAATTTCTCAGTTGTTGACTTTAATTTTCAATGATCGGCCGCATTTCATTCCGTCTCACAGCTTTAAAGTTGAAAGTTATTTTGTAGCAACAAAGGCATAGTCGATTTCATACTCAGCTTAACAGATTATAGTACTCTATAACCACTAAAGCATGATTGCTATAAAAACAAGACTTTTAAACAAAGAGAAATATGTGTTTCAATTTAGTTCTCTTAGTTTAGAATACAAAAAGTTATCTCTCATCATGGAGGAAGAACAGGAACGATGTGATTTCATATCCATCGCACTAAATTAAATCGATTGGAAGCCACTCAGGCCCATGAGCTAACAGATGTTAGGTAAAGGAGGATGATAGTGCATGATTTTGTTACGTTTGAAATGTGCTGCACATGCACATGCACATCGAAAATCATCATTAGTGTTGGGATCCGATTTTGCCTCTTGACTAATTAGAGTAACGCATACATATGTTTGAAATTCGAAAAGTAAATAAAAGACAAATATAGTAGTCTGGCAATTGATTCTCTTGCCCGTTCTTAATTTTCATAGTTAGCATTGGACCCGGCAAGGCAAGGCAATCGTTGATTCTTAATGGGCGAAAAGAGAGCCATCTCCTACATCATTCTGGGATGGAATAGGAGGCCTATGAGGATCCATCGACGGTGATGTCTTTAAGCTCGTATATGAATGGGGATGTCCAGGCACAATGGAATTGTTGAGCCAACAATCTTAACTTGGGCAGCAATGTGGATATGATCAAGGTCAAAGATGATAGTTGAAGGTGAAAAGTCAGAAGTCGATCTACTAGTAATTGATGAGCACATCCGTATGAGTGGGGCTCACAAGCAGTGCATACAAGGTCGTCCTTTGGCGTACGTGTTGAGATTACAAGGTAGATGATGACTTTAATTGCTAATTAGGACTTGGTGTCAGGTCTGACCTGATTGGTTGGGCCAGGATTGGCCTTACTGATTGGATCAAGTAGGTGGTTCTGTTATGATTCCATAGCTGCAATCGGAACTCGATTCCAAGTCCGATTGCCCACATTATGGTCTAAAGACTTTCCAAGGGTCAATGTATTTACTGTTCAGGTTCGCTGTATTTTACCGTAGTGACCTAATAGAGTTTGGCTTGCATGGTTACTAGTAAGAAACCCTGACAAACCCCGGATGGGCTTGATATACGGTATTTGGTACAAACGACATTGTAACTATTCGAAGAAGTGTGAAGTCTGAAGTGAGTGTGATTCATCTATTAAAGAGAGAGATATTAGCATCAAATGACTATTAAATATCACTAAATGAGTATTTATCATTTTATGGTAGGTTTTTAATAGAATTTAAAAGTGAGCCACATTCACACTGAATAATGATTATGGCTCTTTAAAAGATATCCATGTGTCACAACATAGAAGAGAGGCTTCCATTTTAGTATTATACTATTAGATAGGTTTTGGTTCACCAAATCACGATCTGTCCACTACTTTACTTAATTGAGCCATACTATTGTTTTGGGTTCCTGCCTAAATATCTAAATGGTCTCGGTAGAACATGTTCCTAAGGACTCTAGGCCAAATGAGGCATTAGGATGTTTGGACAGCTAGACAGGTTGGTCAGGCCCAATTCGGTGTGAGGTGGTGCACACCACGTTGCACTTAAGCAAAACATACCACCAGGCCAATAACCCTTTATTCATGTATAGAATCTAGGGGTAATATGGTAATCCAATAAGAATGTAGGGTTTTAATTTAACCCAACTCCTTCCCCTTGTTTTCCTTAGCGCCGCCAGGACTCAAGAGTCCTGATCCCTTAGTGACAGTTGTCACCCTAACAAAATTGCCAGAGTTGATGCGCGTCTACCGACCGGATCCAACATGTCTCGCCACTACTGGCACTGATCAACAAGCGCCTATCATTGCGCTTCAGGCCGTCGATCGCGCACTGAGTATTGCTGGAGCCCATGCCCAACTTATGCATAGCCACACGATGCTACCGACGGGTTTGGGATGCAGATCGTCGAGCGATCATCAATGGTTGTGTAAAATTGATCTTATGACTGAATTGTCAAGGATGATAACTGTTTGTAATTATTTATATATTTTATCCAAAGGAAGATGTTTGATGATTGTCTGTACTACTACCACTACTATCTTGTTTGTAGAGACTAATTGTATTTGAATTGCCAATGCCGATAGATCTTGTGGCCTCAAAGTTGAGAAATAAAGATGATACATTTATGCCCCATACTCTGTATTTCTTTTATTATCCATTGTTAACATTCTAGGATACTAAGAATAGACTTACCATAGAATCATAGATCTCTATGGTTTAGATGTTACCTCATGTTGCATTCTACGATGCAAACCTTGATATGAGCGAGAAAGATGATGAATCCCATCCTCGACAAACATGACGGCTTCAATAATGGGTGTTCATCGTAATCACATAACAAATTAGTTTTAGAAAAATTAATAACAAGTCATATTTATAATTACGTTCTTAGATTGTTGGATAATTATCTTTAAAACTAGAATTTTTATGATAATTATTTTCAGATTTAAAACTATTGTTGCATGTAAACACATAAATTTATATATAATAAAATTAACAAGGAAAAAGAGAAAGAGGTGGCCTGGGATCGAAGCGCGCTAGACGCTGTCCTAAAAACGTAATTGCCCTCCACGTACGGAGCTCCCGGCAAGCGATCCTAGAGATACGACGACCCCGGTGATATCCACCATCCTTCTCGTCGGTACGTCTTCAAGAAGAACATGCGAATCCAATCTTCCTTTCAAGAACCCAGCAACTACTAGAATGAAAAATGTTGAAAACCTCAAAACAATAGCTCATCATGTGGAGGAAGAAGAGATGATATTTTTTATGTGTATTTTGCTTCTCCCCACTAGTCTCTGATTATAAATGAAGACACATAATAGTGATATTAAGCATCATTCAAAAAATATAACGTCTCCCATGCAAATAGCTTTAAGCACCATTCAAAAAATATAACGTCTCCCATGCAAATAGTTTTAAGTGGTTTAATTGCTAGCCATTAAGCAATGGTTGGTCTTTTGTAACGCTGACATGCAAATGACTATAATTGATTTTATTGCTAGCCATTTAAATATTTATAGAAAATGGCTAATAAAATATTTAATGAAAATAACAAAATATTAAATAGAAAAATTGATTTTTTTTAAAATACCACCAACAACAAGTTGTTAGGATATTAGTTAAAGTCCCTCCAGAAGGACACGTTTGTACAGCAAGTCCTTAATTGAAAATGTTGATTTTTTTTATCCTTTAAATTATAAAATTTCCCCTCCAATAAGAGTATACATTCGTCTTTGGCATGAGTGCCATTCGCTGATTAATACTATATATGTCGTGATTGCTACAGTGATTTCACTGTAGCTACTAAAGCGAAAACACTAACAAGAGTATACATTTGTCTCCGGAAAGAGTATCCATTCGTCATCAACAAAAGTACCTATTCACTGGGTGACACTGTGCATGTTGCGGTTGCTACAGTGGTTTCACTGTAGCATGAGTATCCATTCGTCTTTAGAAAGAGTATCCATTCAGCTAATTGACTCTTGCTACAGTGAAATCACTGTAGCAACGAACAATTCATTAAATTGATACTCTGACCAAATCGAATTGATACTCTTGCTACAGTGATTTCACTATAGCAGCTACATTGAAATCATTGTAGCAACCGCTACATGTACAGTATCAATCAGCGAATGGATACTCTTTCTGGAGACGAATGGATACTCTTTCTGTAGCACGTGAGAGGGTAAATAAGGACGAGTGACTTGCTGTAGCACGCAATGTTCAGGAGGGGCTTAGTGCAATATCGAAGTGTTGCCTGTCCTTTAGCTAATATAGCATATGCTAAAAGGACTTAAGGCTAAGTCTTCCAAAAATATGTATTTCATCGTCACATCTTTTTTTTTTTTTTAAAGCGGAGGTTAGAACAGATCTCAGGAGGCACCACAACTTAGTGCAAGCATCATAAGTCATCATTCCGGCGAAAAGAGAGGCACAGGCGTCACGAACATCACACATCGGTGGCACCACCAAAACACCTGACCCGATGGTAACTAGACTACAAACACAAATCGCAACACCCTGCAAAATAGAAAAAACAGAAAACAGACCCCACACAAAAAAACAAAAAACAAAAATTGGACGACGACGATCCAACTCCAGCAGTACGGCCACACCAACAGTAGGAGTTGCAGACGAGCCCTCTGATCTACCATTAAGAAACACCACCACTGCTTCGAACTTCGAGAACCGTTCCACACTACAGGGGAGGCGATCTGGAAAAAACCCGACGCCCTCGAAGCCGAACAGGAGGCCTCGAACTGAGAAGGGGAGAGCCGCGCCACTCCAGCAAGATGAGCACAAAACTGCTGGCCACCGGAGAAAACCCCGCACAAGGGAGGGGAGAGGAGTTAAGATCCCACCCCGAGGCCACACAATCCGAACTCCTGGCCTTCCCAGAGCCGCCGGCAGCATCATCCAAGGAGGCCAAGAGGGAGATCAACAAACCCTAGACCCGGGGGAACAGAGAGGGCGCTTCGAGCAGGACAGCTTGATGCCCCACAATTCTTACCTTACGAGTTGCAAGCACAAAACCCTCTCGACTGGAAGGCCATTCCTCAAACGAACATAATAGACGGATGCAACCAATCAAATGAGGGGGGATTTAAAAAAGAGGCCTCGGAGGTTTGACTGGAAGTCTCACTCCCGACTTCCGCGGCCACTTATGTCGAAACAAACGGCTGAAGTACTCAAGTTCCACCACTTCGACGACTTCCACAGCCACTTATGAAACAAACGGCCCCAGGGCCCCTCAGCTCAACAATCAATTATTCCGCAATGCAACTCCTTAAGTTACTACTGCTCATTCACTTCAATACCAAACAAAGACAGACCGTTTCGGAACAAAATACAAAAACCAAACAAGGGGCTTGCATCAGCTATGTTTGTGCTCGTAAAAATAACAAACAAACAGCGCACAGTTCTAAGATTATATCAAGTCCGACACTTACAAACCTCATACAATTCTCAATATTCGATGAAACAAACGAGTACCGGAGCACCGTTTGCCTTTTATCTATTTCACAAACTTTGCAAAATTATCAGGCAAAGGATAACTGCACAGGCATAATACAGCTTTTATTGAGAGAGAGAGAGAGAGAGAGAGAGAGAGAGAGAGAGAGAGAGATAGCATCTGAAGTAAAACAGCTTTTGAAGCAAGAGTAACATCTGAGAGAGAGAGAGAGAGAGAGAGAGAGAGAGAGAGAGAGAGAGAGAGAGAGAGAGAGAGAGAGCATCTGAAGTAAAACAGCTTCTGAAGCAAGAGTAACATCTGAAGTAGATAGAATCCATCTGCAGAAGATAATGATCCCCATAATCTCTCTTTTATTTTTCCTTATAAGGCACACTCATCGATACCGTTACAGAGTGACGTGCTACACATATACACCGAGCGTTCCACCATGAAGCATACTCATTTGGTCTGTGGTGTTCTCAAGAAGAAGGAACAGGGCTCGGCTTCTGCTCCGATAACTGACTGTGCAGGAACTGGAGCACAGACTGACGCTGCATCGAAGGATCACAAAAGTCAGGATACAATCATACAACGAGAGTTCCAAAAGAAAGAACAAAAGCATGAGGACAAGTTTACCCGTTGCTCTAATCCAGTTTCATTAGGATCCAGCTTCAACGATTCTAAGCAATCTATGGCTTCATGAAATCCGCTGATCGCTGCATCCTCGTTGCCAAGACCCCTATCCACATCAGCAACTTTGGCCAGAGAAATTGCTAGATCCACTTTCTGTAAAATAACATTTAACAAAGCACAAATCTGCAAATCAAAACCTATTGAACCCATTATGATTTAAATGTCGCAAATAAATTTTTAACAAAGGCATGGATATTTTACAAGCATGATGTACCTTCACGAAAGGGCCTAGCAAAAGTTGTTTTCCAAGACAGAATAGACAAAAGGTTAACTCTAGGTTCTTGGTAGATAAGAAACCTACAAAATTAAAGGATAGAAAGCAAAGTGACATGCATTGAAGGCTCGTAGACCTTTCTAGCTTCTGAAACTTCTACTCGTAAACATATTGCAAATGTAAACAGTTATGGCCCACTGAGCTTGTCAACCCAAGCGCAGGCTCAGCCCGCTTAATAAACGGGATCTGATTTTCAATCGAGGCCCGACCCATGGATAGTTTTACACTTTTACCGTTAGCCCAAGTTGAGTCTAGAGCGGATCGGGCCTAAGGGGCTAGCAAGCATGCACAATCTAGTGACACCCTAGGTTGAAGGCCAATGAGAGGACTCATAAATGCTTGGTGTTCATAAACGTGGACATTTAGGACATGTTTGGCTTCTATGCAATCAACTTGTTTTTCCGAATGCACATGACCTATGCAAATAGATTTTCACCTAAACATGTGTTTTCAATTTCACAGCTATCACACAGCATTATATGTATAAAAAGTGAACATTTGCTTCGGTTTACTTTGCACAGGTCACACCCTTCATCAATTTCAATTCCAGTCATTGCACAGATTTATAAGTATAGAAGTGACCATGTGAATCTGTTTGCACAGGTCACACACCCTTGATCAAACAACTTTTATCCAAGTGTACATGTGCATTTGGAAAAATAAGTGAACTGCACAGAAACCAAACATGCCCTAATGTGGTTGTCTACCAAGGTGTTGATAGACATTGGTGTGAAACACAACTTCAGCCTTTAACGTGGCCAGATATTGATAATAAAGGTTGCTGCTACATACAAGAGCATGGTTAAGGCGGAAAACTATGAGAGTGCAAATCGAAGGCGCTTCCAAAGGAGTTGGCATGAGCGTGAGCGCACGACGAGGGACCTGGATCTCTCATGATGAGTTCAAGGTGGTCTTGGAGGTGGATTTCCCTGAGAAAGCCAAGGTGATTCCCATTGCACACTTAGGAGTGATCTGATTCATGGGTGAAGACATGCCACGCAAGGTGCCCACGATATCCAAGGACATGAAACGGCCAAGGTCGTCACAACATTAGCAAAAGTTGATGTTCCTATATGGTGGAAAATGATGGGTGATTCTAGCAACGTATGCAGCAAGGGGCTGCGTGTGGCCGGGCTAGACAAGAGCGAAGGCAGGGCTGCAGGAGGCCCCAACACGAAAGGTGTGGTGTTACATTTGCCTTGGTGCGAAGTGAAGCCAGTGTACATCATACTCTGCCCTACTTTGACTAAAAATACTGCTCTCACCTTTGCCCAATACCCATGTAGGCCATGATGGTTCAAACTTCAAAGAAACCACACCTACTAAAGAGGTTGGTCTGTACTCATTAATAGAGGGAATAACCTTTTGTAAGTAAATTTGTGCCAAAAAATTAACAAGTTATGTTTCTAATGATACATAGCATTAGAAGTTCCTAGGGAAGTGACCAAAAAACAGGATTTACATTAAAAATGATACAAACAACAGTCTCACCGATTTGGAATTAACATTCTTCGTAAATCAGATGGAACTATAAAAGAACAAAGAAAATAGGTGATTTACCCTAGATTGATCTATAATACACATGTCGCCTCTAAAATAATTGAAAATGAGTATTAAAGATCTTGAGTAAAAGATCCAAAAGGTAAACGATAGATGTATAGAAAATGTTTTAAGAAATTTTGATGAGATTACTAAATTGAAACAACAAGAGGACGTGTTCATTTTCTTTAACAAATGCTGATGTTCAAGTGTAAAGAGTAAAAAGATCAGTAAGAGATTTACAACTTTACACAGGAACTGGTGAATGGCAGGAATGTAGAAGGCAAAGGCTAGTTGTTAACCTGTGAAGAGGCATTTGAATTCTCTTTGACTGCATCACGGCGAACCTCCAAAGATCGCTTATAATAAGATCTTGTAGATTTCAGGTCTCCATCATAATACCTAAGGTCTCCGATTTTATTTAGAGACACAGACAGTGTGTGCACCAACTGTGAAATATGCAAAGTTGGCATTAGAATACAGATGGATGAACCCAATTAAATAAGATCAAAATGGCTTTTTCCTTATTCAGAAATTTGGGTGTCAAAAACTACGATTCCAAAAGTAACCTCCAAATCTTTTACAGGCAGCTTCAAGAGGAATTCAACACTCTCTTCATAATAAGCAACCGCAGAGCTAGAATCTCCCATTGCTCGACTGCATGCCAGTATACACGAACATAAAATTCAGTACAGAGTATGCATAAAACATCTCACTGTCGCATAAAGAAACAAAAAGAACATTAAATATGAGGACAAATTCAAACAGATAGGCTCCGAATGATAGGTAGCAAGTACTGCCATTTAGGAATCCCAAATGAGAAACATTAGGAGGAACTAATTTTGGCGCTTTGCATGATTCTATTGGAAAACAATAAAATAAAACCAAAATGGAACTAAAGAAAACATGCTCTCAAATGATGTTTAAAGCAAACAAATATGCTAATTTGAGGGTTCTTTATAATGGTGAATTGATAATTTTAAGTGGGGAGATATCCATTCTGTCTAGAGTGTAGGCCATGACTCAAAATAGACAAGCATAGACAACTTCAGATATTGACAGAGATATCTAGGCGTCACATAGGACCAGCTTGAGAAGAAAAAAGAATAAAAATGGTGTCATATTAACCAAAATTAAACTAGTTTGTGACGTATATAAAGGAACCAAAAATGCCAAACATAATTTGTGAGTAACCCAAAATTATTTATCCCTGAAGTGAATCAATATGTACCACAGACATATCAACCTTTTGATATCTCTATCGACGAAATAAGGCCCTATTTTTATAGAATAGACACCATGAAGGAGGGAAAGGTAAGGATGAGATTGACAGACCAGCAGTCTCCAAGCATTCCAAGGACAGCCCCGAGTTGTGAGCATAATTCGGACGTGTTACCAGACATCTGTAATTGCTCACGAATATCCTCTGTGCAAAGGTTAAGCCTTGATTTTGCACTTTCTATATTTTTTGCATGAAATGCCTGTAGATAGAATAAAAGGCCTCCAAATTAATTTGGTTAAAAGGATTTTCACATTGCAGACAAATAACCCATAAAAAGAGAACTTGTTCATTTTATTTTCTACAAAACTCAGTGACAAAGAGTAGCAAAAGTAGCATTCTTTCAAACTCACACTCATAGCTTGTTGCACCAGAAAGGCACCCCTCTCCATAGAAACATCCCCATATATCACATTTTGCGGTTTCTCTCCTAGTTCCCCCGCATCTGCATTCACTTGAGACCTTTTGATTCTAGCATGACCATCAATGAAGCGATCAACAACTACCTGAAGATCAATGTCAGGCTCTATCTTCTCTATGTCAGCACCACACAATGGACAATCCTTAAAGCGTGATATACATGCTCTGTAAAACAAGGGGCATGTAAAAATATATGAAATTGATAGTTAACTGAACATAAAAATAAGGTAATCAAACGACAAGACATCTGTGATGCATTGTTCGTACTACTCACTTGCAATATTTATGACAGCAGGGCAGACATTTGCTACTTTCAAAAAGTAGAGCCCGGCAAATCATGCAGCTTAGAGGACCCAACTTAAATGTATGAGAATCATATCCAAAGGGGCATTTTGGAGATACTGTGCCAGATTCATTGTTCTGCTGGTCCACTTTGTCATCACATCCTGTTTGATCTCTATCACGATTTTCTGGTTTCATTGGACAGCCACCGCCATCTGAAGCTGCGTTAGCAAACGGACAGCCAGAGCTCATATTGTTCAAGTATCACTGTATTCGTAAATATAAATGAAGTGTTAATCAAACGAATAATGGGGTGTATAGTTGTTAATGTTTCAGTATTTTGCGATAATGTAGAGGATAGAAGAGACAAACACTCAGGTATCCAAAAGTTATACAAGGTTATAAAATACTGCATAATATGTCAGATCATTCTGACAATAGAATGACACACTATTATTTACTTCTGTTGATTTCGAGTACTGCCATGCTGCATGCATTACCATATTGTGGATCAATCCAATAACTTTCAAGCATCCCCAATTTTGTAGTGGTCATAAATACTGATTTAGATAGCTTTGCGTCTACACGAGGATCATGACAGTTGCACCATATTTTCAGCCCAACACTTCTCTTGTATTTGTCATTACCTATAGGTTATTTTCAATTTCATGACGATCGAACTCCCGGATGACGAGGTATCAAGGTTTCTATTTTGGGATTAAACGGTGCGGGAATGTTGCACCCGGTTTAATGAGTAGGATTAACCACCTCATTAAGTCGTAACTTAAGTGTTTTGATTATTAGTTGTAGGGTCTAAAGAAGGATCATCCAATAGATGGTCTTAAAGGAAGCCATGAAGGACCCCACAGAAGAATAAAAACCCTAGAACCCCTTATCATTGGTCGTTCCCCCTATGTGGCAACACACATCGCGTGAATGAGACTGGCGCCCCTTTCTTTGCTTATACACGCGGCTTTCCCCCTTCTCTCTCCCTCTTTTTCCCTTTTCTATCACCTCCTCTCATCTCCCTTTGTTTCTCTCGATCCAAGGGTAATTACATTGTTTAAAAACTCGAAACTCGGACTTGACTTGAAAGTCAGCCGAGTCGAGTAAACTCGGTCCGACTCGGTCGAGTTTTATCCAAACTCATTCTGACTCGGCCAAATAACTCGACTCGAAATTTGTCCGAGTCGAGTCGACTCGGTCGAGTTTTTCGGAGTTTTAAAACAGTGGGTAATTATACATTCTTTGGGGGGCCCTTATTTATATAAAAGAGTTCAAATCTGCTTCACAAGAGGTCTGAATTTTATTGAAGAACCCCTAAAGAGAGGGTTCTCTTTGTTCCTTCATCTCTACCAAAGCTCATCCCTCTTCTACCTTGATTTTTTCTTTATCGGCCTTCTATTTCCACCACTATATCAATCTTCTTCTCCCAAAAGTGCAGATTTTGCAATTGTATCAACATTCGTTTGATTCATCCTACTTCTTATCATATTCTTTCGTTCCTCCACTTCTATCCCTCCATTACTTCATCCAAGGCGACCATTTTGCAAGGATTCCGGCACACATGGACAAAGTCTGAGGCGCATTGACGATCCAGGCATCTTAAGGCGGTAACGAAATTATATTATAACCATTCTTTGTGGCTCCTTTAATCTTTTTTGTGTTTGTTTCTCTGTTAAACCTATTTATTTGTTATGACTTATCTTGTCTTTGGGATGTTTTAACGAATTTTACTCTTGATGCGATTAAACATGTTTAATGCTGAAATAAAGGGTTGTAAGTTGGGTGAGCCGACCTACACCCAACCAAATTTTGGCGGGCTTGGGTTAGGATTTTACATGTATGGGTTGAGCTTAGCCGAAAAATCTCAACTCGATCTTAATCCTAATTGGACTTGGGTAGAGGCTTCGGGCAACTCAACCCAACCTGAAATCCGACTATTTAGTAAACATATATTTTACATAATATAATGTTGAATCGAGGCTCTCTGATCAGAAATCATCCATTGGATCATCCGTTAAATAATAGTTGTGGTCGCGTTATGGTGGATATTTGATGGTCATTTATCCTGCTTATAATGGCTACCGTTGGGTGGGCATTTATCTATCCAACAGTGGACCATCACTAATATAAGAATGCAAAGGGTTGTTTTATGTGTTGCGCTATTGCAAATGAACTGTTATATGTTGACATTTTTTTCCTCTACCATTTTGACACTGTTATACCCACTAGCACAACCTAACCAAACCGACCTTCAGTTTGACTTGGGCTAGGGAAATTAAACTCGACATCGGGATGGATCAAGTTTGGGCAAACGGTTCAACTCTTCGGGTTGGGCCTGGGTAGACCCCTCACCCCGCCCAACCCTTCTGAGTTGCAACCTAACCTTTATTATAACTCATTCTTTGGAGAATCAGCCAACAACTCCATGAATGTTGTAATCCATGCAATGGTAATCTAAGAATTAATGTCTATGAAAATGTGATTTATACTCAAATGACCGTCTATAATATTTGTTATTTTTACCACGTATATACTAATGTTAAGATAATTATCATATAATCAATTACTTAACTGAAATTTTAACTAGGTTTTTTTTAATGCTCTCTGGGTAGCTTCGCCTAGAACTTCCCGAAAGATTCTGACTTCATCCAAACCAATTTGGTAATTTCCCAAACTGAATCTTATGAAGCATGTATATATCGAACAGTTATTCGGAATCTTTCAAGAAAGCAAGTTTTGATTATCAAATACTACCTAATTTCGTCTGATTTCGTTACGCTATCTGAATTTATCCAAATTACTTCTCGAATCACTTTAATACTTGTCGAATTGTGGTCAAATCGAAGGTTCTAAACCCTAACAGGCAAAGAGTTAGGACAATCATTTACCTCCACTATATATATATTCAAAAGAAAAATGAGCTTTGGTGGAGATGAAGTAAAGAGAACCCTCTCTTTAGGGGTTTTTCTTCAATAAAATTCGGACCCCTTGTGAAGCAGATTTAAACTCTTTTATATAAATAAGGGCTCCCAAAGAATGCATAATTATCCTTGGATCGAGAGGAACAAAGGGAGATGAGAGGGGGTGATAGAAAAGGGCAACAGAGGGAGAGAAAAGGGGAAAAGCCGCGTGTATAAGAAGAGAATGGAGCGCTGGTCAGCCTGGTCTCATTCACAAGATGTGGGGAACATGGGGCTGCCACCGCATCAAAGCCCGTGCCACATAGGGGAACGACAAATGATAGGGGCTCTAGGGTTTATTATGTGGGGTCTTTCATGGCTTCCTTTCAGCCCATCCATTGGATGATCCTTCTTTAGACCCTACAACTAATAATCAAAACACTTAAGCTACGACTTAATGAGGTGGTTAATCTTACTCAATAAACCGGGTGCAACATTCCCACACGTAAGTTAATCCCAATATATAAACCTTGATATCTCCTCATCCGGGGGTTTGATCGTCATGAAATTGAAAGTAAACTATAGGTGCTCCATTAATTCACCAACACAATCAGATGATGAAAACCCAAACGATGTTATTTGTTAGGAAACACCTATTAATCAGGATTCTGCTACTAGAAGTAATCAACTTTAGTTGAAGTCTATCTTTAGTTGGATGAAGTTTATCTTCAGTACAAGTTTTCTATTTAAACAAAGCACTGTAACAGAGTTGATGTCTGAAATTAATAAAATTCTCTTCAGAGTTGGTGGTTGATCCCCAATCAAAGGATCCACAGGTGGTAGATCCCCAATCAAAGGATCAAACTTAGGGCTCATACCCTAATTTTATTGGGGTGGTGGTGGTGGTGGTGGCGGTGGTGGTGCCACCTGATAAAGAGGGGCCGAGATCGATCGAGAGAGAGAGAAAGAGAAAGAGAGCTCACCAGATCGAAGAGAGGGGCCAACAGCCGGCTAGGGTTTCGGATGGGGATATCAGAGGGGTTGGGGGGACCGGCGACGTCGGGGATGAGCGCGATCCACTCTTTCCTCCGGCTGGCTGGAGGTCGGAGAGTGTGCGATCTCAAAGGGGCGCGATCTCTAAGGGATGGCCCACTATGGCTGAGGATCTATCCTCAGCCATTAAATCCTTATGGAGATATACCGAGGAAGCTTAACCATACAAATCAGTTAGGGAGCAACATGTAACTTTCGTCCTATAAATCAACGGCCAAGGGAGACTAATTAGTAATTAATCGATCACTTATTGTGATCCGATAGAAATTGGAGTTATCAAGTCTGGATATATTAGTATTAGAAGTATTATATAACACTCATAAGACTTATAATACTTTTTAAATTGTATTATCAGTATCAAGCAAAAATAAATAAGTAAAGTTTTAAATTAATGCCAAAAGCCTAAAGACACTGATATAAAAGTAGTTTTAAGAGAAAAAAAAAAGTGTTAGCCCTTCCTTAATGATCTCACTAAATAAATAGATATGTCGATAATTCTTATCTTAGTGATATCAACTTGTCCCTTGATCGGCCCTGGCCCAGTCCAGGTCCTTAAAAGGTCAAGCTAGGGCCCATCATTTTCTAGCCCTGGAGGGCTAGGGCCGAGCTAGGGCATACATCTTAAAACAAATGATCGAACCCAAGTTGACCCCAATCCTGCCCTGGTCCTACCCTTTGACAGACCTACCCACCACGGGATTGGAGAGTTGACAAAGCAACGGATGCTTTGGTGAGGAGGTTGTGGGTTCAACTCCTCCTCCCCTCGATTTACCAAGGAGTAAAGTGGAATAGCTGAGTGGGTTGTGCTTCACTCCTGAAAATTTAGTCCGAGCCTGAAGTAGGTCATTACCCAAAAGATTTCGAAACACCTGTTGATCTTAAAATAATAAAAAATAAGAAAGAATAAAAGACAAAAAATTTAATAAAAAAGGACGAAGGAGGACAAGGGACAAGATAATGTGGCAAGAGATTCAACCAAAAAAGAACAATCTCTGAAAAGTTACTCAGCAAGAGAAAAGCTCTCATATATAGAGATGTAAGAATGGCCCATTAGTAGGCCCGACCCAACCCGAACAAACCACAAATTCTTTTGTATAGTTGGCAGAGGGATAGGCTGCAACTCGGGCGGGTTTGGTTAGGGTTGAGGGTCAACCCAAGCCCAACCCAAGTTCTAAAACCTCCAACCCAAGCCCAACCCAACCCAACCCAACCTACAACCCAAGATGCCTAGCCCAAACCAAACCTAAGAAAAAATTTCTATACTCAGGTTAGCCCAAGTTGGTAAGACGAATCAAGTTGTGCAAGTTCGAGTATACTTGTTGTTTAAAAATTTAACCTTTGAAGATCAAAATATAAAAATAACTTTTACTTGCTAACACTACCATACAACTTTTTAAACAATTTATCCATGCAATTTACTAGATCATTAGATAATGCATTTATTTGATGAGCAAGAAGCTAATAAATAATGTGGTACTGGGTGAAACGGATGACTGTGACTACGACCCCTCAACATATGAGTACTCGAGATGGTTGTGATTGTTACATATATATCATAGACTCGTAGATATACAAGAGTACTTGGGTTCGGGTTGGGCCGGATTGCCCGACCCCTCAACCCAAGCCTGACCCAAATTCAACTCGGGGTTGTATTTTTTTCAACCCTAACCCAACCCAATCTTCAAATACATCAACCCAAACCCGCCCAAAATTCGGGTTGGGCTCGGGTTGGGTCGGGTCCAACCCGACCAAGTTGCACCCCTAGCAGAGGGGCTGTTTATTCAATAAGGCTTTGTGGGCTCGAACCTTACTTCCTAAACAATTAATTTTTGAAAATTTTATTCACACTCCAAAAATGATGAACATATCCTGCTTCCAATGAAAAAACATTCACCAATTCTTTTATGGCAAGAATACCCTCATTTTCTCATACCCCATTCTTTCTTTCCAGCACACTCCATCATCTCCCCCCTTCCATACCCTATCCCCTTTGAACCTCTAAACCCCATCACCTCCATGCCGACATGTACGTTATGGCATACCCTTGTTGTCCACTTTCGGCAGTGGCTCCTCCGGCACCCATCTCTGACATCGACGCCCCCAGCACCCATCTCCGAATATCGCTCAACATGTTCGCTAGTTCAGTGCCAAACATGTTCGGCATTGAAATGAACACACTTGGCGATGGAAAGGCGAAGGGAAAAGGATGGGGTGTGCTGGCAATGGGGTATGGGTATGGAAGAGGAATGATGGGGTGTGCTGGAGAGTGGGGCGTATAGTGGTCAATGGTCATACCCACACAAAAATGAAAATCCAAAGGGAAAGCGTGGTATGTTCATAATTTTTAGGGGGTGAATATAATATCCCTTAATTTCACAAGGGTGTGTTCTTTTCATTTCTACTCACTTACAGAAATGGAAATGATTTTCATTGACATATATATCCATTGACTTTATTTCCACTCTCTTGTTCTTTTGAGACAAAATAAATTAAGTGAGGAAATGATGTTTCATCTATTCACTTCCATTCCTTGTTCTTTTGGGAGCAAGAAAATTAAGTGAGTTATAAAGATGAAGGAAATCTATTTTATCAGTTCATTTCCACCTGACTTAAGGAAATGAGTTTTTGCCCAAATTTAAGAGGAAGTGAAATAGGCCGATTAAGAGGAAATAAAGTCCGCAACAATGAAAATGGATATGAAGTCAGCAAGTGGATCCATTTCCACCCTCGTTTCTTCCCAAAATTAAGAACACACCCTAAAGAGTACTAAACTCAATCTAAATCTGTCCGAACCAAGCCAAAAATTCCTAAAAGTTTGTATCCATGCACGATCGGGTCCACGTTTAGACATTCAACTCGACACCACAGGTCCATCTTAGATTCACTTCCATAGGTCTGACCTGGCCTGATTTATACTTCAAAACCTAATTAAATTTGGCTAGCCCAATCCGTTTTGACAGCTAAATCAAGATTTTAAACTCTCAATATTTTTCATCCACTCATGCTCCCAACGTATAGAGCTAAAAGAAAAGTAATACTATTCCAACATTGAGTGAGAACATCGATTAAGAACATCTTGATCTCATAGTCGTCTAATACCAATGATCGAGGTGAGTGCAATTCATTAGTCGGGGGTGGGTGGCTGTGATCCGGTGCTATGTCCGGATGGTCCTAATTGATGTTCCTACTCGATGTTGGAGTATCATTTTCCAAAACAAGTCCAAAATAGAATGAATCCTGACCCTTGATTAAAGGCCCTATAATATTAACTATGAATACTACAAACCTAAGGCTAATTAGATTTCTAGCAAAAAAAAAAACCTAATTAGATTCAAATTTGACCATGACTAGAAAAAACTCCCATGTTTCCTTCAGAGAAATGGGTTTTGCTATTGGCACCCACAAAATTACTAACACCCCAAATTTTATCTAATTATGTGGGTGCGAACAGGCCTGAATGGCCAAATCTTTGACAGTCAATCTAGTTTATTGACATACTATTGAATATTTCGTGAATTTTTATAAAATATTTGAGCTAAATGAGAGCTACTCGAAAGTCTCATAGTTATTGAATACTCGTTGTTCATTACTATTAGTAGAAGTAAAAATTAATTAAAGTAAAACTATTTTATTATCTTTACTTATAGAACATATAAATACATTACTTATTCGTTTTGGCATGAAATTTGATGTAATTATTCAAATGAATGGTTCATTGTGGAATTCCAAAATATTTAAGGGGTAATGTGCCTACGGTCCCGAACAACTGATCGATAGGATGAAAAAGGACAAGCAACATATTGATTGAGCCTAAGGTCCTTGAGAATAGATCGGTTTTAGTGAAAAGGATTGTCAATTGTCCAAAACACTCTCATTCATGTCCTCGCCTTTCTCCAGGTTTTTCCCGAGCAACAGTCGCAAGGTGAGCACGAGCAGCGATAGCGGCGGAGGGCACGAGCAGCAGAGATGATGGAGGGGGACACAAGCAGCAGAGTTGGTGGCTACAACAATGCTAGCGAGCACGAACAGTAGCCAACTCGAGGTGCAGCTACTTGCCATCGCCTCCTCGACGGCTGCAAGCAACAAAGACGAGAAGGAATCGAGTAAGGTTCAGTCTAGGTTTGGGGTTCATAACATGGCCTATAGATCTTAGGGGTTCCAATTAGATTTAGTTTTAGAATGGAGTGACATGAAGTCGAAATTGGAAATACAGTGAGAGATATTTTCGTCATGACAATTTGGGTATGCTTTAGCTAAAACTAACCTATTTTTATTTCTCAAAAATAAGATATAAAAAATTGTACTATGAATGAAAGAGAGCCTTTGTCGAATTTACCTCCCGTGTGCTTGCTTTGCATACCATAATAACATGTAAAAGCAATAGGTAAAAAAGAATCAAAGCTTGGATTCTAAAGAACTAGTGCACTGGGCACGTGCGTTGCACGTGCAACAGTTGCGGATCTATAGATCTTTTACACGAACACAAATTTAAAATAGTTATTTTAGTATAGGATATGAACAAATGAAATAATGATACAGTATAATGGCATATTGGTAATTTTTATAAGGCCACAATGGGAAGTGCAACAATACAGCACTTCCTTGCTTTTGTTATAATGACATAGGATCCAAATATGAGGTATATGTACAATATATATATATATATATATATATATATATATGTCAAATGGTATTATCTACACAAGTTAGGGAGACAATCGGGTTTCGGGTGTCAGATATGGGTGTTGAGGTATCCATACCCTTACCCATACCCGACAGTTAATCGGATAGAGTTCCTATACCCATATCTTACCCAAGCCTTCTAAAAAGTATTAAGGTACCCATACCCATACCCAAAATTTAATAGGGTAGAGTTCCTATATCCATACCCTACCAAGTAGAGTTCCTATACCCGTACCCTACCCAAACCTTGTACAACCCATACCCATAACATACCACAGGTCTTGTAAAAACTTTGTATAACCCATACCCATATCCATACTTGAAAGTACATTTGTACACATACCTATACCAGATGTTTCGGGTGGGTTTCAGGTCACAAGTTAAAGGGGCAATTGGGTTTTGGATATGGGTATTGGGGTATTCTGTATTCATACCCATACCCAAAAGTTTATCAGGTAGAGTTCCAATTCCCATACCCTACCCAAACATTTTCCTTGATATTGTTTTAAAACATAGGATTGAGTGAGCCAGAAATTCACTCTAGTGGGGGCATAAATTCTAAGAGAGAGAGAGAGAGAGAGAGAGAGAGAGAGAGAGAGAGAAGGGGGGGGGGGTAAGGATGGAGTCGAGTCATCACCTAGCCGAGGGTAAGGAACAAGCCTTCATCTCTGACCGCAAGTTTCGGACAAAGAAGACACAGACCAAGATCTGATAATCCGAGAATGGCCGTGCGGTGCATCACGTGTGCGAGCATTGCAAGCCTGCGAGGTGCGGAGGTGGGGTGAACAAAATAAATCAATTTTATTTTTTTGTTAAATTACAATTCACCCCCCCCCCCGCCCCCTGAAGTTTAGCTCAAAAACACTTAACCCCTTGTAGTTGATTTTGTTCCAAATCGCTCCCTAAAATTTGAAATGCTAGCACAATACCCCCTTTTGTCAACTACTTTAATTTTCTTATTTGTTGATTTTATCTGGTCAAAATAGAAATTAAGGGGGCAAAATGCAGTTCTTTAACTATAGGGGGGTTGAATGTTTTTGAGCTAAACTTCAGGGGGGCAAGTGTGACTTACCCTCTTTGAAATCTCTGTGGGGACTAATGCGATCTAAACTAATCCTATATTAAGGGGCTAATTTGATCTAAATTATAACTCGCAAGTGCACGAATCGCTTTGTAGAAGCGGTACGTATTACGAGGTCGATCCCACAGGGATTGCTAATGAGGAAGCGATCTAATCTAAGGTTATTAACTATTTACCCTAAATTACTTTAAACGAGAGTTTAATGGGAGTTGATTTATTTTGAGATTAAAAGCAAACTAATTAAGGAAAGAAAAATAAGCTAGTTACGGTAAGTCGAGTTTCAAGTGGAGAAGGTACTAAGGCATTCGAATCCACCTCGGTTATTCGTAGTTACTAGGTTTATTCAAAATGATCTATGCGAACGAGTAGCATGCGGGAATACAAATCCCGTGCTCGACTCGAGGATGTGATCTTTAGGCTCTTAATTAAATTGAAGACATATGTATGATTCAATTCTCATGCAAAGATGTATTAGAACAGAGCATTAGATGTCTAACTAAAGCACAACTAATCAAGATTCTAAATTTTCGTTAAATAACATGCATTGATTACTACGATGATTCATCATAACGACAAAGGATGCATGACATACTATGTGAGAGACTTCCATCATAATAATCTGATAATTGAATCAAATATTCGATTATGAGTGCATAGCATAGACAATATAAATAAACCTAATAAATACTTATAACCGGGGTTTCATCTAAGCCTTAGCAATATGTTTAGTTCATCATGAGTTGCATTACATCAAAAGTAAGGGAAGGGAAAAGCAAGATACAGATCATCCTCGGAATACGCTTTTGCTCTTCGTTGTCCTCCTCTCCGATCGATGCTCCTTCACTTCGACTCGGCTGCGGCACGGCTTCGATGGTACGATGGCGGCTCGGATAGACGAATCACGGATGATGGTGACGGGATGTGGAGGCTTAGGGTTTTTCCTGATAGATGGTGGCCTAGGGTTCGGTGATGAGAGGGTTCTCGGATCGGTTCTAAGTGGTGGATGATGGTCGGTTGAGGATTGTGTTTAGTCGTCCAAAGCCCCCTTCTTGATGGTTCGGATCCCCCCCTATATAGGAGAGAGAGAGAGTCCGGTGGTGAGAGAGATAAGGAAAGTTTGAAAGAAAAGAAAGAGAAAGAGAGATGTTCGGCTAGAGAGAGAGTCAAGGAGAGAGAGCGGATCCCGGAGAGAGAAAATCGTGGGCAGCGGGAGCTGGAAGTTCGGTTGGGTTTCTTTTTTAGAGAGAGAAAGGAAAAACCAGAGAGAGACGTTCGGTGGGGGGTTGACGTGCATGGCTCGGATACCACGGACGGCTGTGATCAAATGAGAAGAGAGAGAAAGAAGATCGGTGAGAGAGGTAATCTCGGGCAGTTAGAGAGAAAAGGAAAGAGAGTTAGAGAGAGGAAATCAAGGACGGAGAGATAGAGAGAGAGCGGAACCGAGAGAGAGCGACGCGCGGCTTGGCGTTCAGGTTTAGAGATAGAGAGAGAATCCCGGGAGGAGAGAGGGAAGATCGAGATAGAGATAGAGAGAGTGAATCGGACGGAGAGAGAGTGCTGGCCGCTGCTGCATGGGCTGCATCACGGAAGGGACGGCTGTGATCGGGTACAGCTGGCTCAGTTGAGAGAAAACAGGGAGAGAGAGCGAAAGTAGGAACGGGGGCCTGCATGGGTTCGGTGTGCTGGAGGGCTGCATGCATGGTTTAAATGGGACGGACGGCTATGATTTGGATTGCCAAGTTGTGCGCGTGTGATGGGGGGTGAAAGAGTGGGTGAAGATCGATCTGGACGGTTGAGAGAAAATCGGGAGAGAGAGAGACTTTCGGCCGGGCGGTTGTGATCACGTGGAAATAGAGAGAGGGAGCCGAAGCTGATGGTGCACGGCCGACTTGGGTGCATCGGGTGGCTGTGATTATGGGCTCGGTCTTAAAGGATTAGGTGGCACGGACGAGTCGGATGCGAAGTTGGGCTTGGGTTTGTTTGCATAGGATTAATTGGAATTAGGGGTGGCAATGGGTCGGTTTTGATCGGAATTTCATGAGAGGCAGGTAGGGATGTATATAAAAGATGGAATCTACGAAGGTGCATCAGATGGAATTGATCAAGGCCGTGCCATCTTCGCGAGTCACCATCATGATCATTAAGCTCCGTAGAATGTCCAAGGGTCTTCTCTTGTTCACATCACGCAATTCGTCCGCCCGATGAAGTTAATTCTCCGCCAAATCATGTACTTAGCCTTTGCTCCATTGTTCTTCAGAAACTGCTTCAAAACATATTGTGCATCCTTCATCGGGTCACCGTGAGAGTATCCAATGCTTCAACATGATGCCCTTGAACTGATTGCATCGCGAACCGGGTCAAATCCTTGAAAGACACACATGAAATGACGCGTGTAAGATTCCAATACGATTATCGATAAAAGGATAATTTGGACTGTGGGGCTCTGTATCTTTCATGCATGCAATGTATGAGAGCGAACCAATATGCCGTTGGATTCGTATGAAAGTCTACTATATCGTGGTGCAAAGAGACTCATGCAGTTTACGTGCATTATGAAAGTTTTACGTAGCAAAGTGACGCTATGTGCATGAGAAAGAAATGATAAATCGCACCAAATGGACGCTCAACACACCCCCAAACTTGAATCTTTCTCGTCCTCGAGAAAGCAAACAAATAAACTGAGAAAATAATACAATAATAAAAATAACTTAACTCACTTTCGCAGGAATCGCGATTGCACTTAGCATGTGCAACAAGCCGTTAAACCCCTAGGTTGCCCCAGTGGACGAGTTTTGTCTCGTGAGGGTTTGCAGTGAATCTACCCACAAAATTCAAACTTTTTTTTAAAAAAAAAAAATAAATAAATAAAAATAAGAAATAAGAAAAGTCGGTTTCGTAGAATAATTAAAAAATACTCAAAAATAGAATTTCTAAGGCACAAGACTCACAAGGTATCTAGCCCAAGCTTCGGCTTTCGAAGTAAGCACTTTAGGTTCTAACTATTAGTTTCCCGTTAGAAAAGATCAAGGTCAACTATGCTCGAGTGCACGGTGCTGTCTGGGCTAAACACAACTGGGGGTTTGGTTCTCTACATTCATCACATTCTAACAATCTCTTAAAACGGTCAAAGTCGACCTTAGAACCTGAGTCAAAACCAGCTAATCTAGACAGGCTAGTGAGAGTTGTGGATATTCACCTTAATACCTTTCGGCTTTATATGTGATATTCCAGTTTCCCCACATTGTTTATAGCGACGGCTTTCACACTATTTTCTTTTTCTTTTTCTCTTTTTTTTTTTTTTTTTTTCGGTCTTATTTTTTTTCTGGATCTAATTATATATCCCTTCCTAACTTGTACCATGCCAGCTGCACTCTATGCCCATGACACGCTACCAACGCTCTCATGAGTTAGGTAGACATCCTCATGTTGCCTTTATATTTGATTCACTCTGCATCCATAGGATCATTCTCATAACCCTATCGACCAGGCTTCACTCATACTAGGGCATACAAGTTAAGACTTTTACATAATTAGGTCCTAGACCATGCTAATAGGTAGCCCTTTCCGCTATACCTTAGAATTCACTGGTCGCTTTTCTAATGATATATATATATATATATTTTTTTTCAAACCAAGTGAACCAGATCCGCATGGTTCATCAGGACTCCAAGTGACTATTAGGTGATATGAAAGCTTTGAATCTAGACCCTAGAGGTGTAAGCCAGATGTGAAGTGAAAGTCAAGTCTAGTTTGTTTTGACAATCTCTAAAAGGTTACTAAGGGTCAGAACCATATTGTACATACTTTTTTTAGCTAATCCTTGGACTTTATACCTTGATTACCAAGTGCCTTATAGTCCTATTCGAGTACACTAGAATTATACTACAAAAACTGAAATAAAGGTGAAATATATATAGATGTTTTTTTTTTTTTCGAAAAGAACTAGAAGGACGACAAAAGTAATACGATAAAAATAAGAAAAAGAAAATAAAAACATGCAAATGCAAATTCCTATAGATTTCTATACGAACGCTGTAGTTTTGGTAGGAGACTACAGACGAGACACACATACGCCAAGACGTATATGCCAGCTGTCCCACTACAGCGTAAGTTGATGCACTATTAGTTTAAATAAATTTTTTTTATTTAATTTTTAATTAAATTTTTTTTTAAAAAAAAAAAATAATAAAAATAAAAATAAAACTAGAAAAGAACGAAAACTAATATTTTTTTTTTTTTGGAAACTAGATGCAAGCATAATTTTATAAAAGGTACATCATACCCCCAAACTTAAAATAGACATTGTCCTCAATGTATGAATTATACATGCTCATGAATGAGATGATAGCATTATATGATAGCATTTTTGAAGAACATATATATAAATTGAAAGTACGAAGTTTTAAGGATGGATAATACCTTAAAAGTGTTTTGTATGATAGTTTCCTGCAAAATGTCAGTGCCACAAGGAAAAAGAAAAAAAAAACAATCATAGTTTAACTAAAAAAAAAATAGCAGATATTCTACTGAAACAGAAAAATAGGAGATGATTAAAAAAACAACTAACAGCTATTATACAATAGAGGATTTGTAGTAGATAGATAAATCATTCCTGATAAACAGGATCTTCCAGAAGTACCTCTTCAACTTCTGGGGTCAGATACTCAAGGTATGGTTTCAACCGATGTCCGTTCACTTGGAAAGTGGTTCCATCCTTATCATTTAAGAGTTCTACCGCACCGTATGGGTGAATTTTGTTGATAATGTATGGTCCCGTCCAACGTGATTTTAACTTGCCAGGGAACAGATGCAATCTAGAGTTGTATAATAGGACTTTTTGGCCTGGATATAATTCCTTTCGAATTATGATCTTATCATGCATGATTTTCATTCGATCCTTATATCGCTTAGCGCAATTATACGCATCATTTCGAATCTCATCGAGCTCATCGAGTTGAAGTTTTCTTTATTTACCGGCCTTATTGAGGTCATAATTTAATCGTTTGATCGCCCAATAGGCCCTATGTTCCAACTCGACAGGCAGATGACAGGCCTTCCCATAGACTATGCGATATGGAGACATTCCAATCGGAGTTTTAAAAGCTGTACGATATGCCCACAGGGCATCAGTCAATCGAAGTGACCAATCCTTTCTGTTAGGGTTAATTGTTTTCTCTAATATGGTTTTAATCTCCCTATTTGAAATTTCAACTTGCCCACTAGTTTGTGGGTGGTAGGGAGTGGCTACCTTATGGGTGACGCAGTATTTTTTCATTAACGCTTCAAAAATTTTATTGCAGAAATGTTTACCTCCATCGCTAATGATAGCACGTGGAGTTCCAAATCTAGCAAAGATGTTTTCTTTAAGGAATTGGACCACGACTTTGTGGTCATTTGTTCGACATGCGACTGCTTCAACCCATTTTGAGACGTAATCAACAGAGACTAGAATATATTGGCAACCATAAGACATAGGGAAAGGTCCCATGAAATCGATGCCCCAAACATCAAAGACTTCAGCGATCAGAATTGGATTCAAGGGCATCTCATTCCGTTTGGAGATTTTTCCAAGACGTTGACAACGATCACAAGATTTACAATAAGCATGAGTATCTTTAAATAGGGTCGGCCAATAGAAACCACACTGCAAAATTTTTGCAGCGGTTTTCTTACCACTAAAGTGGCCACCACATGCGTGGTCATGGCAAAATGACATAATATGTTTATGATCGCAGTCAGGGACACATCGTCTGATAATTTGATCAGAACAGTACTTGAATAGATATGGCTCATCCCAGAAATACCATTTGGCTTTCGATATGAATCGCATTCGTTCTTGTTTAATCCAAGTATTAGGCATCTGTCCTGTGACTAGGTAATTTACAATATCAGCGTACCACGGAGTGTTAGTATGAGAGATTAACATTAATTGCTCATCTGGAAAGGTTTCTAATATAGGTGTAGGTTCTGTCATTGGCTCAACTATCAGCCTAGATAGGTGGTCGGCAACTACATTCTCCGATCCCTTTTTGTCTCGAATCTCGAGGTCAAATTCTTGTAGCAATAAAATCCATCGAATTAATCGAGCTTTAGCGTCTTTCTTTGTGAGAAGATACTTAAGCGCGGCGTGATCAGTAAAAATGATAACCTTTGATCCAATTAGGTAGGGACGAAATTTGTCTAGGGCAAAGACGACGGCTAATAACTCTTTTTCAGTAGTGGAGTAGTTGAGTTGAGCATCATTAAGAGTTTTACTCGCGTATTGAATAACGTGGGGGAGTTTAGCACTTCGTTGCCCTAAAACTGCACCTAGAGCGTAATCCGATGCATCACACATCACCTCAAATGGGACATTCCAATCTGGAGGTCGGATGATGGGCGCTGATGTTAATTCAGTTTTAAGCCTTTCAAAGGCATTCAAGCATGCAGGAGTAAATTCGAAAGAGACATCTTTGGCTAACAGGTCACACAAAGGTTTAGAAATTTTTGAGAAGTCTTTAATGAAACGGCGGTAGAAGCCAGCGTGTCCTAGAAAGGATCGTACTTCTCTGACAGTTTTAGGAGGTGGTAAATTAGAGATAAGATCCACCTTGGCTTTATCAACTTCTATCCCCTTATCTGACATAATATGACCTAAGACAATACCAGATTTGACCATGAAGTGACATTTTTCCCAATTAAGAACTAAGTTCTTCTCCTTACAACGGATCAGAACAAGAGACAGGTGATATAGCCCTTCATCAAAGTTAGATCCAAAAACTGAGAAGTCGTCCATGAAGATCTCTAAAAATCGTTCTACCATATCTGAAAAGATACTTAACATACACCGCTGAAAGGTAGCAGGTGCATTGCATAACCCAAAGGGCATGCGACGGTATGCAAATGTACCAAACGGACATGTGAACATCGTTTTCTCTTGATCCTCACGAGCAATTGGGATTTGGTTATATCCCGAATGGCCATCCAAAAATGAGTAGTATGCATGGCCTGCTAAACGCTCTAACATTTGATCAATGAAAGGTAAGGGGAAATGATCTTTTCGAGTCATAGCGTTTAACTTCCTATAATCAATACAAACTCGCCAACCAGTTTGGACTCGAGTTGGTACTAATTCATTGTTTTCATTTGCAACTACGGTAACACCAGACTTTTTAGGAACAACTTGTACGGGGCTGACCCATTGACTATCGGATATAGGATAGATAATGCCCGCATCAAGTAACTTCATCACTTCGCCTCGCACTACTTCCTTCATAACGGGATTTAGTCGCCTTTGTGATTCTCTCGAGGGTTTAGAATTCTCTTCGAGATGAATTTGGTGCATGACTATTGAAGGACTAATTCCCTTTATATCAGCTATTGTCCACCCAATGGCTTCTCTATGTTGTTGTAAGACGTCAAGTAATTGCTTTTCTTGGTCCTTGTCTAATTGTGAAGAAATAATAACAGGCAAGGTTTCAGAGTCACCAAGAAAAGTATACTTCAACGTGTCAGGTAGAGGTTTCAATTCTAACTTTGGAGGTTCGACTATTGATGGGATAGGCATAGATTTATTTACTGGTAAGGGTTCTATCCTAGCCTTCCATCGACCTATATCCATGGGAGGAGCGGAATCTAACAATGTGTTGACTTCTCTAATGGATGCATCCATGTCCATATCTAGTCTGAAATGGGCTAAGCATTGTTCTAATGGATCACTAAAACAAGAGTTATCAAAAGTATCATCAACCAGAGTGTCAATCATGTCAACCTCTTCAACGTCGTCCATGTCAGAAGGTTGTGCGCTATTACGAAAGACATTGAGTTCGACCTTCATATTGCCAAATGAAAGTGTCATTACTCCATTCCTACATCGAATAACAGCATCCGCCGTGGCAAGGAATGGTCGACCTAAGATCACAGGGATGTGCTTATTGGGGTTTAGGACTGGCTCAGTATCAAGAACGACAAAATCAGCAGGAAAGTAGAATTCGTCCACCTTAATTATAACATCTTCAACTATACCCTTTGGAATTTTTACAGACCTATCGGCTAAAAGTAACGTTAGGGTTGTGGGTTTTAACTCCCCCAAACCTAATTGAGTGTAAACCGAATAGGGTAGAAGGTTAACGCTAGCACCCAAATCCAGAAGACACTTTTCCACTATTGTGTCTCCTATTCCTATAGAAATAGTTGGACAGCCCGGATCCTTATACTTGGGTGCAACAGTCTGTTGGATAAAACAGGAGGCTTGGGCTGCCATAGTAGCAGCACAAGGGACAGACGTTTTTCTTTTAATAGTAGTAAGGTCCTTGAGGAACTTAGCATAGGAGGGTATTTGCTTGATGGCATCCAAGAATGGGATATTGATTTGCATGTTCTTAAAGACTTCTAGGATGCCCTCATTTTGATTAGATTTTTTATTGGCTTGCAAGCGCTGTGGGAATGGGGCCTTGGGTACATAAGATCTTGTGCAAGATTCAACGACATATTCTTTATCGTTTTGAGTTGTCGTATCCTCTTGAGCAGGTTGACTATGGTTCTCATTAAAAGTTTCAGTATTGGTTTGGTTTTCATCTGGATTTTGAACTTGATTGTCCACTTCCTTGCCAGATCGTAAGGTATGGATTGCTTGAACTTCATTATGGGGTTCCCTGGAGGTAGTTCCCACTTCAAACTGGCCTTTTGAAGAGTTTTGGCCATAGCTTTGTCCTTTCGGATTAGGAATTGTTTGGCTTGGAAATTGGTCTTTCTCTCGTCCTCCTACTGACGCTGCAAGTTGTTCGAATTGAATTTCTAATTTAGCTATGGCAAGTTGATTGTCCTTTTCAGATTGCTCCTGTTTCTGTATAATTTGTTGGAGCATATCTTCTACAGATGGCTTTCTTTGATTAGGAGGGATGTAGGGAGGTGCTTGTGGTGCCACAGTAATTTGGTTCTCTTGATTGAACTGGTTATTGGATCGATATTGTTGATTAGAGGAGGAGTATTGGTTAGGACCTGGAAAAGATGATCCTCCTCCATACCCTTGTGGTGGCTTCCAAGCAAGGTTTGGATGGTTTCGCCAACCAGGATTATAGGTTTGACTGTAAGGGTTATTACCTTGGTTGAACTTACGGAAAGTATCAAGCACATTTGCTTGCTCAGCTTTAACCACTGGTAAACCAGGGCAATCTTCGACTAGATGGTCGGTTCCATCACACAAGACACAGATGGGGGATTCCTTAAATCTAGTAGGTTCAGACGCAGTAGTGTTCGCCTCCTTGTTTACTTCTAAGGCTTCGAGTCTTCGTATTAGTGCCGCCATTTTGGCATCATCCTCGAAACTAGATCCGACTTTATAAAGACCTCCTTTGCTAGTAGCAATGGGTTTCTTAGGGTCAACACTAACTGGCTCCCATTCTAAGGTATTCTCTACCATTTCTTCGAAATAATTCCAAGCCTCATCGACAGTCTTCTCGGTGAATCCTCCATTACAGAGAGATTCTACCATAGTCTTAGTCGTACAGTTGAGACCTTCGTAGAGGATTTGGATCAGTCGAATTTTTTCAAACCCATGATGAGGGCATTCAAGTAGAAGATCCTTGAATCTTTCGAAGTACGTGTAGAAAGTCTCTCCCTCTAATTGATGAAACATGTTGAGGGATTGACGTACAATAGCAGTTTTCTGCTTGGAATAGAATTTCTTATAAAATGCTTCAGCTAGACTCTTCCAGGTCGTAAAGGTTCCCGGTTGTATCGAAATTGGCCAAGCTTTGGCTTTTTCTTTCAGGGAGAATGGGAATAACCTAAGTTTCAGAGAGTCATCAGTAACTTGATTAAATTTCATTGTACCGCAGATATCTTCAAACTCCCTAACGTGTTGGTACGGGTTTTCATTGGCCATGCCACGGAAGACCGGTAGCATCTGTATCATGCCAGATTTAATTTCGAAGTGAGCTGTAGCAGCTGGAAGCGTGATGCTAGAAGGTTGAGTGGACCAAGTAGGGTACATGTACTCCTTCAGGGTCATCGCTTGAGGTGGATTTCCATTCGCCATTGTATTAAAGATGGAGACGTTACCCACAAAGGTGAGAGAAAAATCTAATGATTCGTTCCGAACTAAGCGACCGTTCACGCGAGTCCACGTGGACATACACCGCTCGAAAATAAGTTTTTGTTTTTGTTTGTTTGTTTTTTTTTTTTTTTAATTTTTTTAGAAATAGAGAATAATAGCTAAGCTAATTAAACGAGATAGGGCAAAAATGAAATAACCTAAATTCGAAAGCTCCGTTGCAATCCCCGGCAACGGCACCAAAAACTTGATGCGATCTAAACTAATCCTATATTAAGGGGCTAATTTGATCTAAATTATAACTCGCAAGTGCACGAATCGCTTTGTAGAAGCGGTACGTATTACGAGGTCGATCCCACAGAGATTGCTAATGAGGAAGCGATCTAATCTAAGGTTATTAACTATTTACCCTAAATTACTTTAAACGAGAGTTTAATGGGAGTTGATTTATTTTGAGATTAAAAGCAAACTAATTAAGGAAAGAAAAATAAGCTAGTTACGGTAAGTCGAGTTTCAAGTGGAGAAGGTACTAAGGCATTCGAATCCACCTCGGTTATTCGTAGTTACTAGGTTTATTCAAAATGATCTATGCGAACGAGTAGCATGCGGGAATACAAATCCCGTGCTCGACTCGAGGATGTGATCTTTAGGCTCTTAATTAAATTGAAGACATATGTATGATTCAATTCTCATGCAAAGATGTATTAGAACAGAGCATTAGATGTCTAACTAAAGCATAACTAATCAAGATTCTAAATTTTCGTTAAATAACATGCATTGATTACTACGATGATTCATCATAACGACAAAGGATGCATGACATACTATGTGAGAGACTTCCATCATAATAATCTGATAATTGAATCAAATATTCGATTATGAGTGCATAGCATAGACAATATAAATAAACCTAATAAATACTTATAACCGGGGTTTCATCTAAGCCTTAGCAATATGTTTAGTTCATCATGAGTTGCATTACATCAAAAGTAAGGGAAGGGAAAAGCAAGATACAGATCATCCTCGGAATACGCTTTTGCTCTTCGTTGTCCTCCTCTCCGATCGATGCTCCTTCACTTCGACTCGGCTGCGGCACGGCTTCGATGGTACGATGGCGGCTCGGATAGACGAATCACGGATGATGGTGACGGGATGTGGAGGCTTAGGGTTTTTCCTGATAGATGGTGGCCTAGGGTTCGGTGATGAGAGGGTTCTCGGATCGGTTCTAAGTGGTGGATGATGGTCGGTTGAGGATTGTGTTTAGTCATCCAAAGCCCCCTTCTTGATGGTTCGGATCCCCCCCTATATAGGAGAGAGAGAGAGTCCGGTGGTGAGAGAGATAAGGAAAGTTTGAAAGAAAAGAAAGAGAAAGAGAGATGTTCGGCTAGAGAGAGAGTCAAGGAGAGAGAGCGGATCCCGGAGAGAGAAAATCGTGGGCAGCGGGAGCTGGAAGTTCGGTTGGGTTTCTTTTTTAGAGAGAGAAAGGAAAAACCAGAGAGAGACGTTCGGTGGGGGGTTGACGTGCATGGCTCGGATACCACGGACGGCTGTGATCAAATGAGAAGAGAGAGAAAGAAGATCGGTGAGAGAGGTAATCTCGGGCAGTTAGAGAGAAAAGGAAAGAGAGTTAGAGAGAGGAAATCAAGGACGGAGAGATAGAGAGAGAGCGGAACCGAGAGAGAGCGACGCGCGGCTTGGCGTTCAGGTTTAGAGATAGAGAGAGAATCCCGGGAGGAGAGAGGGAAGATCGAGATAGAGATAGAGAGAGTGAATCGGACGGAGAGAGAGTGCTGGCCGCTGCTGCATGGGCTGCATCACGGAAGGGACGGCTGTGATCGGGTACAGCTGGCTCAGTTGAGAGAAAACAGGGAGAGAGAGCGAAAGTAGGAACGGGGGCCTGCATGGGTTCGGTGTGCTGGAGGGCTGCATGCATGGTTTAAATGGGACGGACGGCTATGATTTGGATTGCCAAGTTGTGCGCGTGTGATGGGGGGTGAAAGAGTGGGTGAAGATCGATCTGGACGGTTGAGAGGAAATCGGGAGAGAGAGAGACTTTCGGCCGGGCGGTTGTGATCACGTGGAAATAGAGAGAGGGAGCCGAAGCTGATGGTGCACGGCCGACTTGGGTGCATCGGGTGGCTGTGATTATGGGCTCGGTCTTAAAGGATTAGGTGGCACGGACGAGTCGGATGCGAAGTTGGGCTTGGGTTTGTTTGCATAGGATTAATTGGAATTAGGGGTGGCAATGGGTCGGTTTTGATCGGAATTTCATGAGAGGTAGGTAGGGATGTATATAAGAGATGGAATCTACGAAGGTGCATCAGATGGAATTGATCAAGGCCGTGCCATCTTCGCGAGTCACCATCATGATCATTAAGCTCCGTAGAATGTCCAAGGGTCTTCTCTTGTTCACATCACGCAATTCGTCCGCCCGATGAAGTTAATTCTCCGCCAAATCATGTACTTAGCCTTTGCTCCATTGTTCTTCAGAAACTGCTTCAAAACATATTGTGCATCCTTCATCGGGTCACCGTGAGAGTATCCAATGCTTCAACATGATGCCCTTGAACTGATTGCATCGCGAACCGGGTCAAATCCCTGAAAGACACACATGAAATGACGCGTGTAAGATTCCAATACGATTATCGATAAAAGGATAATTTGGACTGTGGGGCTCTGTATCTTTCATGCATGCAATGTATGAGAGCGAACCAATATGCCGTTGGATTCGTATGAAAGTCTACTATATCGTGGTGCAAAGAGACTCATGCAGTTTACGTGCATTATGAAAGTTTTACGTAGCAAAGTGACGCTATGTGCATGAGAAAGAAATGATAAATCGCACCAAATGGACGCTCAACAGGGACACTTGCCCCCACTGGGCCATAGTTTGCTCCGCCAGTGGAGAAGAGTAAAATGGAGAACAAAATGTAGGAAGGAAGGAAGAATGGGTTAGTGGATTAGTGGGATTGCCCTTCCCATTATAGTCCTTGTTTTGTTAATGGATAAATAAGATCCATTTGATTAGTGGTAAAAAAGAGAAGAGTAAAATGGGAAACAAAAAGTAGGATGGAAAGAAGAATGGGTTAGTCCGTTAATGGGTTAGTGGGATTTATTCTCAGACTAGTGCATTGGGCACGTGCGTAGCACATGCAACAATTGCTGATCTATGGATACTTATACATATGCACAAATTAAAATAATCATTTTAATATCGAGTATGGACACATGAAATAATGATAGGGACATAAGGGTATGTTGATAATTTTTGTAAGGCCACAATGGGAAGTGTAGGAATGTAACACTTCCTTCCTTGCTTTTGTTTTCTTTTTAAGAAAAAGGATCCAAATATGGGGTATATGTACACTATATATATGTCAAATTGTATTATTTACACAAGTTAAAGAGATGATCGGGTTTCGGGTGTCAAATATGGGTATTGACTATTGAGGTACCCATACCCATCCCTGACAGTTAATCGGGTAGAGTTCCTATACCCATACCATACCCAAGCATTGTAAGAAGTATTAAGGTATCCATACCCATACCCAAAAGTTAATATGGTAGAGTTCTTATACCCATACGTACCCTACCAGGTAGAGTTCCTATACCCATGCATACCTTAACCAAACCATGTACAACCCATACCCAAATCTTATAGAAACCTTGTACAACCCATACCCATACCTGAAAGTACATCTGTACCCATACCAGAACCAGATGTTTCAGGTTGAGGTCGGGCTACAAGTTAAAGGGGCAATTGGGTTTTGGGTATGGGTATTAGGTGTTGGAATTAAATCCCATTATCAGAGTCGCAACGGAAGCAAAAGGTAAATCCAAAGATCCTACGGTGTATGTTCCATTACAATTAATTCTGCAAAACAATCTACATGCAAATTTATGATCTTAACATATGTGCAGATACCCTAGAGGCATACTACGATCTACGGAAGACATGCATGCATCTAGTTAAGTGTTTAAAATCATCATACCTTGTGGATCTATGATATGAAGAGAACAAAACGATGATGAACCGCACGTGAATCGCAAGGGAAGCTGTCGGATGGCACCTTGTCCTTTGCGAACGGAGGAATCCTCGAAGTCCTATCTCTGAGTGCAAGGACTACGAGCCGACGGAGAAATTCGTTGCGAAGACGACGGCGAGCCGCGAGATCTCATCCTTCTCTTTCTCTCTTCTTGCTTCTCCTTCCTTCCTTCTTCTTCTTCCTCTTTCTTCCTTGGCCGAAACCACAAAGAGGGATAGAGGGAGAGGAGGTTCAGGTTTTTCAGGAGAGGGACAGCTAAGGCCGGCCCCCTCTCCCTCCAATCCCTATATAGGGCCGGGCCCAACTCATATATGCAAGCTAGGACCGGCCCCCTAGTGATTGGGATGAGGGGGGCGATTTTTAGGGTTTCCACATGTCTATAGTGAAGCCTGGATGAAAACGCCCTTCACAAAAAGTAAAACAATGTTAAGAGAGATTGAGTGAGGTGCGCTACTCGAAATCGAGTTCCATCAGCACCTATGAGCTACTAGAATTATTCTGCTCATTTTAGGATCCATATTCAATATGTTCTGAGCTATATTTCAGTATTTATCAAAATACCCCTACGGCCCTTAACACATGTGAATTAGGTTCTTAGGCTCCGGGCTTGCACTCCATCGCGCTACTTCACATCCAACGTATCCAACCAGGTCGGGGAACAATTCCTATACGCAACGACAGGGTGGAACCTTCAGAGTTCAGGATCTCTAGCTCTAACCGGATCCCTGATTAACTATTCCGATGACACACTGAAAGTTTCGTTAATCAGTACTAATCCGATTAACCCGCGTAGCCACCCAGAATACGACGCGAGTTGAACTCTAGTGATCCTAAACTTATGTTACTCCCTCGTAACCATGTTCTCTATTATACTCTGATAATCCTTAGTCCCTTTTATTACTAGTGCCATGATACGACTCGGGCGGTGGGGAGCACCGTCAGATCCCGATCGATCATCTGACTAGAATTTGATGACTTGTCATCTATAACACCACACACCTTCCGGTGCTATGCTTAGCATCCGGAACATCGTCAGTCATACTTACAACCACCAGGCCTGGGTTAACTGTGTGGACAGATTGACTTATCAAAACACACCCATCAAATACTGGACATCGGATAACCTGTAGGGATTGCATGCCACTCAAGCGCCAACTAGGTAACCTAATGTACCGTGGTATTGACTATGGAAGGTCCGCACACATTGGCAAATCAAAGCACCACACAACTGGTTGGCCCAATGTACATGGTCCCTTAGGGTTAAGAACATATTATATATAGTAGTAAGACGGTTTATACACCAATGTCTAAATCGCTGAACTGTGCATCGTCTTGGTTCCTATTCAACACGATCACGTGCTTGGTCAGGTGAATGGGAATCATATGTTCCCATAGTGGAGACTTCACATCCTCTACCTGCCAACAGCTTATTCTCGGTGAAGCGACCGACATTACCAAAGGTGTGAACTAGTTCTAGGTCTAAACAGAACCGGTCCACTGGGTCTCCCAAGCATGGATCCACCATGCGCCATAGTGGCCTACTGTGTTCCCTAGGGTCCTTTTATTATATGTGTATTAACATATATCAAAGTAGTATTCTAATTAAAGCAATAACCAAAGTCATCTTTATTAATATTAATATAGAAAATCCACGCTTATGACACATGAGCTACAACATTAGGGGTATTAATACCCATACCTGGATGTTAATCGAGTAAAGTTTCAATGCCCATACCCTACCCAAACATTTACCTTGATGTTGTTTTAAAACATAGGATTGAGATGGGTAAAATGGAAAACAAAATGCAGAATGGAAGGAAGAATGGGCCAGGGATTAGTGGGATTGCCCTTCCTTAATGGATAAATAAGATTCAATTGATTAGTGGCGAAGAAGAGTAAGTCAAAATGGGAAACAAAAAGTAGGATGGAAGGAAGAATGGCTTAGTGGCATAGTGGAATTTATTCCCATAATAGCCCTTGGTTTTTTAAATGGATAAATAAGGCTCAATTGATTAGTGGCAAAAGGGTAATATTTTTGGATGGTATTTGTGATTTGTGTAGAGATAGAAAGGAAAGAAAAAAATAGCATATTACGGCCCTAACCCTTGTGTTTGTTTTCATGACATAGGATTCAAAATATTCGGTGTTGATTAATATATAAGGTGAAGGGTAAAATGGAAACTCATGCAAAAGAATTGAATGATTCAAGGATCCAAAATTTCGAATTTATTGGGGGGGGGGGGGGGGGGGGGGGGGTTGGTATGGTTAATAGCACTTGGTTTTTTAATGGATAAATAAGACTCAATTGATTAGTGACAAAAGGGCAATATTCTTGGATGGTATTTGTAATTTGTGTAGGGATAGAACAGGAATGACAAAAATAACATATTACGGTCCTAGCCCTTGTGTTTGTTTGTATGTCATAGGATTCAAAATACTGAGTATGAATTAATATATAAGGTGAAGAGTAAAATGAAAATTCATGCAAAAGGATGGAAAAATTTAAGAACCTGAAAGTGAGGATTTATTTAAGTGGTCTGGATAATGTAAAGCATGAACATGTGTGAATATGAGCACGTTAAGCCGCACGTTACCCGGCCGTAATGTATCATATTATATATATATATATATATATATATATATATATATATATATATATATATATATATATATATATATATATATATATATATATATATATATATATATATATATATATATATATATATATATATATATATATATATATATATATATATATATATATATATATATATATATATATATATATATATATATATATATATATATATATATATATATATATATATATATGGGGGCGGGGAGCCTGCACCTGAGGTGCAGCAACAACGCTGCACCGCCCCCTTGTTTTACCTACCTAGAAGTTTTGGAATTGGATAAAATTTGGTGAGGGTGTTGTCTAGGGCAAGGTGATCATCCTCACAAATTTTCATTAAATTCCAAAACTTCTAGGGGGGATCTAATGGTCGAAGCAAAATCAGCCGTCCGCAGTCACTATTAAAATATGCAGATTTTGCTTCGACCATTTGACCCCCCTAGAATTTTTGGAATTTGATGAAAATTTGTAAGGATGATCATCTTACCCTAGACAACACCCTTACCAAATTTCATTCAATTCCAAAACTTCTAGGTACGTAAAACAAGGGGGAAGTGCAGCGTTGTTGCTGCACCTCGGGTGCAGGCTCCCCGCCCCCTATATATATATATATATATATATATATATATATATATATATATATATATATATATATATATATATATATATATATATATATATATATATATATATATATATATATATATATATATATATATATATATATATATATATATATATAAGTGCTAGAATGCGGCATGCGGTGCATGCGGCATCGCACCGCAGCCGTGTGATGCACGCGCTGCGTGCATGCGATGCACGCAGCAATGCATCACACGGCTGCGGTGCGATGCCGCACGCACCGCATGCCGTACGCACCGCATGCCGCACGCACCGCATGCCGCATTATATATATATATATATATATATATATATATATGGGCAGGGATACTCTTACTAATGAAAGTTATAAATCGCCTTTTACCTAACCTAGAGATTTCAAAATTTGATGAAACTTGGTGGGGATACTCTTTATGGCAAGTTGATCATCCTCACTAAAAATCATCAAATTCTATAACCTCTAGGGGCATCAAATGTTAGAAGCTTTATCGATCGTTCATTTTAACTGTTAATTTGAATAACATCTTTGATGCCTCTAGAGGTTATAGAATTTGATGATTTTTGGTGAGGATGATCAACTTGCCATAGAGAGCATCCCCACCAAGTTTCATCAAATTCTGAAACCTCTAGATAGGTAAAAGGCAATTTGTAACTTTCATTAGTAAGATTCCATTAGTAAGAGTATCCCTCCCCTATATATATACTAGTAATGCCCGTGCCTGTCGGCACGCAAAAGATTTCGAGGGCAGGGGCAATATTTCAAGAAAATTGACAATATTTAAAAGGTGGCTAAAATACTTTCAAGGAGATAACAATATTTTGAGGGTGGAAACAAAATATTTCTAATACGGCAACATTATTTCGAAAGGTGACAATATTTCCAGGGCGTTAGCAATATTTCAAAATACACAAAAGACTTTAAGGGTGTTGCAAAATATTTTGAGAGCAGTGACAATATTTTGACGACGGTGACAATATTTAATTGCTAATGATATAAAATTTAATTTAAATTTACTTACTTTTAGTGATGTAAATTACTTTATCATGGGATCACCTATTACTCGAGTATGATATGCATAATATCCAATCACAAACTGATTGTGGGTCATAACAACTCCATTTTTTTTCATTGTATCTCACATTTAGTTGCCATAAATGAACTAACATGTTCTTCGATGGATCATATTCCTTGGTGTTGTTGACAAACAAATATATTTGCTATCTTTTAGACTCTGATTAAGATGAGAGCCAAAACTCAAAATCAAATGGCAAACACATAATTTTTTTTTTGTACAACAGCAAATAAAGAATCACTCAAGTCTACATGCAGCATGTTTGATATAGTGAAAAAGAAACAAAATTTTTGATACAATAACAAACAAACAACCTTAGCGAAAGTGAGTTGATCAAAAGGCTGTAACATAGTTCCTCTCAATATAAAATATCATGGAAGTCTATAATAAATCCACATATCTCAAAAAACTCACTATAGAAAAAAGCCTCGTTCTATGAAGAGGGTGGAGAGAATGGTGACGTCACCAATGTGATGGCTTATATGTGCAAGTAATTCCTCTCTTCTTGTGCTTTGCATGGTAAGGTCATCATCTTTGAAGCAATGGAATTGCCCTGGATCACATACGATAGTCTTCCGATCAATAACATTAGAAGAAAATATTCCAAATCATAGAATAAAATGTCTTGGGATTGTATTAATTTCACTGGTCAGAGCTGACCCAATTTTGAAACGGATTTGCATTTTTAAATTTGTTCCAATACCCGACCAACCCGACCAACATAGGCATCAGATTTTGAAATCCGATTTGAAATAAGATAAAGATAGTTGAGAGAAAAAAATCCGAAGAAGTTTGTATATGGTGATGATCAGACTCGATGAAAAAAACTGATTTTTGTCAATTTAAAAATCCGATTCATAATTCAGTTTGCAAAATCGGACAAAAATCTAAAGAAGTGTGCATATGCTGATGATCAGACTCAACATGATCATCAGAAGTTTGCAAAAATTTGATACAATACTCGACTAACCTAGGTATTTTTAAATTTGATCCAATACCCGACCAACCCGACCAACATGGGCATCAGATTTTGAAATCCGATTTGAAATAAGATAGACTATTGAGAGAACAAAAATCCAAATTTTTAAACGAATTTGTATTTTTAAATTTGATCCAATACCCGACCAACCCGACCAACATGGGCATCAGATTTTGAAATCCGATTTGAAATAAGATAAACACTGTTGAGAGAAAATTCAGTTTGTAAAATCAAACAAAAATCTGATTCAAAAATTCAAAAATCCGATTCAAAATTCAGTTTGCAAAATCGAACAAAAATCTGAAGAAGTGTGCATATGCTGATGATCGGACTCAACATGGGATCCAATACCTGACCAACCCGACCAACATGGGCATCAGATTTTGAAATCCGATTTCAAATAAGATAAAGATTGTTAAGAGAACAAAAATCCGAAGAAGTGTGCATATGCTGATGATCAGACTCAATGAAAATTTTGAAATTTGTTTTTTGCCAATTTAAAAATCTGATTCAAAGTTCAGTTTGCAAAATCACAGAGAGAGAGAGAGAGAACCTTCTGGCAAGATCGAAGCCACCTGCGACAATACAAACCACAACCCACATGCAACAACGCAAGCCACAACCCAAACCATTACTTTCACCATAGGAGAAATCCGGCGAGATCGAAGCCTTCAACATCTCCTCAACTCCGACGGTGATGGTAAGGATGGCGGCTAAGACGGTATTCTTCTATAGCTTGAAAGGCGTGGCCACGACGCCAGCCTTGTGGATCAGTTCCGTCCAGGCCCCGAGGAAGAAGGCGAGGAGGGCGGTCGAGGCTGTGATCTCTTCGGGGGAGAGGGGCTCGGTGGTACCGTAGGGCTCGTCGGTCAGATCCGGCAAGATCTGAGATCAGATCTCGAGGTCTCGGCTTGAGGTTAGATCTTAGGAGGGTGCGACTGCTGATCTGAGATGAAGCTGCCGAAGATGAGATCAGATCGGAGACGGATCTGAGATCAAATCAGATCAAGGCCAGGTATGGACCTGAGAGCTCGATGGAGATGTGCTGCGGATCTCGCTGGGATTTGTATGGATTCTCCCTCCCGATCTGAGGTTGTGCTCGACTTTCGATCTCTCTCCCTCTACCTTCTCCCTCTCGATCGGCGGCCGATTGCCACCACTCTGACGTCCACAGGGCTGTGCCAAGGCGGATCCATGCGTAGGACTCCGGCGAGGAGGATTGGGTCGGGCCGAAAGATCGGTGCCGTGAGAGGGGGCGATCGCACTAAGTTTCCATTTGGGGACAAAGGAGCGCGCGCGAGAGAGAGTGTATCTCGGGGAAAATTTTCAGCACATGATGTCTTTCTCTTGATCGATTTGTGAATCGAACGGCTGACAGTGGTTTAAAATTATGCCTTATGTGTGTGAAACGAACGGCAACGGCTGATGATCTCTCACTTGATTTTTTTGCTACTGCTTATGATGCATATCGAATTAAAGGTGGAAGAGGACCACGTATAGGTGTCAGCCACAGAAAAATAACCCTTGGCAAGAAAACGAGTGAATAATCGGATCAATACCAAACATATCCCTGTTTTTTTTACACGAAAGCCCTCCAAACGATTGTTATTTTTTTTTTTTACAATCAAACCCTTCAGTAATTTATTACTTCCTCCACTTAATTTCATCCCCACATTTTAACTCGATTCAATCTTAGCCGTTCCCCTCTTCCTTGATGAATCTGACTCGCCCTAACACCAATTTATCTCATCCCCTCATTCTATCCCCCTCTCAAAGACAGATCCTGACCGTTGTTTGTACCCCCCACAAAACCGTAGCTTATTATATATATATATATATATATATATATATATATATATATATATATATATATATATATATATATATATATATATATATATATATATATATATATATATATATATATATATATATATATAACTTTAAAAGTACCCACTTTTTAAATTTTAATATCTCGGACTTTAGGAGCATTATTTCACATGTATCTTTTTAATGTATATCATAATCAATACTATTTTCTTCTTTTATTGTGTAATCTAAGAGAAGAAAAAGATTTAGGTATATACCACGATAAAAGATATGGGCTTAATTTGGGTCCGGTTTGGGCTTGGGCTTTATAAAAGTTTCGGACCGGGTTTGGCCGTCCAAAATTTTTAATTTGGATTCAAGTCGGGTATGGGCATACACTCATAAGTTTGAGCCGGACCAGGGCATGGCGTGGCCCGACCCGAACCCTACCCTCCCTCTGACATCTACAGGGATTTTCGGAAAAAATAAATGATGGGGGTTTTGGTCGGACCAGCCGAAGCGCGGGCCCGTTTCAAACCAATGAGAGAGTACCGAAATCCGGCATGGGCCCGAAATAAATGTCTTGGGCTTCATCCAAACAAAGCCCAAAACTCTTTTATGACGTCAGCCTAACTCGACCCAAACTAAGCCCAAACTTCTAATATAAATTATTTATATTTGTTTTTCATAATCACACAACAAGAGTTATAAATAAATAAAAAATTCCATGCACTGTACATAGGGGCTCCCCCCTCTAGATCTGCCGATAGATCTTTCTGGGTTTTTCCTTTTTTGTTTCCTTGTGAGAGCAGTTTGATTCTTAGTGTTTGCTTTTAGTTTGGGCTTTTTCCCCCCTTGTCGGGGGTCCGATGGCTGGTATGTTCGCCGAGACGATGATGGTGACGGATCCCGCCAGTTTGGTGGTCTGTGGTGTTCCGATCGGTTAGCTGCCTGTGTTATTTCGACAATTTTGCGGTTTGGGTTTCACCTATGTAGCGTTATTGTTCCCGTCGGTTGATGTCGGTTGATGATTCCTCTTCCTCCCCCCAACTGGGGGTAGGGTGCAACTCGGGTCGGGTTGGTTCGGGTTTGAGCTAACTCGGAACGGAACCGAACTAGTTCGATTCTACCATATTGAAACCCAAACCAACCCGATTTGGATATAGACCCTAACCAACCCAACACACATTAAGGTCGGGTTGGTTCGGGTCGGTTCTCAGGTTGTGAATTGGTCAAAAAAAAGAATAGTTGTCGACTATTTACTAGCAAACTAAAAGTCCATGTTAGGCTTTAGGTTTTAGCCACCCATTGAGTTCTCTTGATAGTTGGTTCAATGTTAGCAAATAAATAACATTTACTCAGGTGCTAGTATGATGGAGCCCCAAAGTCCAAACCAGTGACATATATACATGGACTAAAATATATGAGTTCGGTTCTCGGGTTAAGTCGGGTCTACCCGTGCCTCAACGGAACCGATCCATATTTATTCATGTCCACAAAACTTAGAACCGAACCAACCCATTTAGTCAAAATATCTGAACCAACCCAACCCATTTAGGTCGGATTGGGTCGGTTCTCGGTTTTACCCGACCCAAGTTGCAGCCCTAATCGAGGGTGGTCTCCTTCTGCAACGTCAGCATGTGGTGCCTCTCGGAGGTTTGATCATGACCTCCCATTTGAATGAATCAAAAAAAAAAAAAACCATAGGCAAAAATGGAAACGGTTATGATCACCATTAAAAGGGTCAAATCAGACCCGGACCAACGAGCCTCGGGCTAGCCCAAACCCATTAGCAACCCTAGGGGTGAAACACCCTGACCTAACCTCATCCATTCCCTCACCAATTCTTTCTGGTTGTGAAATATTTGCATGCAGCCCACTCTCCACCAATCATGCACATGACTAGCAAGGCGGATGAGAGAACATGACAACCAATGCTCGGAGGGCACGTGGGCCCATGACTCTAGAATCGTCTCGTTCATCTTTTTGAGTTCAGATCTCCTCCGCCCGGTCGGTGGGCCCGATGCTCATCACAGCAGCACAATGAGTGGTGACCCAAAAGTGAATGCACTCCAACGATTACGTGTAGTTGTGATGTGCACCAGGCCCACCGACTGGAAGAAATATGAGATCCATTTTTTTTTTTCTTTTGGTTAGAGAAATGCTATTCAGCCCAAAGATTTTTCCGATTTTGCTGGCCCAATTGATATGGCAGTGTGCAACTGGTGGCTGAAACCCACTAGCGATATTTAAGTCTTTTACACCACCAGTTGCACGCTGCCACGTCAATCAGGCTGAGCAGAATTGGAAAAACCTACAACTGAATAGCATTGCTCTTTGGGTTAATAAGCCTAAGGTCCTGACAACAGACAGCTGGCATCTAAAGGACGTCGAATAGTTTCATTTCGCTTAAGGTCCCAGATCAATAGTTAGGTCAGCAAGGAGGGCTACCAAAAGACTAAAACACCAATTCCTTTCTCTCGTAAGCAGTAGGTGGTGAGCCCACACGAGCTTCGCACAGGCGACAACCGGGGCGACTAGCAGACCGACAACGGTGGTGGCAGCTGGCGTGAGCAAAGGTGGTCGTGGCGGCGGCGAGCAGCGGGAACAAGAGGCGGGTAACAGATGGAGGGGTTTGGTTTGGATTTAGTCTAGGTTTAGGATTAGGTCTAGGTTCATCCCATGGGGTATAGATATAGGGTTTAGGATTAGATTTAGTTTTAGAGATGATGGCAAGATTTAAAAATTTAAAGTCAAATTAAGAGTGTTATGGTCCAAAGTATTAATGTTCGGTTGTCAATCCTGTAGCTAAAACCGATAAGTTGCCAGTGATGGCTCACTAAGTCTTTTTTTTTTTTTTAAAAGAAATCCCTCTTGTGTGGAGGGGAAGAATTATCTGTCTATCGAGTCGACATAAGACAGTGACTCATCTACTGGGACCGGGAGAGTGGACAAAATGCAGATCAGATCACCCCTCGAGTCAATCATGCACGTCCAGTTTCAGATATGATCGATCATCGTCCACTCATCTCCAAACCTGTTCTGTTTAGTCATCAAAACCGAGCCAAATATCCAAACCCTTTCCTCTGGCTTCAGGATATTCTCCAAATGGAATCTCAACCATCTTCGTCCTGCAGTGAGGGATGTTTATGTGAGGATATTTGTCCTGATATTATCCTTCTCCAAAAAAAAAAAAAAAAGATGGTGACTCATCTGCTGGGACCAAGAAAGTTGACAGAATGCAGCTCGGATCACCCCCCCCTCAGTCAAGCCGCCAGGATAGACAGCAGAGGGAGCGAACCCGGCCCGCCCGAGTAAAAACCTGGTCAAAAAGACCGGTCCCGGTCGACTGCGCCAAAGGAAAAAAGAACACAAGCGTCTTCTTCATCTAGGTTAGCAGTGACCTCATCGGAGTCAGCATTGCTGACGTCACTTCCGGTGACATCAGCATTATGCTGTGGCACGGCTTCCCTCTTCCCGTGACATGCACGGCTGCCAACGCGCTGCGCACGTTTTACAGAGTAATACTGTTTGAACAAACTGATCGACAATCTGTTGACACTTCTTGTGATGTGACTCTTGTCATTAGCTGGACTATGTGCCACATGCAAGGGTGGTGGCTGGCGACAACGGAAGGCGGTGGTCGGCAACAAGCAAGATAGTTAGGTGGTTGATAGCCGATGGCGTCCTCCGACGGCACGATGGCGAGCGATCGATGGTCGACGCGCGTGGTTTTCGCCGGCGGGGTGGTGTGCCATCCCTTAGGAGATGACCCATAGTTCCACCAGTCAGAGGATCATATACCACCTCTTCTTTTCATACGAAGTGTCAGAAGATTGTTGATCTAGTTTGTTCAAATAGCATTATTCTATTTTGCGTCAAGAGTAATGCTTTTCAACCAGACAATTTTACAGGCTATCTATCATAATGTTTATTGCCTGCTGTCATTCACTAATCAGGCTTAGGTACAACAGAAAGCTTTTTGGTTGAAACTACTATTCAACCATACAGAATCCTTTACGGACTCTTTACGTACTCCATCACTTCTGTCCGTTGCACCTAGCTCCATCGGTGAATCTCACTCAAATATCGATCGGATCGGATCGGATCGGATCGGCAGACAACAGACAGTTGTGATCGAGTATGTAATTAAAGGCAATGTAAGCCTTTTGTCTGGTTGAATAGGGTGGCTCATCTTCCTTGACATCACATTAGATGCACGTACAATGGAAGCATCCTGTGACTGTGACATCAGCATGAGGACAGCCACCCTGCGTTCGTGCAAGTCGTGGCAGGTGAGTTGGCTGTTGTTGTCCACTCCGCAAGTGGACAGCGGCTGCTGAGAATTTTTTTTTTTTTTTTTGACCGGATGCATGACCGACCAATACCAATGCATCACGTGTTCAAACTTTGTCACCATGGTTATCCATGTTTTAAATGTGGATACAAATTGGAACACGTGGCTTGCTAGTATTTATTTATTATTTTTATTTTGTCGACTGGTTTGTTTTAAATGTGGCTACAAAGTTGAACAGGTGGTTTGTTAGCAGGGACCGGAGCCATAATTTTATCCTAGGGGGACTAAAGTATGAACCAAATTATTTGTACTAATTTAAAAATTAAAAAAATTAATAAATTTGGGAGGTGGAGAGGGCATGAAAGAGATAAATCCAAAACGATAAATTTCACTTTGCCCCATAAAGTTTAGCTTAAAAACATTTAACCTCCTTTGGTTTATTTTGTTTCAAATCGCACCTTAAAGTATGACATGTTAGCACAATACCCCTTTTGTCAACTACTTAATTTCCTAGTTTGATGATTTTTATATGATTAAAATTGAATTTAAGGGGGCAAACTATAGTTTTTAGACTATAGAGGGTTGTGTTTTTGAGCTAAATTTCAAGGGGGCAAAGTATCATTTACCGAATCCAAAATTTAGGGGGGGGGGGGGGGGAGGCCGGCCAATGTGGATACAAATATGAACACACACTAGAGCATGGGTTCAAGGAGGTCTCGAGATCGAAACAGGAAAGGCAACATGCATAGTTGCTATTTTAATTAAATTCCATCATCCCGAAAATATGATATCAACAACCAAGATTAATAAGTGCAAACAAGAGCCCATTAGTGTCTTTAATACTTCAAACAATGGTTTAGGGACCAGTAATATATACAACAACCACTGCTGCAGGTGGCATGCCAATTCCTTTCTTTACTTTATCATCCATTACCAGTTTGGTATCTATAAAGTTGAATGCCTCCAATTGTTGGAGGATTAGTCCAACCTCAGTAAAATAGAGGACATAAATGATCCTTATATGTATGATGGAACCTCATCTTAATATCTTGGTTTTGGGATAAAGATAATATTACATGGTATCGAAACCTAACCGTATCATTCACATACAATGTGTGGTCTAGTCAAAGGGCAAGGCTTGGGCAGTGTAGGGGTCAAATTGGATATGGCCCTTTGTTTTAGGATGTAGGCCCTAGCCCTTTAGGACCAGAAAATCCCTAGGCTAGGTCTAGACTGATCAAGGACCAAGTTGATATCACTAAGATAAAAGATTATCAACATTTCTATTTATTCAGTTAGGTCATTAATGAAGGGTTAAAACTTTTTCCTCCCTAAATTATTCGTATGCCCGTGTCTTTAGGCTTTTGGCATTCATTTATAACCCACTCATTTATTCGTGCTTGAGATTGATAATACAGCTTAAAAACTATTATAAGTTTTATGAGTGTAATATATATTTCTAATACTAACATATCCAAACGTGATAACTCCAATTCCTATAGGGCTACAGTGAGTGACCGATTAATTACTGATTAGTCCCACTTAGTCATTGATTTAGCCCCTTAATAAGTATTCTATATATTATATAATTTATGTATATGGATGGCAGGGCCTAGCAGGGCTGGGCCATAGATTTCTTTAGCCCGGCTCTCATCTTGGAGGGCTTATGAAAACTGGGCTCGGCCTGTGCCTCTGGCCCTTGGCGAGCAGGACTTTAGAGGGCTTTGGAGGGCCTGACTGGACATGGTATCCTCTCTAAAGGGCCAGATTGACAAGCTAGCCTAGTGTGGTCCCCACGTATATATCATCCGCGTGACAATGACCATAAGAAATTGGCCTACACGTGAGGAGGAGTGTCGAAAGATTAGTCCCACCTTGATAAAGTAGAGGACGGAAACGATCGATCCTTTTATGTATGATGGGATCTCGTCTCTATTCCTGTGTTTTGGGATAAAAGAAATCTCACAGGTCATGCTAATGTGAAATTTTTTTGATGCCCCCAGTTGTTCTGCCCCCATGTCGTGAACACCAATCAAACTGCAATAAAAAATCCCTAATGATCATGATCGCACCTGAGGGAATGATGGTATGCACATCATGTGACCACATGAAATGAATCAGTAAGTTAACATGTAATCATTGAACCCAAAAGGCTCAAGTGAACCAATAAGGTAACATGCCATTAGAGCTTTGGTTTCCATGAGGTCCTGAGTTCAAGTCAGCTTAGACTAATGGTTGAAATGATTACTTGAAATGTGGTTCAGCCATAGGCCGTGAGTGCAATTCTAAGTCGAGGGGCTGAGAAGTCGGGGGGCTGAGTGCACCATGGCTTGTACCCAAGAGAATGCTCAGCCGATAGTACCCACTTCATGAGAGAGAGAGAGAGAGAGAGAGAGAGAGAGAGAGAGAGAGATTTCCTCTATCCCAAAACCTAGGTATTGAGATGAAGTCCCATAATACATATATGGATCGTTTCCGTCCTCTATATTACTGAGGTGCGACTAATCCTCCAACACTCCCCCTCATGTGTAGGTCAATTTTTTATAATCCTTGTCACATGGATGATAAATGTGTGGGGACCACAACCAGCATGTGGTGATACGGTTAGGGTCTGATACCAAATGTTACAAACCCGATCATTTTTTCAAAGCTCCGAAACTGTTGGAGATCGGGTTCGATAACCATTTAGGCTCATAACATACCACCACGCTTCCCACAATTCTCATTGGCCCACTCTATCGACACTAACCTGATGGTAGCCCTTTTCTTTTTTGGCAGCTTTCACTCACCTACCAGTATTTTAATCTAGTCTAAAGGTCGTCATATCCTGGATTCGAACCTTGGACGTGGGACTGGCTTTGAAACCATGTGAGCTTTCCTCTATCCCACTAGGTATTGAGATGAGGTCATATCATAAATATAAGGATCATTCTCGCCTTCTACTTTACCGAGGTGGGACCAAGGTTTTAAATGTCATTTTCGATATCAATGTCGGTCGACCAAAAAAAGAAAAAAAATATTTTTCGGTAATTTATCGATAAAAAAATTATAAAATAGAAAGATAAATTTCGGTAGAAATATTTTATTTTTCGGTCAAATTAATTTTGATGTTTTTCGATAAATATTTATCATTTCTCGGTCAGATTTCAAGTTTGTTCGTTTGAGATGAAAAAGATGAAATATTTCAGCAATACTTCAGGATAAATATGATAGTAAAATATTGTCTATTATGAAAAAAAAAAAATCAAAATTGTAGAAAAATGTAATTTCTTATTGACAAAGATGAGCTTTGATTTATTAGAAAAGATAAAAAATTTCAATGAACTTGTCTGAAAAAAGATAAAATATTGGATTTCGATCAAATGTCGGTCATTTCGGTCAAACGTCGATCATTTCGGACGACATTTCATTATGTCATAAGGAAATTTGGTACTATTAAAAATTCGATCCATTTCTATACCGGACCCTTGAAAAAAGAACATATTTCAATGATTTCATAGAAAATTTATCGACATTTGATTCCATGGGTGGGACTAATCCTCCAATAGATATTACCCACTTCATCAAAGAGAGAGAGAGAAAGATAGATTTCCCGCTTCATCCAAGAACTTTGATGTCCTTCATGCAAATTAGTGCAAATTTGATCCTCTGCTAACCTAAATTATTCAAACTCCCCCACAATAACAAAATAAGGGTTTTCTTTTCTTTCTTCATAAAATCATCACCTACATTGTTATGTCACTGAGGCTAACCCATGCACTTCTTTTAGTATTACTGATCTGACCTCCATCACATGTGAAACGCACACTCATCTTTTAGTCATTTAAGAATATTTTATCTTTTATCAATGGTAAAAAGACTAACCCACTTTCACTCATAAAACTACCTGTCACTAATATATGAAAATTAAGAAGTGATTAGTTGTATGGATAGAACCGCCATGATTGAAAACTCTTATTTAATCTATAAGGATACCACATAAGAAAATATGAGTACTATTTTACTTTTGAAATTTGTATGCACATATTAAATTTATTTTATTGCATTTAATTTGTTGCCCGTTAAAATTATTGCATCAAGCAGGAGAGTATTGGGTTATGCCATTCGTTGGCCACACACGACATTAGATGCCTCTACCATCTATTGGGGATCTTTGTTTTTTTTTGTAATTCAAAACCCAATCTGTCCATTACTCTCGCCCATTCTCTAGCCAGACACTTGATACCAATCCCAAAGGATTGCCCATAGTCGATCAGTAGGTCTGAATAGAGGGGTGGAGAGAGTAGTGGATTAGGTGGTGCCAATTCTCATTGATGATTTTCAGAATCCTTACAGAGAATCTCTTTAAAGAGAGGGGAAAAGCAGTCAGGGGAGTCAAAAAAAATAGAAGTCGGAATTACAGTGTAAAGCATAGGAAGTTAGGTAGTCTTTTTCCTTCAGCCAAGGGCTATAATTGAAATGCATCTCTTTTTCTCATTCCTTCTTCTTCTCTTTCTCCTTGTTCGGTTATGAGGTTTTGGCTATAAGGATCCAACTTCGTCTTCAACCGTGATCAAAGGAGAAACCCAGTGGATGGATCATGCAATCGTCTACGTATGAGAGGTATGCGTGTCTTCGCTTCTACTTATTGTAGATCCGATCTAGATGCACTTATTTGGATCGTTTGAAATTTTGGCTACGAGGTCAGGGGCATCAGTAAGATGGTGGTCGGAGGAGGAGGTGGACCGGTGGACGAAGGAGGATCAGATGCAGGTGCTAAGTGCTGGGGCTAGTTTGGTCCAAAAACGATAAAAGGGGTGAGAAGGAAAATTGTTGGGGTGAGTTAAATTTCTCAAAGCTAAAGCGATGTGCATATATTTTGAGTAAGAGGGCGACCCATCAGGTGTCTCGTACCGTAAGGAGGTGGGCTCAATTCATCAACTTGATACATTGCCTGTCATCAGACGATAATGATGAATCAGGCCCGTAACTGTAACATCCACCCCAAACACACAAGATACTGTCCGCTTTGTCCGTGCCCGAACGAGAACTTCCCAGGGTGGTCACCCATCCTAGTACTACTCTCGCCCGAGCACGCTTAACTACGGAGTTCTTACAAAATCCATAGCGGTGCACGGTTTTAAAACGCGTCTTCTATGTTTGGGAGGGAAAATTATATAAGTAGCTCAGGATCTCATTCTCTCCAGGCGATGTGGGGCTAACTCGTGACCTTGTACACCTCACCTCACCTCACCTTATCCATCTTGGCATCCCAGCCTCAGGAGTCTTGGCTCTTGGCATATTGGATCTTGATCGTCACAATCCACCCCCCTTAGGGCTACACGTCCTCGTGTAGGGTTAGACCCCCCCCATAGCGAGGAGAACCGGCTCTGATACCATTTTGTAACATCCGTCTCAAACACACAAGATTTTGTCCACTTTGCCCGTGCCCGCACGAGAACTTCCCAGGGTGGTCACCCATCCTAGGATTGCTCTCGCCCGAGCACGCTTAACTACGGAGTTCTTACGAATTCCGTAGCGGCGCACGATTTTAAAACGCGTCTTCTATGTTTGGGAGGGGAAATTATATAAGTAGCTCAGGATCTCCTTCTCTCCAGGCGATATGGGGCTAACTCATGGCCTTGTACACCTCACCTCGCCTCACCTCACCTCATCCATCTTGGCATTCCCGCCTCAGGAGTCTTGGCTCTTGGCTATTGGCCTATTGGATATTGGTCATCACACGAACCACACTCTAGCCTTCACCTCTGATTTTCCATAGTTTATAGTTTGAGATCTTCGCTTATGCCTCCACCTCGTTGTAGAATCCATAGGAACTCTATCAGAATAGGTGGTTCCAACCAGTCAATACACACCTTTGCACTTTTGACCCTTCTGTAAAAGTCGACCTCCGTATAACCTTTATCTCCACCTCAAGCTGAATACATGCAACCCTTAGAGTCAAACACACCTTGTGAGATCAAATTTCTGTGTATCCCAAGTACATACCGTACTCGTCTCAATAACCTCACCATTCCCGTATGAGTCTAGATCTTCACAGTTCCCTCATCAGAGCCGTCTACAAACTTAACTATCCCAACTTTCTCCTTAAATATTTCAAACTACTATTTCCACGAATATACCCATCCATCATCAGAGCCACAATTACCATCTAATTCAGTGATGGCTTCATCAATTTCATAACCACACTAATCATAAGCCACTGTTATTGTACCAGAAGATTCCCTACTGCCCGACTTCTGCAAACGCTTCGGGCAAACTCTTCTCACATGGCACACCTCATTGTAGTTCCAACACCTGGGCATATACTTGGACTTTCGAGTACTGCCTCCAACTCCATTACAACTTATCTATGATGAACTATTGTTCTTGCTGCTAGATGGCATTCGAATCTCCAACAGAAGTCTGCAACTTCCTCCCATACTCACTAGCTAGCAAAGAGTGCAGTCTTTACATCCTCTGTCTTGAGTCTCCTTCTCATATATACGAGTTCATCGACACTAGATGCTTATAGGACAGAGGTAAAGAGGTAAGAAGTACCAATGCATTGTCATTCTCAAGCAACTTCTCCTTGCCATCGCTCATGACGCTTGCCAAATCCACAATAATTTTATTGAACTCATATTGGTAATCCATCATTGATACCCCCTCAGCCATACCCAACCCATACAAGTTCTTCTTCAAATACAATTTGTTGGTCAGTTTTTTCGTCATGTAAACCGATTCCATCTTAACCCAAAAATCCATGAACGTCGTCTCATTCATGACCTCATATGTATCACTTTATCACCAATTAATATCACGATTGTGTTTAGCATCTTCAGATCTATCGATCTCTTCCAATTCTATATTTGCTGGTCATCTTCTCTGAATTCTCAGTCTTTCCCTGCAAAGGCTTGTGCAACCCTAACTAAACCAGCATTGTTATCACCTTTCTGTATCAAAGGCCAAAATTTTTCTTTCTGTCGAAATGATCTACCGAATACTTTGAGTCAAGTTTATTGATAACATCTCTATACGTACAATAACGAAATAGCTATGATACCAATTTATTGGGAATTGATGTGGTTCCCCATAGCAAAAAGTGGATCACCAACCAAAAGGTTACTGTAGAAGATCAACCACATCGCGAAACACATAATGATATGGCGAAAATAAACAAACAAGAGAAAATAGTCAAAACACATATATAATGTGATTCACCCAATTCAAGGCTAATCCACAAATAGGGGACCATGAGATCTCTTCTATTAGTCACCAACAGGAACATGCTTATAGGGATAACATAAAGAACAAGATGATGAGTGAATCCACCAATAACTTCGAGCATGGGAAGCAAGGTAGAGTGCCACACTAGCTCTGCTTCCACCCGGTTATTTGTTCTTCAATCCCTCTGATCTAGCAATACTCCAATCCCAAGTGAATCTCCTTGACTGATCAAGAATGGTGGCACAAAGTTTTCTTATCCAAAAAACATACTCTCACAATTAGAGATTTTCATCGTAACCCTAGAGCCTCCCATAACGCCCAATATGAGAGCAAACACATGCTCAAAGGAATTTTGAAATAACAAAGAAACGGCTTCGACTCACGATCTATCTGTGTGCCTAGCTCCAGTTTGCCCGAGCGACTCACCCAGCTCTTCCGGGCGAATTTTCTTTGTGCTTTGCCTACAAAAATGCCCTCTTGTTCACCCGAGCGAGGCTTCGATTTGCCCGGGTGACCTGGTTCTGCACACTACCCTTCGGGGCTAGGTTTCAATGAGCCAAAACTCAACAAGATGCCCCAAGCGAGGCCCGAGAAGATTTGAAAGTTTGATAAAAATCTATAACACATAGGCCCACAAATTGCGGTGTACATCGAACCCAAGGCTCCATCCAATGCCCCCCATCAATTTCCTCTATATTCACCGTAACACCACAATAAACAGGGGTTTTGCTATATATTATAGATAGATAGGTGGAAGTTGGTGATCATTTTAGGAATTTGTTTAAGCTAAATAAGCGCCAGTCATGTTAGATAAAGAAAATATATTTGTCCTAATTAAAATGAGCACCAAGTATGACGTGATGCCCAAACTATTTACTAATAATTTTTGGACATAATTGCCCTTAGCTTTAAATCCAGGTTGTTTCAATATGCTATCGTTGTAAACAACCAAGTAACTTGTCATCTCTCTTTTATCTATTCATTTTCTCTTCTTTGAGAAACCAGGCGATCTTAAGGACTTTCATCCCACCATCATGGCGTCCATCTTTTTCACATTGACAATCTTCCCTATTCAATTTATATTTCTTTGTTTGTTCTGAAACTCATCAGAAGTCTTCGACAGTCTTAATTTTCATTTCGTCACTAATTTATTGCAAGTTGCCGGATACCCTACCTACCTACCAGTTGTGCCTGGATGTCACCCAAATCTTGTTGGGATTGAAAACCTGCCCCGCCACTCTACATACACAGAGATATACGTCTAAACCACCACTGGAACTTACTGGGATTCAAACTACATGAAAACCGCCAAAGAAGAAAAGGGAGATTGCAAGACCACTTACATTCAACCTTGCTTTCCATAAAAAAAATACTAAAATAGAAAAGTTGAGATTTTGTACGACCATCGCAAAAACCATGCCATTATCAAAAATGTTTTGAAATAGGGAACATAAGTGGTGTGCGTCCATTACAAGACTTACGATAGGCGCAAAACATTCGACGAAAGTTTTCCTATCTATATGGTTGTTTGTATTCTTGCAAGTTGTGCCGATCATAAAAACTTAAGTCATCCTTAAAAACTTGCGACGAGCGCAAATCACTTGGTGAAAGTTCTGATGTCAATATAGTTATATTTGTCGCAAGTTGCATCCTTCACTAAAAACAGTTGCATGCGCTGACTACAAAAAATTACACCGGATACAAATCACTCAGTGAAAGCTCTGCCAACTATATGATTGTGCTCATCGCAAGCATCCGTAGCAAAATGACTAAGGTGACCACACAAGTTACATCAGACACAAATCTACAAATCACAAGGAGAAAACAAGATGGATATTTATTTTAACAGTGTAGTAGTCCATAAGCAAGTGGTGGTTGTCGGTCGCTAAAAAAATAAAAAAAAAAAAGCACAAAATAAAACAATTTTACCACTTAAAGACAAGCCATGCATCCAAGTAAAAACAAACATGTGTAACCTACTTTCCTAGTACAGGAGAACATAAAAGTAAAACGAGGAGGTATCTTTGACCAATATTCTCGATTTTGGTAGAAACCTCTCGAAAAAGGAAAAAACAATTTAGTCCGAAGGTTTTATGAATCGGCTTAGTATGATTGACGTGACAGCTAAATTTCACTAGCGATATTTAAATCTTTAGCCTCACCAGTTGTAGGCTGAATAGCATATATATCCTCAAGAAAATTCTCAAGAAAAATCGTTGGTGTCGGCAGCCGAGCCGCCAACCCCCATGCCATGTCGGCTCAACGGATCAATATGCCGCCACCCAACCCCACATCCATCACGTGCGTGAATTGCGGGGGAGATGCACCAGGTGACGTGGAGTCCCTCCACTGAATATGCCCCCTCCGATTCGTCTGACCGTTCGAAGTCGGCCGTCCCTAACGCTGACTCATCCCATTTCCCCGCGAAAGGCACCGCCAAGGTGACGCGCGTCGAACCTTCGCCGCCCCATCATCGACCACACGGCCAACCACGTGTGCCCCGTGGTCCCCCACCACCGAGAGCGGGAAAAGCCAACCGTAGGTATCCACGTCACCAATCCGGGAAGGTCCCAGATATTTATAGAACCTTTGATCCCCGTCACAGACGATCAGATCTTTCTCGGGCTCTCCCAAGCTCCACAAAAGCTCCCGAGTTGCCAAAGGAAACGGACGCAGAGCCTCTCCTTCATTGTGTCGCGACCAAGAGAGAGAGAGAGAGAGAGAGAGAGAGAGAGAGAGAGAGAGAGAGAGAGAGGAGAGAGAGAAAGAGAGAGATGGGAGGGTGTAGAGACGCCGAGGCTGAGCTGAACCTCCCGCCGGGGTTCCGGTTCCACCCCACCGACGATGAGCTCGTCATCCATTACCTCTGCCGCAAGGCCGCCCACCAGCACCTCCCCGTCCCCATAATCGCCGACGTCGACCTCTACAAATACAACCCATGGGATCTCCCCGGTAAGCCCCGCCCCTTCCAATCTTTGATTCGTCTATGTTTCCGGGATCGATCTGATTGTCTTTCTCCACCGTGTGAGAGCAGAGAAGGCGTTGTTCGGGCAGAGGGAGTGGTACTTCTTCACGCCGCGCGACCGGAAGTACCCGAACGGGTCGAGGCCCAACCGGGCGGCCGGGTGGGGCTACTGGAAGGCGACCGGGGCCGACAAGCCCGTCTCCCCGGCGGGCAGCAGCAGGCCCGTCGGAATCAAGAAAGCCCTGGTGTTCTACCACGGCAAGGCCCCCAAGGGGGTCAAGACCGACTGGATCATGCACGAGTACCGGCTAGCGGATACCAATCGGGCGCCCAACAAGAGAGGCAGCCTGAGGGTAATTAAGCAACCCAATCTCCAAAATCCAATCTTTCTTCAGAATTTCGACAGAATTTAGAAAAAAAAATTAACTTTTTCCCCCCTTCTTTGTGGGTTGTGTTGCAGCTGGATGAATGGGTTCTCTGCCGATTGTACAACAAGAAGAACACACGGGAGAAGATGCAGAGGGGGGACGCATCCTTCTGCGTGCCCACGGTGTCCATGGAGGACAACGAGGAGACCGGATCGGAAAACATCAGGACCCCGGAATCGGACGTCGACCACGACACGTTCACGGATCTTGATGATCTGGGCCACCCGGGAGCTTATCCTCCTCGAGCTTCGGAGGGGTTGGGAACGGCGAGGCCGAGCGGCGCTTGCGGGTTCCAAACCGTGGAGCAGCAGAAAGAGGAGAGTGATTGGTTTATGGGCCTGAATCTGGATGAATGGCAGAGCACGCTGCTTGCGCCGCCGCCGCTCGACATGCCGAGCCAGGATTACTACTTCCCCGTCCTGGGTTCTCCCCAATTGAGGCCGAGCCAGACCAGCGTGCCGCCGTTTTGAAGCTCAGGCGAGGGGGTCACAGACTCACAGCTACCTCTGTATATATATAGAGCAGGGCACCGAAGCGCACCCCAAAGGAAGAGGGGAGGGGAGGAGAGGAGAGGAGGAAAGCATGAACCCTCCACCAAGTTTTACTGTTCGGATTCTTTTGTTCATTCTTACTTTCCCTCCATTTCTGATTGCCACCCTTCGTTACCAAAGGGGAAAAGCTGGTGTACAAATATATATTGTAAAAAAATAAAAAATGGAATTTTTGCCTTCATGTCAAAGTATTTATCAAGGTACTTGGTTGGGTTTTTTTTTTTTTTTTTTCATTTTTCGAGGGACCCCACGGTCAGTATATTATGGCCTCTTAAGATAGACCGATGTTCGAATCGTACCCTGCTTGTAATATTGCCACACAGGAGTATAGATAAATCCGCCACAAAGACGGGAGATAAATCTGCCACAAAGACGGGAGAAAGATCCACGGGCTTTGATTACACGACTGCCATTCGGATGCTACCTCAATCGCGAACCAGGTAGGCGAGGACCGGATGTTGATAAGAGCGGATCCGATTTCGTGCATGGTATCGCATCGATCAGAATGATAAGCCTTGAAGTGTCGTAGCAGAGTTACATAATGATAAGAGCGGATCCGATTTCGACAGAGACCTACAAGAGCTTTTGCAAGAATGAGAGCAGGTGAAGTTTGCAAGAAAAGGAAAGAAGATACGAAGAGAAGGGGGGAGAAGGGTTGCTTCATTGAGTTTCGATGACTTTTTCTGGGTTTCGTAATGACTTGAACTGCATGATAGATCTGCTGAGCATGAGGAAGACAAGAGGACTTGATTAAAGGGGGGTTAAGGCATAACCTTCCTTGTAAAATTGACTTAGTTTCGGATCAGGTCGGATCATGGGGCTGCCAAAATTTAGTAATCCATACTCAAAGGAGAAAATTGGATCCTTAGATCAGTCATTTGTCTGTATAATTACATCATCTCATTTTATGCAATTAAGATTGGTCCTTAATTAGATCCTCCACTGTATATCCCTTCTCCCACACTGTGTGGAGTAACACTATCCCAATAGTTTTGAAAAAGGACGAGCAATAATCATTGTTTTATGTTGGTTTTCAGTCTGTCGTTTTTCAATGACTATCATTTTTTACTACTAAAAAATATGAATTGACTATCCTTTATTAAAAGACAAGATTTGTCCGTCGTTTATTTATGTATATCACTACACCAATACTATTGAAAAAAGACGGGCAATGACCGTCGTTTTTCAGTATATCGTTTTTTAGTATGTCGTTTTTCAATGTCAGTCGTTTTTTACCACTAAAAAATATGAATTGATCGTCGTTTATTAAATGACAAACTTTGTCCGTCGTTTATTTATGTAGCTTATTCCTCAAATTGGTGTAGTGGTAGTTTATTTCTCAAATTGATATAGTGAAAGTTGAGGGAGTGCCAGTCAGTTAGAGGTTGGCCAGCTACGCTTAGATCATTGTGAATCAAATGGAGAAGGGAGAGGGCACCGAAGGAGTTGTGAAAGACGTGAGATATAGTGGTCATAATAGTATGTTGGGCCATCTGGAAGGAACGCATGGCTTTTAATGGGAATACTGATACGGAGGGAATACTGGTATGGAGAGAATGTTGGTATGGAGGACAATCTACTCCGCAAAGTGGAGGCCAACCTGCAAACTTGAAAGATTGCCCTCCAAGGAGATGCTGAAGTGTAGAGAGAAGCAGCTCTTTGCAAATAAAATTTGATTTTGCTCTGTTTTTTTGCAGTTAGCGAGCTTTAGCTGTAATATCCTCTTTTTTTTCTCTTCTTCTAATAAATTGGTAGGAGTCAAGACTGAATCCCCCCTTCCTACGGACGTACATCTAGAGGGATTTCTCAAAAAAGAAAAAAAAAGGATTGGTCAACTACATTTTCTACATAATTCTTTAATCTCTACATTACTCCAAATGGTTTTTGAATTAATTCATCGTGAATACATGAATATGCAATCAATACTGCCTTAATTAAAGGAACTATAGTTGTTTCCAAAAATTATGAATGCGTTGGTGGAAGTTTAGAATGACAGTCGCGATCGGTCGTTCATAATCTTCAACTCCTAATGGTAAGACTCTGAGCGCCTTCCCCCTTTCCCCCCCTAGGGTTAGGGTTTTATCGACCCCTTCTTGGCCTTCTTGGATTCGGTGGCGGCACCAGGGAGGCCAAGATTCTTGGTTCGCTGCATGCTTGGGGAGAGATCTAGCCCCAGTTCTTCCCCTATGAAGATAGGGGCTCCTTCGGTGGCCGGATTTTGTGATCGTCAAGTCGAAAATGCGGCGTTGGCCTTTGCTCAGATTGTCGGGTTCCTCTCGGCGTCGCGGGTGTGTTTCTCTGTTGGGTGCAAGTGGAGCATCGAATCTGGCCCCGTTCCCCTCTGTTGGTGGCAGAGGTTTTTTTCGGACAGCCTCCCCTGGCCGGCGGCGCGGGTATTGGCGCTATTGTGGCAGCGGCGATTGACGGCAGGCGACATGCAGCAGCGACTCCTCCATCCTGGTCGGTTATAGGAGATGGTGGTGGATCTGGTTTGGGGTTGTTTTCATTTCTTTTGCTTTTTCCCTTTTTTTTTGTGTTGTTCTTCTTTGTCTTCACTATCGGTGGGCTGCTGGTGTGGGATGGGTTCTGCCTGTGTGCAGGGGTTATCGCCAGAGATGCGGGTCCTGTTTCCAGTACTGTCGAGTGGGGGTCTAGGTAGGTGGTTTTTCGGCCAGTTGGCGGTCCCTAGCTGTACCTCTGGCCTAAGGGCCGGTGGTGTTGTCCATGTAGCGGGTTTTCCCTGTTTGCGCCAGCATGTGGCGCCTCATGTAGTCATGTGAATCCGATTATGAATCACCACCTCTATGAATCAGAAAAAAGGAATAAGAAATTAAAAAAAAAAAGAAAAGAAAATTGCAGTACAAGGAACATGATAACTTTGGAAACAATAGTAAATAAAAACAAATGAAGAGTAAAATGTTGTAAACATTTCATCAATCATTAACCTATAGGTGTTTCACGTATATGTTGTAAACATTTCATGACCAAATCGTGAATAAGTTGTCGTTGTCAGTAATTCGTCAACTCGTGAGTGGTTTTAATCAATTGAAAATGATTCAGAGACCTATTCGGCCTAAGAAAAACTTGAAAATCATATGAAGAGAGAGAGAGAGAGAGAGAGATGTTGATCTACATACTTATTAAGGTTTTATACATCATTTGCTTAGCTTGGTTGGTTCATTAAATCGAATGAGCCATGCTGGTGAGGACTGGATGGTGATCATAGCCGATGCGATTTCGTGCATGGTATCGTATATCGCATTTTGGCACGATAATCTCGAAGTGTCGTAGCAGAGTTCCACAACGCTATCAGGACGTAACCTTGACAGTGACAGAGACCTCCGAGAGCTTTTGCACGAATGAAGGCAGGTGAAGTTTGCAGGACGAAAAGGAAGAAGACCCAAGAAAAGGGGAGAGGTTTTGAATTTTTGAGTTCGGATGACTTTCTTCAAGTTTCGTAACGATTTGAGCTTACATGATAGGTTTGGTGGGCTTGATGAAGACGGGGGAGTTGCGATTGTAAAATAAAGGGGGAGATGACTTCTATCCGATCAAGGCATGACCTTTCTTGTAAACTGGAATAAGCTTCGAATCAGGTTGGACCTGGCCCTGTCGATTTCTAGAAAAGCGAGACATTCGCCGTTAGTCAAAATTAGGGATGGCAATGGGTCGGGTTTGGGACGGGTTGGTCCTATCCCGAACCCTCCCCATTATATTTTATCCCGTCCCATACTCGTTCCAAACCTGCGTCGGGTTTTGAGGGTAATTTTCAAACTCGTCCCAATTAGTATTGGAAAAATCTGTGCCCGCCCTGCCTCGCCTCGTTTATGCATTGCGGGTCGGGTCGAATCGGATCGGGTAGGATCGGCTTCGTAAAAAACTGCATATTTAGCTTCTTTAGCCCACCTAAGCACAGCTCTACATAGGAAAGAGTACAGAGCAAATGTTCCTCCTATATTACGATCACACAGATATAAGCACAAATCAACTTATTATATGATCTTGAGAACCAACATATCAAAGAATCTTTAAGATATATGAAAGTATATGATAGGTTATATATCCGGGCCGGGTTGGGCGGGTTGGAGTAAAACTCGAACCCGATCCAAACCCGACCGGGTTTTAAATTCAAATCCCAAACCCGTCCCAATCGGGTCGGGTTAGGTAACCCGATAAATCTGGATAATTGCCATCCCTATTCAAAATCAAAGAGGAAATCCATACTCAAAGGAGAAAAATTGGCCGGTTCCGTAGTTCATCGCAATGTTTATTGTTAGAGTGTATATACTTAGCCTATCCAAGGCTTGGCTTTCACACTTGATAGACTAAGAGGGACACACTTAAGATCTTCCCTAGCTGGATGCTGTTAGAGGGTTGTGTTGGGACTATGTACTTGGGTCGGTTTTGCGATAGTGGGTTAACCATTTTATCGCCCCTTTGCACCTTCGGTCGACACCCACTATCGCAACTAATTGTCGTCAGTTCCCACCGCCAGCTTGGTAGCTCTTCCACTGTCAGTACCCACTGGGGTCGCCCACTGGTTACACCTAGCTAGGGGTGTCAACGGGTCGTGTCGTGTCTAGTTTCGGGTCGTGTCCAAAAGCCCTAGACCCGGACCCGACCCGTTTAACTAATCATGTCTAGATCCTAAACCCGTACCTGACCCGCTAATAAACGGATAGACCCGATAAGACCCGTTTACCATACGGGTCTATTAAGTTGACCCGATCCGACCAAATCCGACTCGACCCGATAGACCCGCTGATACTTATATATTACAGTATCGGATTGCGGGTAGACTCGACCCGACCCGACCCGACCCGTTGAATTTTAAACGGATCTTCCTGGGTCTACCATGTCCATACCCTAAATCCGGACCCAACCTGTTTATTAAACGGGTCTATCGTGTCGACCCGTTTACGACCCGAACCCGTTTAACCCTGACCCAGACCCACTAACTTCGTGTCGGGTCCAAAATTGCCAGCCCTACACCCAGCATGCCACCTCATCCTTTAGCTGAGATCGATAATATGTCACCTTAATCGAGAACTTTCCAAGTACGATTGGCGTAGGTACAACATGATGATGAGATGCATATCTCGAATTCTGAAGCAATTGGAGGGAATCAATACACGACTGAACGATGTGGGAATCCAAACTCTCTCGTCCAAGGAGACGCCACGGGAAGCAACAGCCTCCTCAGAGGCTCAAGATACGATCCGATGGCCCACAATACCCATGTTTGGTTGGATGAGAGAGTGAATGAAGTGGATGATGGTGAGCCACGAGACACTACCGGAGACTTCACAAAGTTGGAAGTGCCAAATTTTGAATCAAAAGTAAGAAATGAAACCCCTAGGACTTTCATAGTTATCAATTTTTGATTGTATATGGTCCATTAAAATTGAATTCATTTACCTTTTTTTTATATTAAATACACAACCTTATCCTCTATCTTAAAATCAACCTAATTCATGTACGTGCCATCAATCAAAACATATCGTACGCAGAGACAAGTGTAGGCATCAAAATTAGCCCACAAATAAAACGATCCGCAAAAGAAAATGACCAAACCCTAGCCCATGCACAACGATCCGCAAAAGAAAATGACCAAACCCTACTCGGATGGACCCATGTGGGCCCACCCCATGCAAGTGAGGCCCACCGGACCCACCACCCAAAGCCAAGAGGGGCCAGGTGGGCCCACCCGAAAGTGAGGCCCACCGGCACCCTCTTGCAAACCGTGGCCCCCTCCCTGTGGGGAGGTGTGGCCCGCCAAAAGAAAAAAGAAGAAGAAAAAAAAAGATAGAAAATGAAAGAAAAAAAAACCCGCCTTGCGCGGGGGGACGTAACACAGACGTCTGTGTAACCGTGGATCTGCATCGATCTCTCGATCCGACGGACAAGATGAGAAGTCTTGTTGTCATCGATTAAATGTGCAAAGATGGCTCGTATCTTAAAAAATAAAGCACAATCTAGCCTATAACTGCTCGCTATAAAAAAGAAATAGGATAAATGTTGTTTTCTGCCAAAGAAGGAAGATAAATCCCAACAGTTATAGGGAGAGATATTAAAGGAATTTAAAATCGCAGCCATATCTCCCCCATCCCCTCCCCTTTGTCTATAAATAGAGAGGCATGGGGATGACTCCTGAGGTCAAAAACTAGAGATGTGAAGGCTCTGTAAAGAAAAAGGCTCGCTCTCGACAACCGAAGGCTTCACGAGGCACGGGCAAGGACATCCCACGAGAATAGCTTAGTCCACGAAAGTTCTTATCAACATGAAGACCTTACACAAGAGATCAAAACTTTGCCTCCGTGCATAAAAAAAAAACTCATCAGAGAAGGCCCGGAATCGGCATCACCCCGTCGTCTACAACTATCTTCAACTCCGACAAACACCAGAGAATCCCGGAGAAGAAAATCGAAGTCGCCATCACCCCGTTGTCTTCAATACATCTTCGACTCCGACAACGCTACAGAAGCCCGAAGAAGAAAATCGAAGTCGGCATTATCCCATCGTTTTCAACATGTCTTCAACTTCGACAACAACAAAGAATTGCCCGGAGAAGAAGATCGAAGTCAGCACCACCCCATTGTCTTCAACAAAGCCGACGCTACAACCGTCGCACGAAATTGACGCTACACCTATCATCTTCGACACCAAAGTTGATACTGCAACCATCACACAAATATTAGTGCTATGCCCGTCATCTTCAAAAGAAGCCTTCAACTCCGAAAATGCCAAAGGAGTCCGGAGAAGAAGAGAAGCAAAGCCGACACTACAACCGTCGCCATCAAAGCTCCATCCCCAAAAAAAGGAGGTAAGAAGAATAAAGAATACTCAGAGACATCATTGTCGTCATTCAAGAAAAAGTCAAGCTAAAGCAAAAGCAACGTCTGCACCAAAGTTACGCACGTGCCAAAGCCAACGAGCTATAACGATCACGAGCAAAGCAACGCATTTCTTCTCCAAACTGGCACATAACACCCGGAAGGACTAAAACATCGCAAGTCTTCCCGTCTACGTTCAAGCGTAAGCGCCAAAGTAAAGCTAACGCCAGAGCCATATCAAAGCAAAGCCAAAGTCGACGCTAAAAACAAGATTGAAGCCACGAACCGATGATCAAGAATACCAAGGTCTAGCAAGAGTCGAGGAAGATGTGAAGATCGAGTAACGACGTTGAAAGTCCCCAGCCAAGAAAACATGAAGCACAGGAACAAATGCAAAAGCTAAAACCACTCGACCTCTCAAGAAACCCGAAATCTTGTAAAGACCTCTGTTCTGGACAGCCTCTCCAGAGCTCTCGTACAAAGTAATATGGAGACGCGGATCAAAGAGACTCTCCAGATGATCTCTCTTATAATCTTCTGATCAAAACCTTCGCCGTACCCGGCTCACCACCTCCGAGCACCGAAAGGCACCTTGTAATCTTGTGTACACAATAAAGATGGCCCGTATCTTTTTTCCACACCAAACATATTTTTGGCACGTCCGGTGGGACCATCTTCTTCTTTCATCCGTTCGTTTGAAGGTGTTGCCTTAAGTTTGTCATGACCATGACAAAAGACATGTTTGTTCCAACAAGACTCACCTATTACCAAGTCTCTACCACTCCGACACGGTGATCCAGAAAATTCAGATGATGACATTCCCTCTATAGTACACGCCTACACTTGTCGTACTCAAACTCATGCGACTATCTTTATACCAGAAACCGCTGCCGAAGATGCTCGTCAAAGCACCAATGATGCCTTAGTGCATAAAGAAATAACAAGGCTCGCTCTTGGAATCCAATTGCAAAAATTTAGGAAGGCCCAACCCCAACTCTAAGCCCAGTCAGATTCTCCAATGGGCCTTGTACTTCCCATACAAGGGAAAATATTCGCCCCGAGGCAAAGACAAGTAGTCGCAACTACGTCTCCATCAACGACATCAAGATTTTCTGTGCATAACATCGAGATATACTGCGTCATCATCCATCGCCCACTCTCCAGCTCCAATTCATGCAAATGGACAAACACATGGCACAAATCACTCAGTTAATAGAAGAGAATGATTGTCACATCAACACATTACTTCAAAGGCTAAGTGCGAGGGATGCTACGACGGTCGATCAAATATTGATTCCTCCAATGGCTACACCAACACCCTCTTAAACTCCCGTTTTGGCAGAAGTAATCCCGACGACTCCGGTGTCTATCCCAGCGCCATCTCCAATTAATGCCTATCTCGACGGAAGTCGTCTCTCCAGTACTAGGTCCAGTGGCTACACAATCTCCAACAATCGCAACTATGATTGTCCAGCAAATACAGCTGTTAGTCGCCAGTATGGTATATTCTCATGGTGGTGGCTTCCTCTGATTACAGTAGCATACCCCAATCCTTACACCGCAAGAATCCAGCAATTGTGCTTTCCTACCAGATTCCAGCCACCAAAGTTTCAGTACTTCAACGAGAAAGATAACTCAAGATAACACGTCGTCCACTTCGTCGAGACCTGCAACAACACCAGCACATACAGTGATGAGATGGTGAAGTAGTTCGTCCGCACCCTCAAATGGAATAAGTTTGACTAGTACGTTGATCTTCTTCCGAGATCCATCGATAGTTGGGATCAAATAGAGAGTGAGTTCCTTAATTGCTTCTACAACACTAATGCATCGTCAACATGATGGAACTTACGGTCGTCAAGTAAAGAAAGGATGAACTAGAGATCAACTACATTGATCATTGGAGAAATCTCGCACTAAAATCACGGGATCGTCTGTCTAAAATCTCGGCTATCAAAATGAACACCTAGGTCATGCACTGTGTTTTGCTATATATCCTCAAAGAAATAAAACTTCGATCCTTCGAAGACCTAGTTACTCGAGCTCACGACATGGAACTCAACCTAGTAAATCGCAGAGACTTAAATGGCAAAGACTTTTTAAAAGTGGAAAAGAAGGACAAACCGACGGCATCCAAACAAAGCAAGCCAAATATCGCTGATGTCGCTTCAACTTTCAAACTACTCAAGATTGGTGGCAAACCTGACAAAGGTAAGGCCATCGATATCACAGCGACTCCACTGCCTCATAGGCCACCAAGGATAAGCCTTGAAGAGCTCGAAGCTAAGGAGTATTCCTTTCTAGACTCTAAAGCCTTCTCCATGTTCGATCAATTACTAAAAAAGAAGATGATCGAGCTCCCTCCATCAAAAAGGACTGAACAAATGAATCGTATTGATGATCCGCTCTTCTGCAAGTACCATCGGGTAGTCAACTATCCCATCGAAAAGTGTTTTATCTTTAAAGAAAGAATCATGGTGATCGCTAAGAAAGGAAAGATCGAGATTGATTCCTGCGATATCGTTACAGTAAACATGACATCAATCACCTTCGGATCCTTCCCACCTATACCAATCGCTTCACAATGGAGGACATCCAAGCTACGCATCAATCATCAAAAATCGATCACGAAACCATCTCTGCAGCAAATACAGTTGGTTAAAAAATGACGACGATGTACTCCTGTGTTAGCTAGGATTGAAGCATCATCGCTCTGAGGGCAACCATTGCTTGTGTCAATACCATCTCTCCCAAGTAAAGATAAATCCTAGAACGCTCTCAAAGAAAGGTATAAGCAATGAGATCCGGAAATCAACCTACTGGGTCAACTCTCAGGAAAGTTTGACTTCTACGTCCTCTACTCTAGGTCTCCTTCAGTTCCAATAGAGAAAATCAAGCCAATCGATTGAGGATCAAAAGATAAATTGTCAAAGCCTTCAGAGGAGCAAATCCTTTCAATCGAAAAGGAACCTTCGGTCACATCTCTAATTCTTTACCTCGGTGAGGAAGAGCTTACCGATGAAGATGCATGGATCATAATACCTCGAAGGCAAAAGCCATGGCGATCAAGCCACCACAAGCAAGATCGGGTGGAAAAAAACTCTCCAAAAGAAGGACCTACAAGAAAAAAAACAAAGCTCCAGAATTATAGGCGTTCAAAGTGCCTCCAGTAAATCTAGACGATTTTCTCCAGCAAATTCTTCTAGAACCGGTGACGTTGCAGGAGTTCTTTCCCGATCGCTTCCTCCTAACCGATCAGCACCTCAGGGTCTCATGCTGCATGGTAGAAGTTCACAAAATATCGTATGAAGAAGGTGAAGATGAAGCCGAGTCCCTAGAAGAAAGTGATTCCAACAATGACGATGCTAATGGAAACTGCACTACTTCCCATGACGAGGCAATCTTACACCTATCGCTCGTAGAAGTATTATGCCTCTCGGAAAATGCTCGCCTAGCAATGACTGCGGCTTTGACTAATCCATATAGCTATAAGAAAAAGACGAGGGTCGATGAAAAAGACAAAACTTTCGTTTTCTGCAATGCTACGATAGCCATCTCGGATAAAGATCTGCAACTCTGTGCACGATTACTTAATAGGTCCGTCTATGTCTCGAAATACATCAAAGAAAAGCTGGTGAATCGAATCTTGCTGGATTGTGGCTCTGCCGCCAATATCATGCACATCCAAACGATAAGATAGCTCAGCATTACCTCTAACCAGTTTTCACAAATTTAATGGTCGTCCAAGGGTTCAACCAAGGCAAATAGTCGACTATCGGCATCATTCGTCTGAATCTCTCCATCAGCTAGATGAACATAATAGTCCTCTTCCACATCATCGATTGCCAAACATTATATCGCTTTTTGTTGGGGAGGCCTTAGTTACATGAAATGGCGTAGTAGTGTCCACATGACACCAATGCCTCAAGTACTATGAAGAAGGTGTAGAGAAGCGCATTGCTACCGACGATAAGCCATTCAACGAGGCTTAAGCGCACCATGTTGATGTCAAGTTCTACCAAGCCAAAGACCTTGTTGCGGAAGCTCTTCCTGCCAAAGTTCCACGAGCCCAGTAAGCCAAAGCGGTGAAGCGTGGCAAAACATCTCTACCTGCAAATTCAATGTCATCTTTGGTAATATGAAAAATGATAATTTGAAACAACCTTATCATTATCTTTCATGGTACATCTGTGGTCTAACAAAATCCAAAATATATGGTATCTAATATTCATACAACCCAAATTCAAGGATGTTACAGTTCAAAAAGAAAAGACTACTTCCTCAAATAATCTAACATATCACATAATCACATGAACTCATTTTCCTCAATATCAGCATCTTCTTCCAATTAGTGTAAGGCTACCTAGAGTGGACTTCCGCCGGACTGACAACCTGTTGCTGCCAGCGCTGGCTAGGGCTAGTCGTTCCCTTTTCTATCCTCGTGTGACATCGCTATACAAAGACGGCACACTCTCGTTTTCGTATGTGTCTTCTACAAAGTAGCTTACATACTTCTTTACAAATAAACACACCATTCAGTGGTTTCATCTCTCCTTAACAAACTCTTGGTGTATGATCCACATTTAGTTTTAGTCTTTGTATCGGTTCATTAGCCTTTTGGGGTATGTTTTCCCTTGGTGACCCCATCTTTTGTATAGACATATATAGGGTCAGTGCCCCAATGAGTGAATCAATTCTCTTTTCTTCCAAATCTTTTTTACCTAGGATTAATAAGTTAACGGTCATATTTTTTTCAAACAAAAGATTAAAGTTTTGATTAGGGGTGGCAACGGATTGGGTTCGAGTTGGACCTACCCATACACATACCCGTTCGAGCATGGCAAGCTCCATACCCGACCCATACCCATTTGGGTTTCAGGTAGGTATAATTTTGTCTCTTTTTTTCTCAACCATATTGCTTTAAAAAAAAAATCAATATATTACAATGTAATGTTAAGAAGCTCTTATGATTTTTTATTATATTAGTTTTCGTAGAGTATAAGTTTGCGTACGGATATGGGTTCAGTTAGAATTTGGATATTTAACAATGAGTCTAGAGTCCAACTGTATTATCTTACACACAAATTAGAGGGGCAATCCGGTTTCAGGTATGGGTATCGAGGTGCCCATACCTATATCCGAAAGTTGATCAGGTGGAGTTCAGATACCTATACCCTACCCAAACCTTGTTTAAGGTACCAAACCTATGCTTAAATCGGAAATTTCGGGTCAGCTTCTGATTGGATTTTCTAGTCCCTCCTCTGTGGTGGTGGACCACGGCGATGCGTGGCATTGGGGTCGTGTTCGGGGCTTTTCTAGTCCCTCCTCTGTGGTAGTGGACCACGGCGATGCGTGGCATTGGGGTCGTGTTCGGGGTTTGAGGACGTGGAGTGGCTACCCTCGCCGGAGCTGAAGGTGGCGATCCGGTGTTAGATCCGAGCTTTTGGTCGCTTTCTGTGTCTGTTTGCTGTTTTTTATGGCTCTTTGTGTCTGTATGTTTTAGTCCACTGCCGTTCGCCGTCTAGGTGGTTGTCATGGTGGCGCTCGACCCTTCTACACACCGGTTTGGGGTGGTGTCTGGTGGTGGTTCCTCCCTGTGGTGTTGGTGGTGATGTTGTAAGGCCTGTGGCCTCTCTTTCCGCCAGAGTGCTGTGGTCTGTCTTGTCTTCCACCAGTTTGGCGCAGTGTCTGGTGATGGTTCCCCCCCTGTTGTGGTAATGATGATGTTGTAAGAGCATCTCCAACGACCTCCCTAGTTAAAATCTAAATATAGCGAGCCATTCTTGCCGATTCAGCAGATTTGGTGAGTGGATTTTGCACATACTCCAATGGCCTCTCTATATCCACTACCTATCAAATAAAATCTGGTGATCCTCAAGCGAGCCAACAAATGTGACGAGCCTGTTGAGTTAAAAATAAATGTGGCGATGTCTAAGGGAGGCCATTGGAGGGCTTCAAAAGCTATTACATCTTCTCATTTGGTGAGTCAACAGCATCAGACGAGGCCGTTGGAGATGCTCTTAGGCCTGTGACATCTCTTCCCGTTGGAGTACGGTGGTTTTGTGCTTGCGCTGGGCTATGGCGTCTCCCAAAGGTCCGGTGACCTCCCCTTTGAAATACCAGAAGAAAAAAAAACACTGATGAGTTCTCAAAATAAAAAACTAGGCTATTTTTTATAAACATTCCATAATTATTTTTTAACATAAGTTGATCTCCCTTCCTCTTTTTCTTTTTTTTTTGAGATCGACAGGTGTTCTGAAACCTTTCGGGCAATGACCCATTTCTGGTTCGGACTAATCCCTCAGGGACTGAAGCCCGACCCACTCGGACTTTCCCACCGCAACTCTCCCATTTGATTATATGCATGTCGACTCGGGTTCTCAATCTTGCAAAAAATGTTGTCTTTCTTAGTTATGCTTCTTTGAAGAGGGGTGCAAATATTTTGATCCTAATATAGAAAATAAATTTGTAATTTTACTCCACATTTTTAACTTATTACTTATAGTTTCTTAGCTTAGCTTAACCTACATCAATTGAAGAGTAACTAAACTAACTATGAAGAGGATGCCAATACCTGTGCCATTCCTCTCTTATGGGGGTGAGACAAAGTAAGAAGTTTGCAGCCTTTGAGAAATCATGCAGTATGAATATTTGCTTACACTCCCTTGTCCAAAAAACAGCCAAAAAATTTACCATTAGAGACCCAAAAAAGGAAAAAAAATATTAATGGCAAATAAAGGAAAATAATTATTCAGTGTGATATACTGCAACAGAAATTGCCAAAAATTAATGATAAATAAAGGAGGAAAAAAACTATGTTGCAAGGAGTGGATTACATCATAGTACCCTAGTCGGTAAAAATCGAAAAACAAAAAAAAAAGCTCTGAAAAAGAACTGAACTACAAAAGAATGGCAAAGCATCCAAGAAAATTGCAACCAGGATCTGGTTCGTGTGAACCCGTAAGCACTACGACATGCTCTACACCTGATGCCCAAGAGAAACTCCACTGTCACGCCCTCGCTTGCTCCTCTCTCTTCCTTCACTCCTCAATATACCTTCATAGTGCAGCACCCAATTAACCTCGGTCAGCTGTACAAGGAAGAAGCCGCAGGTATCCCGGTTTCTCCTCCAAAAGAGGGCGGAGTGAGAATCGCAGAAGTTGAAGAGATTCAGATGTCCGACTCTTCTGATTCAGTCAGCCGACTACTCCGCGGAGGGCCAAGGCATTCTTGAGGATTGGCATAGAAATAGTCCTCTTCCTTTGGCCGTCCCGGAACGGCCCTCCTTACTGTTGATTGGCCCATTCGATCCTCATGCACCTTCTGAACAGCACTTGAGAACTGATCCCAGGATAGCTTTCCATTTTGGTGCAGGTCCAAGAGTTCCACCAGTTCTCTCCTATCTAACATGATGGTTTTCCAGAAGCCGTTGTACCTGACCGAGCAAATAGAAGTCTGTCTCAATAATATATATATAAGTTATGAAGGCTTCCAAAAGACCTAAAGCATCGGATTCTATAGGAACTCCGCTGTCAAGCGCACTTGGGCAAAAGTAGAACTAGGATGGGTTACGATGCAACATTTTCCGATGATGTTGCTTCATTGCAGCTCTTTTGGCTGACAATGCAACATTTTTCGATGATGATTTTGCTTCATTGCAGCTCTTTGGCTTACAATTTGTGCCCGGAGATGAATTCAATCCCTTATATCAAATATTGCCTTCTCTCTTCATCTATAGACTCTTTTCTAATCTGGGGAAACATTGGAGGGTTGCTCCCTGGTTGCATGAGATCATAAGATTAAACTGCATAACCACCAAGGTAGGTCTCCCTACCAGACAGCTAGCCTTTTAGGTTTCTTGGCATTTTGCCCTAGACAACTGGCATTTTAGATTTCTTCGCATGCTTCCCTAGACATCTGGCCTTTTATGTTTCTCAGCATTCTGCCCTCTTGCCAAAACCCTAGATGTTAGCCATCAGGTTGACATCCAGTCAGAAAATGCCTTGTCAATCTATCATATGGTCGACCCTAATGGGATAAGGCTTGGATGATGATAACGACCACGACTCCCAAAACCTACATTTCGAAATTATTCGGTTACCAAGAAAAGGAGTAAACGAGTCACGGAGAGAAGAGGCGAACCTGCGGTGTCCCTCTACGACTTTCGCCATATTTCCATCGTAGCTGGGGATAAAAACATCACTAGCAATAGAAACCAGGTAATCCAATGCTGCCATCTGAGTGGAGTGGTTCTGGAAAGGCTTCAACTCTTCGGCACTTAGGAGCATCTCCTTCCTCAACTGAAGTTAAAAGGTGAAGAACCAAGATCAGAGCAACAATCGAAGGAATCATATCGAGAGGACCTAAGAGGTCGGGACTTAACAATCTTCGGATATGCGGCTCGTAGGGCAGCCATTCTTCTTTTGCCTCCGTAGATTTCTCCAGAGGCGATGTAAATTTGGGTGCCCCTTGGGAAGCCTAGTGCTTGCAACACCAATGCCGTTTCCTCGGGTGTAAGAGGGCACAGACCATCCAATCTTTTCGTCTCGGACACTATTTCCTTCTCTTTCCACCACGGGTATGCATATCTAGAGGTTCATGGAGAGCAAATCAAGTATCTTTAGTATTGGTTAGTGAGAAAGCAAACCAAAATAAACCACTTCAAGACTAAATGCAAGTAGCAAACCTCATCTTTGTGAGTTCCTTAGTTTCTTCGATAGAGCATCCGTGTGTACAGCCAGAAAAAGATAGCATATCCATCTCATATCTCAGATGAAGCACCACAAAAGAGCCGCTACTCCGAAGGATAGAAATCAGCTTGTCACCTAATGCCTCAATCTCTGGAGTAAACCTTAATGCCTCGTAATTAACACGGCATCGTATCTTTTGGAGCTCAACAGGAAGACCATTGTTTGCGAGACGAGCATCCGTCTTATTAAAATGAATTATCTTGTGCTTTCGTATAAGAGGTAATATCTGCAAGAATTTTTTTCCCAATAATAAATGCTTGGAGCAGACTAAAAACCAAGATAAACATCATAAACCTGGTATCATAGAAGATATTGTTTTTCCAACTTACCTGTTTTAAGTAGTATGTCTCACTAGACCAACTGACTGGAGGCATTGAGAATGGGACGCTGCGGATTTTTCTATTGAACTTCTGTGGAAGCCTTTCGATGACCTTTACTTCATCTCTTAATGAATTAATGAAGTGTTTTACATTAAATATATCCCCAAAGTCACTGCAAAAATGTAACACCTCGAATCAGAAATTTTTTAAACACAAGTACATCTTCAACCAGGAAGCAGGAAACTAGGGTAACGTACACACCTAGGATCAGCCCAGAAAGATGTCTTATCAAGTTCCGGAATTACTAAGGTTAGGTTCAGATAGCGAGCGATGGTAACCATATCACATATCTGCAAAAACCCAATCGCTCCAAGAATTGTTAATTAATATAACCACACACATAACCTGGATACCTTTGATCTGGATCAACAATACCGGAGGGCCTTTTTTGAAGGCTGAGCTTACAAAAAATTTAAAGGAAGTTAATAGTGAAAAGATTTACAAACCGCAGCTCGCATCTGGTTCAGGCCCCCATTGCAAGACACCCTAAGATAACCATTGCTTTTGTAAACTCCTGCACAAGATGGTGCAAGCAGTTTAAGATTACATGTATATACATTTAAGAACTTATAAGTGTAGTGCTCTGAACCATTACAAAAATAACCAGTTAGTATACCAAAGAGAGAAGAGAGATGAAGAACTTTAAAGTTCATTGTTAGTGGTTGGGGACTTTTACAGCGAACTTCAAATCCCTTGTTACCTGTTAGTGGTGTAGGACTTTAATAGCTGCAATTTAAATTTAGTAGTATTTGGAGATTTTTTTCCATGGAATTTTGGAGAAAGTTATCAAGTTGAGAACTTTCAAGTTCTCCATGTATAAACTTACCCATTTCCAAGTTCCACTAAAATAGGTAGAATGTCAAAGTGCACAGACTGGCGGCCACCGCCCTGGCAACAACCTCCGGCGATCACCGCTGGTGGCCTCCTCCGACGATCACTTCCGATAGGCGGCCACTGCTCATGGGCTTGGAAACTTTGTAGTGGACAGGGCTTGAGAATTTGATGTCCTTAAAAGACTTTCTCATGAACATAAAGTTCATTGAAACTCAAAGCCCATGGACCAATAAAGTTAATGGGAGTTCATGGGAGTCCACTCTCTAGTTTTTCCAAGTGGGCAGCGACTTAACCTTTGTTACCAAAATCTCCGATTTTTTGAATAAGTCTTGATTAAAACACGACTTATTCAGTAAATGTTCACTGCACAACTCTTTCCCGACTTTTTTAAAACATCACGATTTTATGAAAAAGTAACGATTTTCACGTAATCCTGATTTACGTGTTTTAATCCCGATTAACTGCATTTTAATCCCGTAATATATTGCTCAAAAAACCTATTGTAACATCTATATATAAATATGTTCTAAAATTCTACCGTTTATTTCTCGACTCTTTCCCAATTTTTCTGACTTTTTTCCGACTTCTCCCTAGCCGATTATTTTCCCAACTTCCGACTTGGTAACTATGGACTTAACTCCCACTAAAGGTAAACACTATTCTTTGTAGCATTAGCACTTGCATCTCATTCACTTCCCAAATGGGCCAAAAACTATGAAAGATATCTCCCATCATTTATTCTAGATTGCTGATTGAATGCATCCCTCTCTAGTGACCCGTACGTGTGAAGCATGTTGTATAGTGGAAAAAGCAGTTTCCCCATCTTATAGGAACACCAACCAAGCGTTACACCATCACATAAGATCGACTATGGAGCCCACTCTAAATGAATACTCTCCACCAAGGGATCTACTAGAGTACTCCAACTGGCTGTGAACCTACATGATTTTCACTGACATAATCTTGCTCCTATTCATAGTAATTCTCTCCTAACAGGTGGCTCTTCTTGCCCTCGTTGGACATGCCCATCAGGTTCGGAGGACACTGTTTTTGCACTTAAACTTTTACACCGATTTTCAAATCGTTAGATAGAGGTTTCAGAAATTCTTGATTTTTTGTGAGCATTATCATCTTGCCTTAGATAATACATCCACAAAAAATTAGCACATTCTAAAACCTCTAGACTTATTAATGTGCTCTTCAAATTAACGATTAAAATGGACGGTCAATCAAGCCTTTTAGATTTGATGTACTTAGAGACTTTAGAAACTATTGATTTTTTGTGGATGTGCTATCTAAAATAAGGTGATTATGGTCACAAAAAACTCAACATATTCTGAAGCCTTTATCTAATAGTCTGAAAATCGATGTAAAAATTTGAGTGCAAAAATGCGGTCTGCGGTTTGTGCGGCACGAACCCACAGCCGTCTGATGCATCGCTGCGTGCGTGTGATGCACGCAGCGGTGCATCAGACAGCTGTGAGTTCGCGCCGCAAGAATCACAGACCGCATCCTAACAGCCCTATATATATATATATATATAGAGAGAGAGAGAGGTATGCTATAATGCGGTAAGTGTGGCATAACACAGTAGCCGTTTGATGCACCGCTACGTGCATGCGATGCACGCAGCGGGTGCATCAGACGGCTGCGGTGCCGTGCCGTGCCGCACGTACCGCATTATAGCATCTCTCTCTCTCTCTCTCTCTCTCTCTATATATATATATATATATATATATATATATATATATATATATATATATATAGAGAGAGAGAGAGAGAGAGAGAGAGAGAGAAAAGGGAGCCTAGACCTGAGGTGCAGCATCGTTGTTGCACCTCAGGCGTTGTTTACCATCCTAGAAGTTTTAGAATTTGATGATTTTTGGTGGATGCGTTCTCTAGGGTAAGGTGATCATCCTAACAAAAAATCAATAAATTCTAAAACTTCTAGGGTCATCAAATGTTTGAAACTTTATCGACCGTTCAGTGTAACCGTTAATTTTGCCTAGCTCATTTGATGATCCTAGAAGTTCTAGAATTTATTGATTTTTGGTAAGGATGATCACCTTACCCTAGACAACACATCCACCAAAAATTATTAAATTCTAAAACTTCTAGGGAGGTAAACATGCGAGAGGTGCAGCAACGATGCTATACCTCAGGTGCAGGCTCCCTGCCTTCTATGCTATCAAAATCGGGACTAGTCTGCGACTAGTCCCCAAGCGGCATTTTGCCGACCGATTAATTCCGATTCTGCCATTGCTGGGCAGAATCTCAACTAGTCCCCGACTAGCGTCTACCGACTAGTCCCCAGGCAGCAATCTGCAAGCAAATTTTTTTTTTGCAAGCAATTTTGTTTGGATTTTTTTACATTGGCTCAAAGTCTTGAGTCGCAAAACTCATAACTATGGCTCTTCCCTGTAATCATCTGTTGAGCACCTGAGAATCTCAGATAAAAACATAGACAAATAATTATTGTTTATTTGTTGATATCCATATAACCCTATAATCAAAATTGGGGTTGTTCACAGATTAAACATCATCAAATAAATATTGTGATGAATTCTTAGTTCTGAGTCTTCTGACATGAGCATGAAACCAATACAATTGTGTTCTGTTAGACTGTTACTTATGTATTTATACCCATACTGTGAAGTGTGAATGTATGTATTGTTATTAACCAACTAATATAATATACTTATTGACATTATGCTAGTTCTATATCATATATGTTTAGGGAGGGGGCAGGGGGAGGGGTTAGAATAAGTTTTGGCCGACTAGTCCCGAATTAGTCCTGACTACCGACTTTAACTGCATAGTCTGCCCTCATATATATATATATATATATATATATATATATATATATATATATATATATATATATATATATATATATATATATATATATATATATATATATATATATATATAGGGAAAGGGGATGCTGGACCTGAGGTGCAGCAAGAACGCTGCAGCTCAGGCATTGTTTTACCTACCTAGAAGTTTTGGAATTTGATGAAATTTGGTGAGGGTGTTGTTTAGGGTAAGATGATCATCCTCACCAATTTTCATCAAATTCCAAAACTTCTAGGGGGGTCAAATGGTCGAAGCAAAATCAGCCGTCCGCAGTCACCGTTAAAATCTGCAGATTTTGCTTCGACCATTTGACCCCCCTAAAAGTTTTGGAATTTGATGAAAATTTGTGAGGATGATCATCTTACCCTAGACAACACCCTCACCAAATTTCATCAAATTTCAAAACTTCTAGGTAGGTAAACAAGCGAGAGGTGCAGCATTCTTGCTGCACCTCGGGTGCAGGCTCCCCGCCCCCATATATATATATATATATATATATATATATATATATATATATATATATATATATATATATATATATATATATATATATATATATATATATATATATATATATATACACACACAGCCTACAAAGGGTGTACTCACCTATTGGTAAGAATACCACCACACAAAGGGACAAGAGAAAATATAATGTAAAATGAATATATAAAACCAATCTCATACACCCCTCCCCCCCCAAAAAAAAGGACAAGGTAGGTTACACACAAAACTTGTAGAAGAAGCAGTAGAAAAAGTGTCAGGCAGAGAACGATTCATCTTGCAAGCTGGACGACTTGAGGGCAAGACAACTTACAAGTAGGCTAGCCTCAGAACGAGCTACTAGACTATCTCGAACATCCCTTGCTACGAGAAATACATACTTGTAATGAAAAGAACAATGCGTCCACCAATGAACAAGGATGATTATTCTAGAGGCAAGTGAATAACCCATGTTAGGGCAACCAAATATTGATGGCCCAAATATTGATTTTGTAGGACAAGCCGACAGGTTGCACGACCACAATCCAATCAGGGCAAGAAACTTGTAGCAGTAGTACAACAGGAAAAACGATAAAGGTGCAAGTATTGTTGGAACTGAGAAGCTAAGCTAAATGACGAGTGGCAACGCCGTTGGAAGAGTGAAGCGCAGCTAATGAAGACCGATAACGCGATAGGAATAGTGAAGTGCGCTCAATGAAGAGCGACAACGTGCCTGGGATAAAAAACCATGGATCAATAAAGGGTTATAATGCGCCTGGAATAATGAAGTGAGGCTCAATAAAGATCCAAAACGCATCTGGAATAACGAAGTGTGGTTGAATGAAGAGCGACATTGCATCTAAAATAGCGAAACGTGGCTCAATGAAGGACAACATCGTAATTGGAATATGAAGAAAGGCAAAAAGAGTAAAGCACTACTCAACAAAGAGTTAAGTGCGTCTAGAGGCAAGTGCACATCCGAGTAAAACAACCGCCACTGGAGACAATCACACATCTCAAGGAAACTTGCACGGCACAGGGAGCAAACGCAAGGATGCAAGGCAAAGGACACAAACATACAAGGTGCTAGGGTGCAAAGCGTGCGAGGAGTCAAAGCGAAGCTGAACAGGTGCAACACATGGGTCCCTGAGACCCGACATTAAACAAGTAGTGCGCGCAACCTTGTTTAACAAATGTCGATCATCCCCAAAATCCTTTGGAACCAACAAGAAGATTTGAACAGTTGCTACTCGACTCGAATACAAGCAGTCCAAAAGTAGAAAGTGAAAAACAAAAAACAAGTACTAAAATAAGCTAACTACATCACTATCTCTCCATAATTACATTTCAAGCATTTGCCCATTGAGTAATTAATTTTTCTTTCAATTACGCCCTTCTAATTGCCAATTACATAAACACTCTTCATAACACCTTTTGAGTCCCTAGAAATGGGTAACACCCTATTTTCAAGCTTGTTTCAAGAAAATCTAGGTAGCTTTTAAAACAAAGTCTTAGAAATCCAATGAATAATCAAATTGAGTATTGATTTTACTCTTCAGCCTTTAAACAAAGAGTGCATACTTGATAGATCTAGAATGGTATTATTTAGATCCATTAGCTTCATCTCCATCAAATAGATGTAAAGAAACATGAAGAGAAATTGATTCAGAACAATCTCACTGGTAATCTATTTCTTTAGTCCTCATGCTGGCGGTATTAAACAATTAAAGATTTTCAAATATGAAACAAAGGTTACATCAAATAACCGTGAAGCTTTTCCTGAGCGAATTAATTTATCTAACTTCAAAAAACCAAATCAGCCTAGTTAGAATACATATTCCTTAGTCTTGCAATATGGACTTCAATATGGAACTCTCTTGATGATTTGGCTATAGATCATATGGTCTTTAAGAATTAACTCCTGATGTGAAGGCTTCGATAACTATTAACTTAGTCCATTCTACACTAGGGTGATTTAACATGTGTTCAATGAGTGGCTATGCTCATTGTATAGCATATTTTATTGATGACTTTACACGCATGCTTTGATATACTTTAAAGGTCACGAATTTGATGATTGCTGCATCTATCACTATCAGAACTTGTTGCTTGGTTTAACTTTAAGCATATTTGCATGTTTTGTTTACGCAATGTGGCCTTCCATTCTGATAGTGCCAGATATGTACTCGCAATTAAGATTCTTGATATCATCTTCTCCTCAAACATCGCTATCTTCAGGAGACATGCCCTCCCATGCCGAAGTAGATTGGTGACACCAAAACAAAGTATCCACGTATTTTGATGATTACTTACTCAATATTCGTCTTTATGGCCTGTTTATTTTCCCCAATTATTTTATCATTCATATTCCCTCCTCCATCAGAGTTGATCGCACACCCCATGAGTGACTTTATTCTATTACTTATGGGCATCTTCACCCTTTTGAGCGCATTTTCCTTTTTCTCCATTCATCTAGTAAACCAAATAGCTCTCCCCTAGACTGGCTAAATATCTCCTCCAAATGCAAGTCTTCTTATTGTCCCTCTGCCCAGTGTCTCCTATTGATGATTTTCACACTTACCTTGATCTACCTTATGGGTCACTAGTTTTATGCTCGTCATATATATCAGAATTTTGTCACTTGGTTTAACCTTATAAACTCAATATGGTCTACAATTCTTGCAAGGTTAGCACATCAAAAATCCATGCCATCATCTTCTGATGCAAAACGATGCAAATGACGAAATGTTATTAATTAATCGAGCAGGCAGGGCTTACTATTAATTTTGATACCGCGCGAGAAAATTAATTCAAATAAAGAACACGGGCAGATGCGTTGGGAACTACTGTAACAGTGCCGATCGATTTCAGTATCAGGCGATAAAAGACAATCCTAATAGTCCTACTTGCAATATCTAGATTAACAGCGCTACAGGCAGGTGAACATTCAATCTCACAATGGGGCAGCAGTTGGCAAAGATAATAGACTAGAGAATCAATCTGGTGAAACACGATAGTACCTGGGCGAGGAAGGAAATCCGTAATATGAGTTGCAGATGATGGCGCAGGCGCGTATTCCTCCACGCTTCCTCTTTCGAATCGCGGAGGGGGAAGTTGATGTCGAGGCCCCTTCACAGACTCCTCCACGCTCTCTCCTTCCGAGTCGGGAGGGGGGAGTTGTTGTCGAGGCACCCTTCTTCGTCTTCGATCATTCACGATGGTGGGTTGGGCCGGATCCGATCGAATCGGATTGCGCGAGAGGCCGAGAGGGGATGGATCGGGCAACGAGGGGAGGAGGGAGGGGTTTCAGGCAGCAGGGGCTGGAGGTCGGGGCGGCTGGGGTTTGGGACCGGAGGCAGCGGCAGGAGGGGGGGAGAGGAGGGGGGGGGGGGGGGTCGGAGTGGACAAGGGAGAGGGGGCCGGGCCGAATGGGGAAGGGGAAAGGGCCGGGTGGCTGGGGTTTTGGGACCGGCGGCAGCAGCAGGAGGGGGGGGAAGGAGGGGTGACCGGGTGGGGCTGGGGTCGGGTAGGCAGTAGCAGCGAGGGGGAGAGGAAGGGGGAAATCGGGTGGGGCTTGGGCGGATAGGCAGCAGCAGCAAGGGGGGGAGGAAGGGAAGAATCGGGTGGGGCTTGGGCGGGTAGGCAGCAGCAGCAAGGGGGAGAGAAGGGCGGCGGCTAGGTGATGGAGAGGAGAAGGAGGGTTAGGGTTTCCAGTTTAGGGTTTCACACGCCTAATACTGGACCTAGGGTTTCACACACCTAGGCTTGGGTTTGGGTTTCACACGCCTCACCCTGGTTCTCTCAACACACATGTAGAGGAAACAGAAAATTTTATTATTCATCAGTGCCATTACATGTCCATGGGCAGGCCTATATAAAGGCTGCGATAAACAAGCGAAAGTCCCTGACAGCTGAGGTGGGACTAAATAACATAATGCAAAAACAAAAAAAATAAATAACGACAATAAATAAACGATCTTCATCATGGTGCTAACTGTCCGATCAGAACCATAAGCTCAGGTGGCGCCTCCTGCGCTGGTACACGCGCCAGGGGCGCTGCTCGATGTCCTCATCATCTTCTCCTTTGACATGACATCCTTTCTCAATAGACATGCTCACATATCTGAGCAGAATATCCTCATTTTTTTAGATTACTTATCCACTACATGTCTATATTCCTGATTATTTGCAATATATGTGCTCACCCCCAATTATTGCACCAATCACTCACCCTCCTCTATTATTCATTGGTCGCGAGCTTTATGTAGGTATCTCTACACCTTTCATGTGCACCTCCCTTTTTCTTCATTCGTCTAGTAAACAACAAATCTCTAACCCAAAACAGCCAAATATGCTTTAATAAGACATTACTCCAAATGCAAGCAAACAATGATCTGATCCCTCTGCTCCGTATCTTTGTATATAGGAGCATGTAATCTTCCTTAAATAAGTATTATGCAATTACCCAAATGTGGAGATCTTTATGAATTCCAAGGAATTACATGCTTCAATTATACTGTTAGAGTTTTTCCCTTTGTTACTATGCACCTTCTACGCCTTCCTCCTATGGCTTTGAGGGACACTTCCAGAGGGATTTCCAATTATTTATGTATGCTCTTTTATCTAAGGCATCTCCTATGTCACCCACCACTCATGGCTATGATGTTGCTTCATGCAATGCATCATTTCTGTACCCTACAGTGCTTAATCTAGTATATATTTTGTTGCTTCCTATTGGTGTGACCTAGTCCTCAACCAAGCTGCTCTCATTGGTGTGACCTAGTCCTCAACCAATACATCCCTATATTACTACCCTGGTTGTATTCAGTAATCAGTATGCATACATATTCCAAACTATAGAACTCTTATGTGTGACATATACTCTAGATAACTTTAGACTTTTTGTCACAATCATCCCATCAAGCATTAGGTGCCCCATTTGTGAGAATAGTATAAAAGTGGCAAGAAACCATAACTTAATTTTGACCAACTGGAAAGTGGAAAGGCACGTTCTGATATTCATCAAATATCAAACAACCTACGGAAGAAAATCTTTGTATATTAATTGTCTTAGAAGTTAGAGAGAAGAATTCATGTTATGACGCCTATCATAATTTCTCTCTTCAGCTCCTTTGTCTTCTCACTGCAAACACTCTAATTTACCGATTCAAAAGGTGCATAATCACTTTTTCCAAATTAAGCTCAAGAATGTTTGGCATGCAATTTAATAAACTACACTTTGTAGGAGAAGAGAACTTATTTAAAGGGCTAGTCTGTTTTTTTCTATAGAAAATATGAACCCAATGCATATGAATCTAGATCCATACTCACATCACATTAAACATCTCCATAAGAGTAATTGATTAAGCATGCATGTGGCTTCCTACATTTGCAGAGGGACAACTGCACCAAGAATTCCTCCTTATATGATCCCACACAAGTGGTAAAAAGAGTTGAGGCATATGATTGTTTGGAGAATGATAAGGAGGCCATTGCAAGAAAGTGCACCTCCTTAAGCCACTTAGAAGGAGCACACTCCTTTCCTAATTTTAAAACACATTTATAGGATCTTGATTACCTATCTTAATAATCTTACTTTAAAAAAAAAGCACGCATACTCATATCCTAAAACTTAGGGTACATGGCATTTAACTCCTATTAAGGATATTTGACGTAGTCAAGTCCGAGTCTCCCCAGGCGTCGATGAAGTCTTAGAGGTATATTTCTTCTTGGTGACATGCAATAACTATCTTTGGAAGCCTTGCATGCCAAATGGGTACAGCACATATTCATTAAATACTTTTATCTTTTGAAGGATAACCTTTCAATGTAGCAACAGAACTTCATGATGATTGAATTAAGCGTCCTCCGCTTACTTTTTGATTGCTGCATGACCTATGGATTCTTCTTACATGACATGTGAGATGATCAGTAGGATGTCTGAGTGCCTCCTTTTAGATTCTTGTTCCAAAGGCTGGTCATGAAACATGTTGGTCTTGACACTGGATCCTTCTAATTCTACATGCTCATCTCCATGACCAATCAACCCACTCAAGGAACCAATGAACAAAAAAAAAATCTCAAACTTTTAGAGCATCTTCTCCCTCGACTTGCCGACTTCAGCCTCCGCCTTCTGTGATGATTTAGCATACCATAGTAAAAGATTGTATACCTATATATGTGTATGAAATCAAAGGCCTGTGTCCTAATGCCGCATTGCAGTAGCGCCCACACAATTCATGATATTTGTAAACAACAAATAATCTAACTTGAACAAATGTTCCAAGATACTGAAATTGAACAAACCCAAACCATAAACATAAATCGGAAGGAAAAAATTACATCAACTTCATTGAGAAGGTTGCAAGCAAGAATGCACAACCCTAGATGTGTGATTCAAACTCGCCCAACACCCGAGATCACGGACAAAAAAGAATACCAAAACAAAACCCTAATTTGTTCATCATCGTCAACACCCCTCATCTGAGAAAAAGAATAATTTGACAAAGAATCAAAGATCTTTTGATATTTTCCTTTAGTAGAATCAGTAAAATTTCAGTTCACGGTCAAACAGAGGTATTAACTGAGAGAGAGAGAGAGAGAGAGAGAGAGAGAGAGAGAGAGAGAGAGAGAGAGGAGAACGGAACTGACTGCGGGGGAGGAGGGCGGGCGGGGCGGAGGGGGACTTCTCGTCGTTGAGGACGGAGAGGTTGGTGGCGTTGGGGTCGGGGCCGTGGCGGTCGAAGCAGCCGGCGGACCGGATCCGGGGCTGCCAGACCTCCACCACCGAGGTCAGCTGCATCAGCACCGTCCACAGCAGGACGCTGGAGCCCATCCGCAGGATCCACGTCCGCAGCGCCCGCCGGCCGGCCGCCGGCGGCGTGTGGGGCTTCCTCGCCCGCGCATCGTCCGCCATGCCCTTCCCCCCCGTTCCGAACTACCGAATCTAAAGCGGCATTGCCATTAGATTGGGAATAAAACAGAGATATAAATCTTGAAAAAAAAATAGAAAATAGACAGAAAATGACCTTTTGAGGAAAGATCGAGGGGAGGGAGGGCGGAATGCGACGGCTCGTCAGCCGATGGGAGGGAGAGGGAGTTTGGATACTTTTCGTTACTTACTGCGGGACAACTCCGCGGGACAACCCGCGGTGGTGTTGGGCCTGTTCGCTAGGGGTGGCAATCCTTGACCCGACCCGTTAACCCGATCCGAAGTTAACGGGTTTGGGTTTGGCCTAAACGGGTTCGGGTCATAAATGGATTGACCCGACTTGACCCGTTTACCAAATGGGTCCTATCAACCCGACCCGACCCAATCCGACCCGAGCCCACCCGAACCGACCCGACCCAATTCGACCCAATCCGACCTGTCTTGACCCAACCCGACAGGTTTACATGGGTTCTGTTGACCCAACCAGACCCAACACCACCCGACCTGTTTAGTAAACGGGTCGGGTTTGGGTTTAAATTTTTGACCCGTTTATTAAACGGGTCGGGTTTGGATTGGGTGTTTTGCCCTTATACCTATGTCTTAACCCGACCCGACCCGACCCATTGCCACCCCTAGTGTTAGCTCTGTTGGGGGCGTCGCTCAGTGCGCCCACACCACCGCGGTTTGTCCCGCGGAGTTGTCCGTAGTGTTCTCAAATAGCATTACTCTGTTTGAATTTTTTTTTTTTTTTGGTTTTTGGGTAAATGTAATTCAGTTCGTACACGGGACCGCTTCTTTGTGATCTCATCGCCGGAAGACGACAAAATGTGCAACGCGTTGTGCTTTGGGGGGGACTGATGGTGGGAAAAAATTTCAGCACATCCTGCGTACGCTACAACCGTGGGGTCCACTGCGATTCAAGAGACATGGGGTAGGGTAGTGGCCCCCAGCACGTAGGGTGTTCTGGTAAGCCCTGACCAACGGTTGTAGCGCTCCTGATGGTGAGTGGGGCTCCACGAGTAACAAGGAAAGATACCTTCTCTGAAACTTTTTTTCCAGTCCGTTGCCCCGTCGCGATCTGGAGATATATATAGTTATTATGAATATTAATCCGGAATTATTTGCTTTCATGACTACTAGGGTATAGCTATTGGTACTATTCAATTTACTAAGGGCACCCTCCACTTAAAAGAAAATGCAACTAAGCACTGATGCGAACCAGGCCTATGGATAATGGCAACCCAAGCCCGCCGCCGCCGCCTCTTCCAGTTCTAGTTGGACAATGTCCGCCTCCACCATTCACATCTGTCGCCACGGCCACTACCTTCATCATCCTCCTCTTTCGTCTGCCACCAACAAATTCCTTCTACACTCAATAAACTAAAATAGAAAAACGATAATTATAACTACATGGTAGGGATGGTACCCCCCCCCCCCTTCCTTTTTTTCCATCTAAATCAACTACCATCACCAACACCAAATAGAAATTCAAGTTCGGGCTCATCACCGGGATTCGAATCCAAAACCTTCTCTATGAGAAAAAGGATGCCAATCAGCAATGCAAACCCTCAATCGACGCATAGCATGTGTTAGCACATTAGAGTTGTTAGTATGTTTTGGGCACAACTTAGCTGATTGGACAATTTGGACAAAGTGTTGTAAGTATCAAGTTGTAAGTGTGTCTTGAGTTCTAGTCCCTAAGTATTAGGGAACAAGTTCATATGAAGTTTCAGAGAAAGATAGAGATGAAAGACTCCATACTCAAGCTTCATCATGTCTATCAGAACATCCCTTAAGGACAAAGGTAAAGGACCTAGTGACTATAGATAGCCCTTGATACTGTTAGGCTTGGTGTGTTCTAAGCTTGTAAAACTTTATGTTTTAGTCTAATAAAGATTGATAGTTATTATTATATGAGATGCATATAGGTGCGTAACGTAGTTACGTGTTCTTTTAAGAACAGAGAGCCTTGGTTATATGGTAGTCTACTGAGTTAAAGACTAAGTGGATTGGTCCTGTATAATCTAAATTAGTTCGCAGCTATGATCAGGTTGGTCGCCTCATCATGATAAGTTGTTGGCGATGACAGTTCATGGGATGTCTTCACCATGGTCATCACTAGGCACAGTGTCTGTGGCTGAACGGAACTAACACGGTGTACAGATCAGTGAGCAGACACTAGTACACTAAGCCGTGTTTCTGCTTAGGGTAAAACAGACCTAAACCCTGAGGAACCACGTCTGATGGACTAACCAGTTGCGTGGTACTTTGGCGCACCAATGTGTGAGGATCCGTATGCAGTGATCCAAAACCACGGTGTACTGGGTTACCCGGCTGGCATTGCATTAGCATGTCACTCCTGCAGGCCATCCACACCCCTGAAAGGAGGTGCGTTCCTTGGTGTGACTTACACTGTACCAAACCCAGGCCTGGTGGTCATCAGTTTGACTGATGACCGGGTTTGATTACTCGACGGGGTAATCAGATGGTACGATGTATAGGTCAACCTGAAAGGAACCAAGTCATATGATCATTCGAGTCTAACGGTAGTCTCCACCGCTCGAAGTGAATCATGGCATCAAGTGGAGGGACATCGAGTTTACTACTACTAAGCGGAGAGCAGGGGTATGATGGAGAACATAGTAAGTCTGGGTGAATTGGAGTGCAGCCTGCGTCGCACTCTGGGTGGCTACACAGGTTAACTCGAGCTCAGAGGATCGATGGTACACTCGGGTAGTGTGTCAATCGAGCTTGAGTTGGAAGCCATGAACCCCGGTCCCTAATGGTTCCACCTTATCAACATTATGTACGGTTCTTGAATCATCTCCTCAGAACACCATAAGCACTAAGAGGAATAAAGAAGTATACGCTCCGTGTGTGCTTGGCATTAGAGCACGATAGATGCGTAACTACATACGAGTACTAAGGGTTATGCCCGAGACTAGTACAGAGGCGCACGTAGTAATCCCTAGCCATAAGTGAACTTCACTGCATAGGTGCGATGCACCGGGATGTGCTACGAGTTGACTAGTTGACTTTGCTAGAGGCACCCTCCGGTGGCCTCAGTTAATAGTAAGGTAATTAGTAGAAATCACTTAAGTAATGGCCGCTAGGTATCACACGCTAGAAATGGTCAAAATGAGGCGTCAGGGCGTTTTTGTAAAAATCTCACTCTGCCGGAACTCACTCATGGCCGACCCTAGCAGTTGGAGACCTTTCTAGGGCCGGCCCTATGTTGTAGGGATGAGAATCCCTCATCTATAGGGCCGGCCATATAGATAGGGATAGGGCTTTGAATCGGTTAAAATTGAGCCCTAAAAAGTGGGAAAACGGATAAATACAAGGAGAGATAAAAGGGTGAGATTGGAGAGATAATTGTGGGAGGTCTTCATCCCCTTGGATCCTTATCCAAGGGGGTAGGCTGGCCCTATATAAAGGGGCATATGGGGCCGGCCATAATGATGCCAAAACCGAACCCCCTCCCTCTCTCATCTCTCTAGTTCTCTCCCTAATCTCTCTCCCGTTTCTCGCTTGCAACTTCATCTTCCTCGCGTGGAGTTCTGAAGAAGGAGAAGGGTCGTTCTTTGGAGGCACTCAGAGATCCGAGAGCGACGTTTCGTGCATCGTGTGAGATCAGGTGAACAAGAAGGCAATGTCTCCATTCGTACCATCGGCATCTTCGCGAACGATCTTCCGTCTCCATCGACAAAGAAGACAATTCTCTGCGGTTAAAAGATCCGTACAAAAGGTATGTGTAATCTAACATGTAGATCTAGCGAGTATTATGATTTGCATACATGCTAGTTAATTATTAATCTAGATTGCCGTTAGGGTGTTCGATTCACGTGCATACACATGCACACATATGTAGATTAGTTTCAATGAAAGTTTAAATCGTGTAACGTGCACCATGAACGGTCTTTCGACCACAAAATCGTTTCCGCTGCGAGCCTCTACCATGGATTTATTTTCAACAGATACATTTGTTCTATATAGGCATTAGGGTTAGCCAAGATGTACTGTGTGTCCTGGGTCGAATCAACGTTCGCTACGCACACGGGGGTAGATCTCCCCTGAAAACTAATCGAGATTTAGGTTTTGCATTTGCTTGATTTTATTTTGTGCACGCATCAGCTTTATCGAATGTACTTTTATCGTGTTTTGTGCATATAAATATTTGGGGTTAGTCGAAGTGGATGAACAAAACTCAAAACCAAAGTTTTTGACCCAAAACTTTTAAAAGTTTAAAGTTGCCTCAAAAACTCAACACCAAGTTGATTCAAAAGTTTTGTATCTAGTAGAGGAAAACCCAATTTACTTTCTCAAAATTTCCTTTAGTTCCGCATTGCTTGGGGAGAAAGGCCATTCCCTCCATTATGGAAGAAGGAATATAGAGCCATAGAATCATGAGACTCTCAAGAGAATGAGACCTGGAGAATGGTGACACCTTTTAAATTATTTTAACTGGATCGGACTTGGGCTTGGGTAGTGGGCTGTAGAGGTGCTAGTGGCACTTGTAGAAACAATTAGAATAGCTAGCATAATTGTTCGATAGTCATTTCTGTCCAAATCATATGTTCATTTCCTATAATAGAGGCCAAAACTTAGAGTTTCGCTATATTTTTCTACCACTCTCTCTCTCTCTCTCAGTACTCTGAAGGAGATCTAATCTATGAGTACGTTTTCTCTATGAGAGAGAAGATTGTAATCTCCGAGTTGAGAGTCATCTTCATTCATTCTCATGTTCTTGTGACAACATCAAAAATCTCTGTGATTGAGTTTGGCGTGAGATATATTGTTCTGCACACAATATTCCATAAGTCCGGTGAATCTTTAATTCAAATTGCTTGTAAACCTGTGCATAAAGGGTGGCAATTCAGTTTTGAAGACTTTGGTTTAACACGCCTTGGACTTCTTTCTTACTTCAATAGTCATGCACAATCATCCCTCAATCTGTTTATTCCTAATCTATTCAATCCTCACAACCCTATTTCATTATTTTTATAACATAATTATGATCCTATAATTGATAAAATAGGAGACAACTCCGATGAGGTTGATAATTCCATGAAACCTAAGTGTTTCAACGAAAAATACTTTAAATGGTGGCAACGTCGAATGCAATTTTGGCTAACGATGTTGAAAGTCTTTTATGTCATTGTTAATCCACTATAATGATGACTACTCCTGCCATGGATAAATTCGACGTGCTCTCAATGATCCTTTATATGATCTTTACGGTGAAACCACTAATTCGAAAGAATTGTGGGATTCACTAGAAAAGAAATATGGGAAGGAGAATGCTGGAGAAGAAAAGTACACGGTAGGAGATTTCCAGGTCAATCTCAAACACCAAAGGAAAGGTACGACTCTCGACAACTTGATGGTATCTATTCAAATCAAGGACAAGCACCGGAGAAAGCACAAGACTTCTCAAGTTTATTCCTCTAATATGTAAGATAAGACTTATCTCATTGAATCCAAAAAGGCTAGACCTTACAAGAAAAATTTTGGCAAGCCCCTCTCCAACAAATTTTAAACATGTTGGTCGAGATGCCAAGTACCAAAAGAAAATGCTTGTTACGTTTGTGGGCAAGCATTTTGCCGAACAATAAAAATATAGGAAGAACAAGGACAAAGGAAAATCGATCGATTCATAAGGATCCTCATAATCCTCAAGCTAATATGATGATTGGTTCCTATGGAACTGGGTCAATGGAAAATTAATGAATATTACACCTGAATTAAATTTGGCTTATAAACTTACAGATTGGTGGGTTGATACCAGTACCAATGTCCATGTGTGTTCTAATATATCTTTATTTATCTCATATTAGAGTATTAGAGGAAGAACGATGACTATGAGTAACTCCACAATTGCACAAGTACGTGGAGAAGGGAGACTGGATCTATAGTCCACTTCAAGGAATGTGTTGACTCTCCTTGACATGCAACATTTGCATAAGGTATGGAAGAATCTTATTAGTTGTATGCTTCTTAATAAGAAATGTTACAAACTAGTCTTTAAATATAATAAAGTTTTTGTACAAAAAAACAATGTGTCTGTTAGCATGGCTATATTTCGGAAGGTAATTTCAAACTAAGCACTAGTTCTATTTTTAATAAAAGTTTGTCTTCATTATCTTCTATGCTTTTTTATATTGAATCAGGTAATACTTGGCATAGTAGACTTGGGCACGTTAATATGCAGACTCTAAAATAAATGATGAACTTAGATCTGATCCTAAATCTTCTATCAATCATAATATCAAATGTAAGATACAATCTAAACAATTGATGGAATCATTTAAGTTTGTAACTCGTACCACTCAATTACTAGAAATTGTACAAAGTGATATGTGTGAAATGAATGATTTCTTTACTAGGGGAGGAAAAAGATATTTTATAACCTTTATCGATGACTACTTTAAATTATGCTATGTTTATTTGGTTAAAGCAAAAGATGAAGCTTTTGATAAATTCTACCTCTTCAAAAGCAAAGTTGAAAAGCAAGCCGTGAAATGAGTCAAAAAAATTTGGCCTGACCGAGGAGGCAAGTGTTGTTCATCTTAGTTTAGTAGCTTTTATGAAAATCAAGATATTATACATGAGACTGATAAGCCACATTCACCATAGGGATTAATATTGTGCTATCTAGCTTTGCTTTTCCTAAGAATTTATAAGGAGAAGCTTTATATACTGCATGCACTGTTTTAAATAGAGTTCCATATAAGAAATGTGACAAAACTCCTTTTAAACTTTGGCATTGTTGAAAACCTTGCATGAAGTTCCTTAGAGTGTGGAGATGCTTAGATAAAGTTAAAATTATTTATAATAATTTAAACAAATTGGATTATAACACTTTTGATGAAACTTTTATCGGATATGCTTATCATAGTAATGCATATAGATTTTTGGTATATAAATCTGACATCATTGATATTGTTCAAATTACTACTATGGAATCTAGCCCCGGCGTCTACTTCCGGGTGCAGCAGGGTGGTCGGATTTGGCCCCAGTGTCGAGGTTCATCGCCGGAGGTTTTCTAATTCTCCCCCTCTAGCCGGAGACAATTCTTGGCGGATCGACAGAGGCGACTGTTCTACGGCGGTCCGAGGAGCTCATCTTCAACGCTTCATCTTCAGTCGGCGGTCGGATCTGGCGGTGTAGCGCCATTTGTTTTGTTTGGTTTTTTTTTTTGTGCTCTTGTTTAGTTTTTTGTTTCGTTGTTTGTGGATGGTGATCCCTGCTTTCCCCTGCCGATGAGCGATTCTTCCTGCATTTAGTTTCCGCCGGTGGGAGGTTCCTCCCCTCTCCTCCTCGACTGTAGTGGTGGTTTTCCGCACCGTCGGCATGTAGCACCTCCCGGAGGTCCGATTGTGACCTCCCCCTTTGAATAAACCAAAAAAACTTAATCTAGTTAATTGAGTGTGATGATCTGCTCTTGCCGAATGCAGCCAATTATTTGAGCATACTAGCATCACTAAAAAGGATTGGAATTTTATGTTTGTTGAGAATAGTCCCACATCGATAAAGGGGTGGGAGTTCTATGTCTTTATATTATGTTGCCCACCCCCTATCATCACTGGTTTTGAGGGGGCACGAGAATTGTAACATGGTATCAGAGCTATGCCCCACCTAGTCTCTCCTCCATGAGGTCCCGTCGCATCATCTTTCTCCCTCCAATCGAGATCTTTTCTCTCCCTCCAATCGAGAGGCGCTCTGTGTGCTGGCGGATGTTGAGAATAGTCCCACATCGGTAAAGGGGTGGGAGTTCCTCGTCTTTATATATTGTTGCCCCTCCCTCTCATCACCGGTTTTGAAGGGGCACGGGAATCGTAATATGGTATCAGAGCTAGGCCCCACCCTATCTCCCCTCCATATGGTCCTGTCGCACTATTTTTTTTTCCTCTGATTGAGATCTTCTCCCTCCCTCTGATTGAGAAGCGCTTTGCATGCAGGCGGGTGTTGAGAATAGTCCCACATCGGTAAAGGGGTGGGAGCTCCATGTCTTTATATATTGTTGCCCCTCCCTTTTATCATCGGTTTTGAGGGGGCATGGAAATCGTAACATGGTATCAGAGTTAGGCCCCACCACGCCTCTCTCCATGTGATCTCGTCGCACTCTTTTTCTCCCTCCAATCGAGATCTTCTTCCTCTCTCCAATCGAGAGGCACTTTGCATACGGGCGGGTGTTGAGAATAGTCCCACATCGATAAAGGGGTGGGAGTTCCATGTCTTTATATTATGTTTCCCCCTCCCTCTCATCTCTGGTTTTGAGGGGGCATGAGAATCATAACAAAGTTGATCACGTTTTTACAATAAATAAAAGGGAGACTTAATCTTATGTCCTTTTAGTAGATGTTATATTAGCTAAAGGACATGCAATGTTTCAATATTGCACCAAGTCCCTCCCGAACATTGCATGCTATAGCAACTCCATCGTCCTTATTTACCCCTTTACGTGCTACAGAAAGAGTATCCATTCGATGGTTGACACTGTGCATGTAGCTGTTGCTACAGTGATTTCACTATAGCTGCCACATTGATTTCACTATAGCTGCTACAATGATTTCACTATAGCTGCTACAGTGACATCATGGTAGCAAGATATCAATTCGATTTGGTATGAGTATCAATTTAGCGAATTGTTTGTTGGTACAGTGATTTCACTATAGCTGCTATAGTGATTTCACTATAGCAAGGGTATCAATTAGCCGAACGGATACTCTTGCTACAGTGAAATCACTATAGCAACAGCAACATGCATAGTGTTGTTGGGTTTTCTATTCTATGCAAGCAAATGATGACTAGCAAAATAATGAGTGATTACAAATCTAGTGCAAAAAACAGTGGAACAAAAGTAGAAGGTTTAGCATGCAAAGTTTAGCACAACACACAAACAAGGTTTATGTTGTCCTAAGGCTGTCTACAGATATGACAGAGAAGGTGGGGAGGAGGAAGAAGAACAGTGGACTTAGCAGTAGTCGAGGCTTGTGCTAGCACAATGCCTTGAAAGCTATTTCGCCGCCTCGGTAGATGCTTCAAGGCCTCCGACGAACACTCCCTAGGGTACAACGACTGGACTCCTCTTCAGCACCGAAGGAAACCCCTTTGGGACTCTCAACGTACTCCAAACAGGAACCGAATCACGAACGAAAAAGAAAAAAAGAGAGTGGAGAGAGCTCTTTGCTTGGTGTGTGTTCTGGCTTCACAGGACCCTCTCTTATATAGAGGTCCTTAGCCATAACGTTCCCACACTCACAGCCCATTGCATGCAGCGCACTGATGAGCATTCACTGCTCTGTCGGGTGTAACGGTTGCATGCGACAGTGCAGAGGTCCAGGTTCAATGAACCTAGCTCAGCCTCGTGAAGAGTGTAACGGAAGGAATAAATCTCTATTAAGAATAAAAAATTAAAACTCAGTGTAAAAGAAGACCCGAAGCCCATTCGCGTCCACGCGGCTCTCGAGCCGTGGCCTCGTGCCCGTGCCCGGCTCGGCTCGGCTCGCACGCGCACGTGTGTGGTGGGCTATGGCTTGGTTCTTGGGAAGCTACAAAGCCCAATGAATGGAGTTCCATTATAAAAGCATTAAAAGATCTCCCCACGGGCAATATGGGACTAAACCCAAAAACCGATTTTTTCATTCTCTATCAGAACCAATTTTTGTAACAAGTGTCACTCGGTGAATAGATACTTTTGTTGATGATGAATGGATAATCTTTCCGAAGACGAATGTATATTCTTGCTATAGTGTTTTCGCTGTAGTAGTTACAGTGAAACCACTATAGCAATCACTACATGTATAGTGTTAATTGGCAAATGGATACTCTTATTGGAAACAAATGGATACTCTTATTGGAGGGGCAGTTTTGTAATTTGAATGATAAAAAAAAAAACATTTTCGGTCAAAGATTTGCTATACAAACATGTCCTTCAGGAGAAATTTTAGCTAATATTCTAACTTGTATCTTTAGCTTAGATTAAGACTTGTGACGGGATTTAGGATTAATTAACCCTAAATAAAAAAGAAAGCATATAAAGATTGAATTTAAAGGATGAAAAGCATGTTTGATCCTGGCTAGGATCATGGGACCCCAGTTAGTGGAATCAGTCGGACGGACTCAACCGACACGTGTGGGACTCCTGCTAGTGGTTAGGGTCATGGTTTAGGTTCTTCGGATGTGGATCTGTTAGGGAGGAAGTATTCAGTTAATGAATGGGACCTTACCCCCCGATCATATCGCCTTCCACCTCATGGCATAAGCCTTGCCATCATTAATGGGTGTTGGTATCTGCACCCATAAAATTACTTAGGACCCCCCAATTTTATTTGGTCAGCCCAACCCTATTTTTATTTGTACTAGAGCCCACATTTTGGTAGGCCACCAAACAGACCCTCCAGATCACCCCTCCTTCCTGCTCCGACCTTTTCCGAGATGTGTCGGTTGTTCCTAGCCAACATGATTGTTGGTCGTTCTCGACTAACATGGTGCGTGGAGACGTGTGGGTATGGAGCGACTAACTCGTTTCCAGACACCATGTTTGTTGGGAGTGACTCCATGAAGGAAGAGAAAGATGGAGAAGGAAGGGGAAGGGAAAGAAAGAGGAGGAAGAGGAAAAGGAAGAAGGGGGTAGGAGGGAGTTGAGGAGGTAGAAGAAGGAAAAGAGGAGGAGGAGAGGAAGGAAGAGAGACAATGGGGTGGATGGAACAAAGGTGGCAATCGGCTACATGGGACAGGTATCAGTGGAGGCGACAATGGGTTGAATGGGACCGACGGCTCCGACAATTAAGACAATGGTGCCCTTATCAATATGATCGAAAGGCCTAATGCTTTCAAAACCGGACCAAGGTCAAAAGGAAAAGGTTCCTAGTCTGGACTGGAACCGGTTCAACTGGTGGTTCAATCGTCAAACCACCTCTGCAATACTTGAATTTTTAAATAAAATACTTAAAATGATGGATTTTTTTGAACCGTCCTCTTCAAGTCTAAACCATATTGGCCTCCGGTCTGTTCCAACCCGGGTTCAACCGGCTGACTGTATCCGATTTTCAAAGTCAAACCAGGCCTTGAGCTTCACCAACACTCTCAAGGGGTTTGGTCGGCATGCATGATGATATATGGGTCAACGTAGTTGGATAAGATACGGATCATTCTTAAGAATATTTGACCATTAAATTTGTAACTTTTGGATAATAATAATATAATATAAAAAAACAAAGGTCAATACGATGGCACCCTTCCCCGTCCACAAAATGAGTTAGAACACGTCAGCTTGCTGACTTGGCGATCAATGATTGGACTATGCTTTGCTAATTTAAAAATAAACTAATTAATAAATATCTTATTTATCCAGTGATATGTGACATGACATCAAAGACATATTTATATATCAGCAATGATTTAGATAATAGTAGAAAATGATCCAATCATTAATCACCATGTTAGCGTGTTGAATCCTAAACCCGAGGGATGAACCCTAGACCTAACGTAATCCGAACTGAACCCTCCACCCCCGTGGTTTCTCGTCTCCGGTGCTCGTCTTTGCCAGGTGATAGCGATGACCTACTCGTGCCCATTGCCGCTCCCCACCATGACCTCCGTTGTTGTGCCCGCCTCCGAGATTGATGGCGCCCACTACGTCCACCACTGCTGTTTGCGCCGGCCTCGGCCACGGGTGCTCGAGAGAGATCCTCGGCCATGGGAGCTCGAGAGAGATGGGGAGAAAAGAGATGCAGTTGAGGGCATTTCGGACTTAGGCGGCCCTTCTCATCCAACCGATATGTTGTCAAGAGATCTTAACAGAAATGATTCTCATGCTCGTCCTTTTTGCCCAAGCGATCTCTTGTTAAGGACCCTACACACATTAACCCAATTTTTTTTTGAAGAGAGATGTCCTACCTAGCGGTGTAAAAAAAGTCCATCGCCGAAAGTCAATGACTCGAGCCCGACCCGGCCCAACTCAAAAAATCTATGGGCCGAGCTCGGGTTGCTACCTTTAGCCCACAACCTGGCCTGGCCTGGCCCGAAAGGAAGCCTATGAGCCTGGCCGAAAGTCAATTCCAAATACAATAGATTTGTGTGTGTGTGTGTGTGTGTGTGTGTGTGTGTGTGTGTGTGTGTGTGTGTGTGTGTATATATATATATATATATATATATATATACAGTACGGGTCTCTTGCCCGACTTCGGGCATGCTTATCTTGCCCGACAAAAAAATTTGAGGGGCTTAAAGGTTTTATAATTTGCTAATTTTTGGTGAGGATGATCATCTTGCCATAGATAGGACATCCACCAAAAATCAGCAAATTATAAAACCTCTAGGTCCCACAAATATGTTATTCAATTTAACGGTTAAAATAGACGGTCGATAATGAAGAACACCTTTGAGGGACCTAGAGATTTTATAATTTGCTAATTTTTGGTGGAGGTCCTATCTATGGCATGATGATCATCCTCACCAAAAATCAGCAAATTATAAAACCTCTAGGTCCCTCAAATTTTTTTTGTCGGGCAAGAGAACCGTACTATATATATATATATATATATATATATATATATATATATATATATATATATATATATATATATATATATATATATATATATATATATATATATATATATATATATATATATATAAATTGTACATGCTATACATCAAAGGAAGTTAGTGCAGTGGTTTGATTGTGCTATAAGTTTTGTAAGGTCTTTAAATTTGTATGCGCGGAAAAAAGATTCGGATATTCTTTATTGCGAGCATATGAGATTACAAAGCCGGTACCCAGGGACTCGGAGGTGGTGAGCCGGTTTCGGCGAATGTTTGACCAAGAGATTGTGGGAGAGATTCTCTGGAGGATCCCTTTGATCTGTGTCTCCACGTTACTTCGTGTGAGAGCTCTGAAGGGGTTGCCCAGGACAGAGGTCTTGACAGGATGAAGATTTCTTAAGTGACTAAGGAGTCTTCGTCGTTGCTTTTGTCCCTTCCGTGCTTCGCGCTTTCTCAACTATAGATTTTTTGGCGTTGTTCCTTGATCTTCGTGTCTTTCTTGGCTCTTGCTAGATCTCGGTATCATTGATCGTCTGTTTCGCGGCGTCGATCTTCCTTTCATCTTTGGCTTTGGCTTCTGGCGTCTTGCTTTGCTTTAGTGTGGCTCTAGCATCCATATAACATTAGCGTTTAGCACTTGAACGTAAAAAGGATAGAGTCTTGCGATGCTTTCGTTCTTCTGGACTTCGCGTCGTATCGGCTAGAAAGTATGTTTGCTTTGTTATGGCTTTAGTGCGGACGTAACTTTGGCTTTGCTCTGGCTTTTGCTTTTGGCTTTTGGTTCTGGCTTAGCTTTAGCTTTGACTTTAGCTTCTTACGTCTGGCTCCAACGTTGCTTTAGTGTAGCTCTAGCGTCGACGTAGCTTTGGCGTATAGTGCTTGAACGTAGAAGGGATAGAAGATTGCAGTGATTTTGTTCTTCCGGACTTCGCATCGTATCGACTAGAAAGTGCGTTGCTTTGCTCGAGATACTTCATAGTTGCTTGGCTTCAGCACGTGCAAGGCTTTAGCACGGGCGTAGCTCTTGCTTTGCTTGGCTTTGGCTTTGGGCTTTCTCATTTGAGTTTAGTTTGAGCTTCTCCTCGAACGATGATGGCGATGTCTCCGAGTCTTTTTTATCCTTTCGGTTTATTTTGGTGGCGACGGTTGTGGCATCAGCTTTGACTTCTCTTCTTCTCCGGGCTTCTTTAGCTTGATCGGGTTGAAGTCTTCTTTTGAAAACGATGGGTATAGCACCGATCTTTATGTGACGGTTGTGGCGTCAGTTTTTGTTGTTGAAGATGGCAGGTATACACTACAAAAAAGACATATTTTGCCGACGGAATATTTTATTTCCGTCGGTAATAATATACTTATTACCGACGGTAATAGAAATTTCCGTCGGCAAAAACACTACGAATTTTTAAATATTTTTTTCGTTTTAATTACCGACAGTATAACAATTTTCGTCGGCATAATATATTTACCGACGGAAATTATTAAATCCGTCGGTAAAATAGTAAATATTACCGACGGTTTTAAATTTAGCTATCGGTATTATAAAGAATGATATATAATAATATTTGATATACATTTTACCGACGGATATATAATTTCCGTCGGTATTAAATGAATTTTTACCGACGGCTATATAATTCCGTCGGTATTAAATGAATATTTACCGACGGAAATATAAGATCCGTCGGTAAAATACCTGCGATTACTACCTGATCATCCCTCTTTTCTCTGTTATTTCGAACCGTTGCCCTCGCGATCCCCTCCCCTCCAATGCTCTCCCGATCCCTTGCAATGCGACCTCCCCTCCCCTCCCCTCCGGCCGGCTACTCTTGCCCTCCCCTCCCCTCCCGGGCACCTCCGGCCTCCCCTCCCTTCCAGCCTCCCCCCTCCCGCGCACCTCCAACACCAGCTCCTCCTCCTCCTCCGGCGATTCCTCCTCCTTCTCCTCCTCCTCCTCCTCCTCCTCCGGCGACTCCTCCTCCTCCTCCTCCTCCGGCGACTCCTCCTCCTCCTCCTCTGGTGAGTTCCCCTCCTCTTCTCCTCCTCCCCCCTCTTTAAATTTGTTCCTATTCAAACCCTAAAGTTTGAAATGTTAGCACAATGCCTCTTTTGTCAACTATTTTGTTCCAAATTGTACCCTAAAGTTTAAAATTCTAGCACAATACTCATTTTGTCAACTACTTAATTTTTGATTTGATCAATATATTTAGGGTTGATTTTCGGATGGATCGGATTGGAATAGAGGTGTTTTGAAAGTTGCCAAATTTTTTTGAAATCCCAAATGTTATTATGATTCTGATTCCCAACTATTTTGAAATCCCAAATTTTTTTGTTAGGTTTAGGGTTTAGAATTAGGGTTGGGTTTAGTGTTTAGGTTTAGGTTAGGTTTAGGTTTAGGTTAGGTTTAGGTTAGGTTTAGGTTTAGGTTTAGGGTTTAGTGTTTAGGTTTAGGTTAGGGTTTAGGTTTAGACTTTGGAATTAGGGTTAGGGTTATGTTTATTGTTTAGGTTTAGGTTTAGGTTATAGAATTAGGGTTAGACTTTGGTTTAGGGTTTATGTTAGTGTTTAGATTACATATAGGGTAAGGATTAGGATTAGGGTTTATATTAGGATTAGGGTTAGGTTTAGGTTAGGATTAGGGTTTAGATTAGGGTTAGGGTTAGGTTTATATTAGGATTAGGGTTTAGATTAGTGTTAGGGTTAGGTTTAGATTAGGGTTAGGGTTTAGGTTAGGATTAGGGTTAGGTTTCGGGTTTAGGTTAGGGGTAGGTGAATATTCGAAGATTTAGGTTTAAATTTACCTCGAAATCATAATTCTCTATATATATGTTATAGTTTATTAAAATTTTGATCACAAAAAAATATACGTTGGTGTCAACTTACAAAGGATTATATATTTACATCTTTATTATTCTTTCTCATACACACAGCCGCATATGGACAGAGTGAGTGTGGTGGGCACCAGCGGTGACGTGGCTTGGCGGCTCAGGTTAAGCACCCGTAATGTGAATCTCTTAATTAGAAGAGCATGGATTGAGATGGAACTGAATCGTATGTGTTTTCAAAAGAAAAAATTTTAAAATAGCATTTATAATTTTACAAATGCATAGATTTGATGATATCGATTGTGCATTTTAGAAAGAGAGATTCATAGTTTCTTAGAACGTCAGATTGAAGAGCGAAACATGATACGAGATGCGGCAGTTTGGAGAGAGCATCAGGCTGTACAACGTTATCGGTTACGGTTACAGAGGAGGCAGCGACGACAGGAGGAGTGGCGACGACGACAGGAGGCTTGGCGACGACGACAGGAGGAGTGGTGCCGGCGACAGGAGGAGTGGCGACGATGACATGAGGAGTGGCGCCAGTGACAGGAGGAGTGGCGCCGGCGACAGGAGGAGTGGCGACGATGACATCTGCAGGTGTTGAGGCTGCAGAGAGCACGTTTTGGCGATGAGGATCGCACCCCCCAAAAACCCCTGCAGATCCTATCTCTCTTTATGGCTGGTGTTTACTGTTGTTTCAGATCAGGTATTTTTTCCAGACCTCATTAGACCACTGCATCTCTCTCTCTCTTTCTCTTATCTGCATAGTGTGATATCATCATTCTTATTTTATATACTAATGCATTCGGAGGGTAAATTCTTAAAATATCTAATTAAAACTTGCTCTTTGAACAAAAAATGAGACAAACTATCGGACATAGTACTGATGTGGGGTCATCGCTCGGTGCCTCAGCCGTCACATCCCCAATGTCCGCGCGTGTGCCGAGTTCTATGTTCAAGTAGCACTTTCCATACAAAACTAGGTTGCTCGTAAGTCCAAAATACAGAAAAATTCCAAGTACGAATTATCGGATGCCGATCCGATGACGATCCGATCGAATCCAAATCTATTTCAAATCCGAAACACGCTAACTTATGATTTTTCAATGCTTTTACTCTAAATCGATCAATCGGAGTGTAAATTGTTAAAATATCCAATTAGAACTCGCTCGCAAGTCCGAAATACAAAATAATTCTAAGTACGAATTATCGGATGCCGATCCGATGATGATCCGATCAAATCCAAACATATTTCAAATCCGAAACACGCTAACTTATGATTTTTCAATGCTTAGACTCTAAATCGGTCAATCGGAGCGTAAATTGTTAAAATATCCAATTAGAACTCGATCACAAGTCTGAAATATGAAAAAATTACAAGTGCAAATTATCGGATACCGATCCGATGATGATCCTATCGAATCCAAACCTATTTCAAATCCGAGACACGCTAACTTATGATTTTTCAATACTTAGACTCTAAATGGGTCAATCATAGCGTAAATTCTTAAAATATCCAATTAAAACTCGCTCAGATGGCCGAAATATGAAATAATTCCAAATACGAATTATCGGATGCCGATCCAATGACGATCCGATCGAATCCAAACCTATTTCAAACCCGAAACACGATAACTTATGATTTTTCAATGCTTAAACTCTAAATTGGTCAATCGGAGCGTAAATTGTTAAAATATCCAATTAGAACTCGCTCGCAAGTCTAAAATATAGAAAAATTTTAATTACGAATTATCGGATGTCGATCCGATCGAATCCAAACCTATTTCAAATCTGAAACACCCTAACTTATCATTTTTCAATGCTTAGACTCTAAATGGGTCAATCGGAGCGTAAATTGTTTAAATATCCAATTAGAACTCGCTCGCAAGTTCAAAATACGAAATAATTCCAAGTATGAATTATCGGATGCCGATCCAATGATGATCCGATCGAATCCAAACCTATTTCAAATCTGAAACACGTTAACTTATGATTTTTCAACACTTAGACTCTAAATTGGTCAATCGGAGCGTAAATTATTAAAATATCCAATTAGAACTCGCTCGCACGTCCGAAATACAGAAAAATTCCAAGTACGAATTATCGAATGTCGATCCGATGACGATCCGATCGAATCCAAACCCATTTCAAATTTGAAACACGCTAACTTATGATTTTTCAATGCTTAGACTCTAAAAGGGTCAATTGGAGCGTAAATTGTTTAAATATCCAATTAGAACTCGCTCGCAAGTCCGAAATATAAAATAATTCCAAGTATGAATTATCGGATGCCGATTCATGCCGATCCGATGCCCCGATCCGATCAAATCCAAACCTATTTCAAATCCAAAACACGCTAACTTATGATTTTTCGATGCTTAGACTCTAAATGGGTCAATCGAAGCGTAAATTATTAAAATATCCAATTAGAACTTACTTGCAAGTCCGAAATACGAAATAATTCTAAGTACGAATTATCGGATGCCGATCCGATGATGATCCGATCGAATTCAAACCAATTTCAAATCTGAAACACGCTAATTTGTGATTTTTCAATGCTTAGACTCTCAATTGGTCAATCGGAGGGTAAATTGTTAAAATATCCAATTAGAACTTACTTTCAAGTCTGAAATACGATAAAATTCCAAGTACGAATTAACGGATGCCAATCCGATCGAATCCAAACTAATTTCAAATTCGAAACACGCTAACTTGTGATTTCGCAATACTTAGACTCTCAATTGGTCAATCGGAGGGTAAATTATTAAAATATTCAATTAGAACTTGCTCGCAAATTTGAAATACGATAAAATTCCAAGTATGAACTATCGGATGCCGATCCGATGACGATCCGATCGAATCTAAACCAATTTCATATCTGAAACACGCTAACTTGTGATTTTTCAAAGCTTTGGCTCTCAATTGATCAATCGGAGGGTAAATTATTAAAATATCCAATTAGAACTTACTTGCAAGTTCGAAATACGATAAAATTCCAAGTACGAATTATCGGATGCCGATTCGATCGAATCCAAACCAAATCCGAAACACGCTAACTTGTGATTTTTCAATACTTAGACTCTCAATTGGTCAATCGGAGGGTAAATTGTTAAAATATCCACTTAGAACTTGCTCGCAAATTTGAAATACGATAAAATTCTAAGTATGAATTATCGGATGCCGATCCGATCGAATCTAAACCAATTTCATATCCGAAACATGCTAACTTGTGATTTATCAACGCTTAGACTCTCAATTGATCAATCGGAGGGTAAATTATTAAAATAGCCAATTAGAACTTGCTTGCAAGTTCGAAATACGATAAAATTCAAAGTACGAATTATCGGATGCCGATCTGATCGAATCCAAACCAATTTCAAATCCGAAACACACTAACTTATGATTTTTCAATGCTTAGACTCTCAATTATAGATATAAACTATTTTTTTTAACAAATACATGTTAATTGCAGGATGTGCAGCTAGCGTCAGGGGATGAGAGCACCAACGTTGCCGAGCGGTATGGGATGGTTGAGCTAGGGCACGCAACTTCTCTCAGTTTTGGATTATGTAAAAATAATTTTGTAATAAATATGTGGCAATTTTTTGGTCTTGTCTATAATTGTCTGGTATTGTGATAATATTTGGTAATTTGTGGTAATATTTGATAATTTGCGGTAATATTTGATGAATTACGGTAATATTTGATAAATTGCGGTAATATTTGATAAATTGTGGTAATAGTTGATTTAGTCAATTATGGTAATATTTGAATATATTATAGTATTGTTGTAAATCACAGGAATTAAAAAATATTATTTAAGTAATTTTTTTAAAAAAAATCATGTATTTTTGCCGACGGAATTTATAACTTTCGTCGGCAATAAGCTATTTTATTTTTTTAAATAATTTGTATATTGCCGACGGAATTTATAACATCCGTCGGTAATAACCTTATATATTGCCGACGCACATGAATATTCCGTCGGCAATAAGCTTATATATTGCCGACAGATACTAATATTCCGTCGGCAAAACTCTTTTATATTAATAATTAAATATTCGTATATTACCGACGGATACAAAATATCCGTCGGTATTAATAATTAATACCGACGGATTTTCTCTGTCCGTCGTAAATTTTTCCCGACGCCTTTTTTCCCGACAGACTGGCGACGGAAATGAATTCCGTCGCTATAAATTTTTACCGACGGAAAATGAATTTTACCGACGGATATTTGCCGTCGGTAAAAACTATCTTTTTTGTAGTGATAGCACCGATCTCTATGCGACGATTGTGGCGTCGGCTTTTATTGATGAAAATGATGGGTGTAGCACCGATCTCCATGCGACGGGTGTAGCGTCGGCTTCTTCTCCAGGTGATTTGGCTTGATTGGAATTGAAGGCTTTGTTGAAGGCAACGGGTGTAGCGTCTCTTCTGGTATCCTTCTCTCAGCTTTCTTATTTATTAATGGAGTGGATGTTTGTTGAAGACGACGGGTGTGGCACTGCTTCGATCTTCTTCTTTGGCCTTTACTTGTGGCATCTTCAAAGTTGACGATGATTGAAGATGACGTGGTGATGCCGACTCCAGGCCTTCTTCTCCAAACTTTCTTCTTTGTACGAGGAGTCAAAGCTTTGTTGAAGACGACGGGATATTGTCGACTTCGATCCTCTTCTCCGGCCTTTGCTTGTGGTGTCTTTAGAGTTAAAGATGATTGGAGACGACGGGGTTATGTCGACTCAGGGTCTTTTTCTCCAAGCTTTCTTCTTCGTACGAGGAGTCGAAGCTTTCATCTTCTATGCAAGATGTACACATTGATGAGGATTTGTATGGGCTAAGTGTTCCCGTATAACACGCTTGTTGTGTCTCGTGAAGTCTTGGATCATCGAGAGCGAGCCACCTTTTTTGCAGAGTTTTCCATATAACGCACGAAGTGGATCTTTTGACTCTTTGCTTGAACATTCCGTCGGGGTCTCTGAGATGTACACCGTACGGTTGTCGACAATGGAGAATGGTTGTAATCGATGGCTTTCAGAAGTTAGATAATGAAGATGGTGGCGAAGATCGTCGGTGAGAGTCGGCTAGGAGGAAGATGAGAAGAGGTAAAACCAACACCAAAGTTACAGGTTAAACGTAAATAAAATTGCTCAACCAATGTTTTTACTACTAGTAAGGGCGAAGTGGTCAGAAAAATTCATAAAACACTTGTGCCATTGAATCGGCACGTGTAGGTTGTCAAAAAAGTAACTTTTTCAGGCTCTGTACTTAGTTTGAGCAAGATGACAAACTAGGTGGTAACTTTGGGTAAAATCTCCCCGCGGTGGGCTACCTGACTACTTCCTTGTCACCACACTGCCGAGCACATCACATTGATAGGCATCACAATTGCATTTTGTGGTAGGGCATCCCTACTCAAGTCGTCCTTTGCTCTCTTGGGGTGAAACTTGGGTTGGGTAAACCCGAGAACCAAACCGACTCGACCTATGGGTCAGGTATTGCGGCGAGATGGGTTCATTTGGCTCTTAGTTTTGCAAACCTAGTCTGAGAATCGGCCCATTATATATAAGCTCACATATATAAAGTGCAGCCTACTCCATGGAGTAGGAAAGTTATCTACTCCATGGGTTTAATGGATGCCTACATTTCTTACACATGTCAGCACTGCAGCGACCTCCGAAGACGGCAAAACAAAGTCACGTCCGAAGTGTTTTGCCATCGAAGTCGGCAACTATAGTGCCAATACTTGGGGCCCTAATAATTTTGTAGATGCAAATAGCAACATCTTTACTAGAACACTGCACATAAAAGACCTCACATCATCGTTAGATCTCTAAGCACGCATGTCTCTATGATCATTTTTAAACTATGATTTTACACCAAAGTTAAAGTCAAATCAACACATTGAATACGATATGATAAAATCAAATTTTTTAACTTAACTTTAACAAAGCCCAAGCATAAGAAAAAGGCACTAATCAAATTTTGTGAAGGTAGTGTTGTATTTCTTATGTCCTGAGCGTGGATTTTCTGTATTAACATTAATAAAGATGACTTTGGTTATTGTTTCAATTAGAATAATGCTTTGGTATATGTTAATTCATATGTAATAAAGCACCATAGAAAACACAAAAGGGCACTGAGGCCATGATGGTCCATACTTGGGAGACCCAGTAGACATTTTTTGTGTAGACCTAAAACTAGTTCACGACTTTGATAAAACCGATCGGTTCACTAAGAATAAGTTGTTTGCAAAGTAGAGGATGTGGTGAAGTCTGCACTACGGGAACATGAGATTCTTATTCACCTGACCAAGCATGATGATCTTGTTGAACAGGAACTAAGACGGTGCACGGATCAGTGTATGAGAGCCTGGTGCATAAACCGTCTTACTACTATAGATAATCTGTTTTCAACCCTGAGGAACCATGTACACTGAGCCAACCGGCTGTGTAGTGCTTTGATGTGCCAACGTGCGCATGCAACCCCTACAGGTTATTCGACGTCCAATGATGGATGTGTGCATTTTGATGAGTCAATCTATCCACACAATTAATCTAGACTTGGTGGTTATCAGTATGACTGATGACGTTCTGGATGCTAGGCATAGCACCGAAAGGTGTATGGCGTTATGGATGACAAGTTATTAAATCCTAGTCAGATGATCGATCGGGTTCTGACGGTGCTTCCCACCGCTTGAGTCGAATCATGGCATCAGTAATATGAGGGACTAAAGATTATCAGAGTATAGTAGAAAAAAGAGTTACGAGGAAGTAACATAAGTTTAGGATCACTATTCAACTCGCGTCGCACTCTGGGTGGTTGCACGGGTTAATCGGATTAGGGATGATTAGCGAAACTTTCAATGGGTCACCCGAACAGTTAATCATAGATCCGGTTAAAGCTAGAGATCTTGAACCCTGAAGGTTCCACCATGTCGTTGCGTATATGAATTGTTCCCTGACTCGGTTAGCCATGTTAGATGCGAAGTGGCACGATAGAGCGCAAGCCCAAAGCCTAATAACCTAATTAACATATGTTAAGGGGTCATAGGGATATTTTGGTAAATACTAAAATATGGCTCAGAACATATTAAATATAGATTTTAAAATGAGCAGAATAATTCCAGGAGCTCATAGGCACTGACGGAGCTCGATTCCTTGTCACCACACTCCCGAGCACGTCACACATTGATAGGCATCACCATTGCATTTTGCGGTAGGGCATCCCTACTCAAGTCGTCCTTTGCTTTCTTGGGGTGAAACTTGGGTTGGGTAAACCCGAGAACCGAACCGACTCGACCTATGGGTTAGGTATTGCGGAGAGATGGGTTCATTTGACTCTTAGTTTCGCAGACCCAGTCCGAGAACCGGCCCATTATATATAAGCTCACATATATAAAGTGCAGCCTACTCTATGGAGTAGGAAAGTTATCTATTCCATGGGTTTAATGGATGCCTACATTTCTCACACATGTCAGCACTACAGCGACCTCCGAAGGTGGCAAAACAAAGTCACGTCCGAAGTGTTTTGCCCTCAAAGTCGGCAACTATAGTGCCAATACTTGGGGCCCTAATAATTATGTAGATGCTGTTACAAAAATTGGTTTTGATAGAATAATGAAAAAATCGGTTTTTGGTTTAGTCCCATATTGCCCGTGGGGAGATCTTTTAATGCGTTTTTAATGGAACTCCCTTCATTGGGCTTTGTATCTTCCCAAGAGCTAGGCCATAGCCCACCACACACGCGAGGCGCGCGCGCGCCGAGCCGAGCCGGGCCGAGGCCGCGGCCGCGGCCGCGGCTCGCGAGCCGCGTGGACGCGAATGGTCTTCGGGCTTCGGGCCTTGTTTTACACTGGGTTTTAATTTTTTAATTTTTAATGGAGATTTATTCCTTCCGTTACACTATTCACGAGGCTGAGCTAGGTTCATTGAACCTGGACCTCTGCACTGTCACATGCAACCGTTTCACTTGACAGAGCAGTGAGTGAATGCTCATCAGTGCGTTGCATGCAATGGCTGTGAGTGTGGGGACGTTATGGCTAAGGACCTCTATATAAGAGAGGGTCCGGTGAAGCCAGAAACACACCAAGCGAAGAGCTCTCTCCACCTTCTCTTTTCTTTCTCGTTCTCTCTTGTCTGGAGTGTCTGGAGTACGCTGAGAGTCCCAAAGGGGTTCTCTTCGGTGCTGAAGAGGAGTCCAGTCGTTGTATCCTGGGGAGCGTTCGTCGGAGGCCTTGAAGCACCTACCGAGGCGGCGAAATAGCTTTCAGGGCATTGTGCTAGCACAAGCCTCGACAACTGCTAAGTACCTTGTTCTTCTTCCTTCTTCCACCTCTTTGCCATATCTGTAGACAACCTTAGGACAACCTAAACCTTGTTTGATTGCTGTGTTCAACTTTGCATGCTAAACCCCTATAGTTTGTTCAATTACTTTTTGCACTAGAGTTGTAACTTCTCTATATTCTGTTAGTCATCGTTTGCTTGTCTTCATAGAATAGAATACCCAACAGATGCAAATAGCAACATCTTTACTAAAACCCTGCACATAAAAGACCTCACATCATCGTTAGATCTCTAAGCACGCATGCCTCTATGATCATTCTTAAAGTATGATTTTACACCAAAGTTAAGTCAAATCAACACATTGAATATGATATGATAAAATCAAACTTTTAACTTAACTTTAACAAAGCCCAAGCATAAGAAAAAGGCACTAATCAAATTTTGTGAAGGTAGTGTTGTTTCCCTTATGTCATGAGCGTGAATTTTCTGTATTAACATTAATAAAGATGACTTTGGTTATTGTTTCACTTAGAATACTGCTTTGGTATATGTTAATTCATATGTAATAAAGGACCCTAGGGAACACAAAAGGCCACTGAGGCGCATGATGGTCCATACTTGGGAGACCCAGTAGACATGTTTTGTGTAGACCTGTAACTAGTTCACGACTTTGGTGAAATCGATCGGTTCACCGAGAATAAGCTGTTGGCAGGTAGAGGATGTGGTGAAGTCTCCACTATGGAAACGTGAGATTCCCACTCACCTGACCAAGCATGATGATCTTGTTGAATAGGAACTAAGACGGTGCACGGATCAGTGTATCAGAGCCTGGTGCATACATTGTCTACTCCTATAGATAGTATATTCTCAACCCTGAGGGACCATGTACACTGAGCCAATTAGCTATGTGGTGCTTTGATGTGCCAACGTGCGTATGCAACCCCTACAGGTTATCCGACATCCAATGATGTATGTGTGCATTTTGATGAGTCAATTTATCCACATAATTAATCCAGACTTGGTGGTTATCAATATGACTGACGACGTTTCGGATGCAAGGCATAGCACCGAAAGATGTGTGTGGCATTATGGATGATAAGTTATCAAATCCTAGTCAGATGATCGATTGGGTTCTAATGGTGCTTCCCACCGCTCGAGTCGAATCATGACATCAGTAATAGGAGGGACTAAAAATTATCAGAGTATAGTAGAAAACAGAGTTACGAGGGAGTAACATAAGTTTAGGATCACTATTCAATTCGCGTCGCACTCTGGGTGGCTGCACGAGTTAATCGGATTAGGGCTGATTAGCAAAAATTTCGATGGGTCACCGAAATAGTTAATCATGAATCCGGTTAAAGCTAGAGACCTTGAACCCTGAAGGTTCCACCATGTTGTTACATATATGAATTGTTCCCCGACTCGGTTAGTCACGTTAGATGCGAAGTGTCACGATAGAGCGCAAGCCCGAAGCCTAAGAACCTAATTCACGTATGTTAAGGGGCCATAGGGATATTTTGGTAAATACTAAAATATGGCTCAAAATATATTGAATATAGATTTTAAAATGAGCAGACTAATTCCAGGAGCTCATAGGCGCGGACGGAGCTCGATTTCGACTAGCATACCTTACTCTATCTCTTATCAGCTGTATCCCGATAAAATGGTGTTTTCATCCGAAATGTCAAGAGGAAACCCTAACCCCCCCCCCCCTTCATCCCAATCCTTAGGGGGCCGGCCCTATAAGAGGAAAAGGGAGAGAGGAGGCCAGCCCTAGCCTCTTCCCCTTTCTAGAAAATCCGCCCCCCACTCCTTTGCCCTCTTTGTGGTTTCGGCCAAGGAAGAAGAACAAGGAAGGAATGGGAAGGAAGAAGAGAGAAAGACAAGAAGGAGATCTTGTGGCTTGCCATCGTCTTCGCTACGTGCAATCTTATGTCGGCACGTCGTCCTTGCACTCAGAGATAAGACGTCATGGGACCTTCACAAAATGCTATCTGATAACATTCCTCTCGATTCGAGTGTGGTTTATCATCAACAATTATTCCGTTCTCTTTGGATCTCTGATCCACTTGGTATGATGATTCTAAACACCTAACTAGATACATATATATCTTTCATAGATCATAGTATGTCTCTAGGGTGTCCGCACATATGCTAGGATCATAGATTTGCATGTAGATTGTTTTATGGAATTAATTGTAATAAAATATACACCATGTGATTCTCGGATCTATATTTTGCTTATGTTGCTAATCTGATAAAAGGATTTAATTCCAACAGGTAGACCATGTTGTTCATTGTACAATTGTTAAAAATTAACGATGGCGATATAAAATGTCATGTTCTATGTTCCTTGGGTGATCATTCGTCTGAGTGGTGCCTCTCCGACTTACATCTATGGAACCCTTGCGATGACCAAGAGTCAATAGCCAAGACTCCTGAAGCTGCGATGCTAAGATGGATGAGATGAGATGTCCAAGGTCATGAGTTAGTTCCACATCATCTGGAAAGAATGAGATATTGAGTTACTTATATAATTTTCCCTTCCAAATATAGAAGACGCATTTTAAAACCATGCGCCACTACGGATTCTATAAAAACTCCATAGTTAAGTGTGCTCAGGCAATAATAGTACTATGATGGGTGACCTCCTGGGAAGTCCTCTTGCGAGCACGGACGAAGTGGATAATATATTGTGTGTTTGAGGCGGATGTTATAAAATGGCATCAGATCAGGTTCTCCTCGCAAGGGGTTCTACCCTACACGTGGATATGTAGCTCTTAAATGGGTGGATTGTGACGATCAAGAGCCAACAGCCAAGACTCCTGAGGCTGTGATGCCAAGATGGATGAGGTGAAGTGAGGTGATGTGTCAAAGGCTATGAGTTAGCCCACATCGTTGGTAGAGAAGGAGATCATGAGCTACTTATATAATTTTTCTTCCCAAATATAGAGGATGTGTTTTAAAACCATACGCTGCTACGGATTCTGTAAGACTCTGTAGTTAAGCGTGCTTAGACAAGAGTAGTACTAGGATGTGTACCTTTTGGAAAGTTATCGTGCTAGCACGGGCAAAACAGACAATATCTTGTGTGTTTGGGACGGATGTTATAACCCCACTCGAACCAGAAGCCAAAGATGCTAACCGTGCGATTCCACCCGACGATAATACAGTCTCGGCATTAAGACTAAAGTTGAAGAACCCCCAAAATCCCCATCTCTCTCTTTAATGGCGCCGACGACAAAGATGGCGGGATGCACCATGGACGATCGAAATGGCAAAAGCCTAGGTGCCATGATCCATGAGATCTTATGGGTGTTTATGGGTTGGGATCTCTCTCTCTCTCTCTCTCTCTCTCTCTCTCTCTCTCTCTCTCTCTCTCTCTCTCTTTCTCTCTCTCTCTCTCTCTCTCTCATGCAGCTCGAGGGGAAATTAAAGGGAGGGATTGATACTTTCTCCTCTCTTTTTCTCCCAAACAATTCTGGCGCCCGACAATTATATCTCAATCGTCGATTGTTTTGTGCCATTAAATCCTTGCCCCTACATCCTTCCCATGTGATAGTAGATCGATGGTTTTACACATCAACTCCCATTTACTGTATTTTTCTATTTTTTGTGAGCCATTAATGCAAGTGAATAAAATGTCATTGTCAGTGCATATAATAGTTACTTTTATTTGGTTAAACTTACCTTTACTATGCTGATAAAAGATTGATGGTTAAGGTTACCGAGTTAGGGGGTGATTGGCGAATTAGGATGGCTTAACCCTAATCGTAATCCATTTGTTAAATGGAACAATTATCCCCATCTTAACTCAAGGTGGGTAACCCTAACCTACATAACCCTATTAGTCTAACATTATATAACTAAAATAACTTAATGCTTCATCTAGGACTACATATCACAAACCTTTGTGGAAGAGCAAACAGAAATATCAGACGAGAAGTTACAGTGGACGGAGATGATGTTGAAGACATTCAAGAATAGGATGCAAGAGGCCCCGATTATCCGAACAATGCTTGGTTTTTATCTGTAGCATGGTACCCGGGAAGGCGAAAAGGGGAGAAGGATATGTGCTACAAGATCTGTTAGCAAGGGTTGGTTCCTTTTTTCTCAATGTTGTCTGCCTAAGATCGAGCGGTATGCGAAGGTCAGACTATGCGGTAAAGATTGGACATGACCAATGGGTAGTGGGAGAGCCGCGAGTCATGACTTTTCCCCCCTTTCGCTAACCCCTCTTATTCAGTTGGGTAATTTTACGGGCTTGGCGGGTCGGGTCAGGATTAATCTTAATTTCGATGAGTAAATTTTTGCTAAACCCTAACCCTGCCTGTTTGATGAAGGAGTTGAGTTAGGGTCGAATTTAGCGGGTCGGGTTAGGAGATAGGTCAAGTTTTGCAGGGTTTACTTTTGCAATTATCTACATGGAAGAGGGTTAGTTATTTGGGGCCAATACTCAGAAAGCTCATATATGGAGGAAAGACCAATTTCTTGCCAAACGTTTTTATTTCGGAATCATAACAAAGTTGGAATCAGGTTTTTACAATAAATAAATAAATAAATAAAGCTTATAAAGATTGAATTTATAGGATGAAAAGCATACTTGATCCTGGCTAGGATCATGGGATCCCTGTTAGTGGAATCAGTCGGCCGGACTCAACCGAAACGTGTGGGACTCCTGCTAGTCGTTAGGGTTATGGCTTAGGTTCTGCGGATGTGGATCTGTTGAGGGAGGAAATATTCAGTTAATGAATGGGGACTTAACCCTAGATCCTATCGCCTTCCACCTACTTTTTTTTTTTTTTTTTTGGGTACGAAGAGAACACTAAGCTGGTAGAGCCAGCAAAAACTACATCCGTAGAAATGGCCTCCCATGACAATCATCCTGAACCAACGCCTGAAGAGCATATGGGAGAGCACAAATATAGAACACGTCTCGATCAGAGCATCGTTAGCGAACCAGTCTGCAATCCGATTCCCCGCTCGGAACACATGTCCAATACTTGAAAGAGCGCAACACACGAAGAAGATGACGATAATTATTTGAAAGATGATCCACCGAATCAGGAGAAAGGAGACGGTGGATGCACACTTGCGAGTCGCCCTCAATGAACACGTGGATATGCGACGACAAAGATAGCAAGAGGCGAAGGTCTGACCATAATCCGAGTAGCTCAGACTGGAGAGCAGATGAGCGAGGGAAAACAGAAGCACTAGCCATCAGAACCGTGCCAAGATGATTCCGAAGGACAAAAGTGGCCCCACCTCATGAGGATCCTGTGCTAAAAGAGCCATCAAAATCCAATTCCAATCCTCCCATAGCCGGTGGTAGCCACCTCACCACCACATGGGGACCGACAAGTAGTAACCCCATACCGGTCCGTGAGTTGGCGAGTCATAGCCCGAAGATAGGTCGATCACCAAATCATCACAAAGGCATTGCCAAGTAACCGAAGGAAATTCTACTGTTAGATCAAAGACATCATGATTACGAGCTTTCCAAATGTTCCACGCCACCATAATCAGGAGGAACCTGGCCATAAGGTTATTGTTGCTTGAAAAAGTAATATTGTCGGAGATGACATCCGGAAGGTGGCATATAAGACATTCGAATTTCATAGTTGTGGAGGGTCAGAGAGGAGACGAAGAGTGATACAAGGACTGTCAGAGCCTAACCGCCGGAGGACGGGTAAACGAAGCATGGTCGATAGTTTTCGAGCCAAAGCTATACCAGAGGCAAACATCATCAACCAAAATACCTATATAATGCAGGTGAGCCTGAACCGGGAGAGCAAATAGCGTAACTTTCACACAAAAAACTTAGAGCTATCGCCTTCCATCTCAGTGCATAGATCTTGCCATCATTAAAGGGTGTTCCTATATGCACCCACAAAATTACTAGGGCCCCCAATTTTATTTGGGTACTCCAACCCTATTGTTATTTGTACTAAAGCCCCATTTTGGTAGGCCACCAAACAGACCCTCCCTTCCCTCCCTCCTCCTTGCTCCGACCTTTTCGGAGATGTGTCGGTTGTTCCCAATAAACATGCTTGTTGATTGCTCCCGACTGACATGGTGTGTGGAGACGTGTCAGTTGGTGTGTGGAGACGTGTCAGTTGGGAGTGATTGACACATTTCCAGATGCCATGTTGGTTGAGAGTGACCGGCAACTATGTTGGACGAGAGTGGTAAACACGTTTGTAGGAAGGAGGAGGAAGATGGAGAAGGGAGGGGGAGGGGGAGGAGGAAGAGGGAAAGGAAGAAGGGGATAGGAGGAGGAAGAAGAAGAAGAAGAAGAAGAAGGGAAGGAGGAGAGGAAGGTTAGAATAGAGGGGGATGGGACAAGGGTGGCAATCGGCTGCATGGGACAAACGTCGGTGGAGGCGACAATGGAGTGGATGGGACTGGCGGCTCCGACGATGAAGGCAGTGGTGCCCTTATCAATATGAACAAAAGGCCGAATGTTTTCAAAACCATACCAGGGCCAAACGGAAAAGGTTCCCAGTTCGGTCCAAAACCGGTTCAACTGGTGGTTCAACCGTCGAACCGCTTTTGCAGTACTTGAATTTTTAAATAAAATACTTAAAACATCAGAATTTTTTGAATCGTCTGGTTCAAGTCTGGACCGAAATGGCCTCTGGTTCTGCCCCAACCCGGGTTCAGCCGACCGATCCGATCCGATTTTTAAAACATTCGGAAGAACTAGAAGATACATCCGGTATTTAATTTTTGTTGAGTTGGAGGCTCTTAATAATTTTATGGGTACAAATAGCAGCATCCATTATTAAATTAGAATGTAAAAGACGAAAAGTTCAACATATTTTGGGTTCAAAGTCAAACCGGGCCTTGAGCTTCACCAACACTCTCATGGGGCTTGGTCCGCATGAATGATGATAAATGGGTCAACGTAGTTGGATAAGATACGGATCATTCTTAAGAATATTTGACCATCAAATTTCATACCTAACATGGAGAAGACTTGCTCCTATCAATACATTCAAATTTATAATTTTTGGGCAATATTTATATAATATAAAAAAACTTAGGGTTCATTCGTGGCACCCTTCCCCATCGACAAAAAGAGTAATGCTCTTTGAACAATCTACACCGACATATGTCAAAAAAAAACTTTGCCAAATTAGACCCATGATTTGTCAAAGTTTTTGTCGGTGTAGATTGTTCAAATCGAAAGTCACACCGAGCACTAAACCCTGAATCCCGCCACCACTTTATGAGCCTGGTTTGTCGATGTATTTGTCGATAGAGATTGTACAAATAACATTACTCTACTGCAAAACATTGTAGGGATGTGGCATGCCCCGCGGTGGGCTATCTGACTACTTCCTCGTGGTCCATGCATTGATAGGCATCACCACAACATTTTACGGTAGGGCATCCCTACTGAAGTCGTCCGCTGCTCTCTGGGGGTGAAACTTGGGTCGGGTAAATCCGAGAAGCGAACCGACTCAATCTATGGGTCAGGTATTTGGATGAGATGGGCTGGTTCAGCTCTTAATTAGTTTTTACATATTTGGTATGAGAACCGGCCCATTATATAGAAGCTCGCATATATAAAGAGCAGCATACTCCATAGGGTACATAGAAAAGTTATCTACCCAATGGGTTTAATGGATGCCTACATTTTCCATGCATGTTAGCACTACAATGGCCTTCAAAGGCAGCAAAACAAAGTCGCGATCAAAGGCGACCGAAGTGTTTGGCCCTCGAAGGCGGCCACTGCAATGTCGACATTTGGGGCCCTAGTAATTTTGTTGGTGCAAAAAGCAACAACCATGTTAAAACACTACATGTAAGAGATCTCATATCACCGTTGAATCAATTTATAAGCACAATGCCTCTATGATCATTCTTAAACTATATATAATTCTACAACCAAAGTTAAGTCAAACCAACACACTGAATATGATATAATAAACAAAACTATTAGATGTACGTGTGTTAGTATTCTATTAGTCCCACCTCAGTTATGGTAATGTAAAGCTGTGAGTTCCCTCTCTATATAAGGAGAGGTAGTCTTATGTAATGACAATGAGATTGATGAGATAATACAAGGAGGTTTTCTCCCCAAACATATTCTCTCTCCCTCTCTCTTCGTAACATGGTATCAGAGCTAACCCTCTTGGCCTAGGGTTTCGATGCTCTCCTCTCTGGCCTTGGCCTCCTCGGTCATCAACGACGACATCGAGGAGGCCGGGAACAGTAAATTTTTTTTTCTTTTCTCGTCTCTCTCCTAAATACCTGATCGATCTGGTGCGGTCGCCTCTCCACCGCTGCTCGTCGTCCGACTTGATCACCGGCGCACAACCGTTGCTGCAGCCCGGATCCGCCTCCACTAGTGTCAGATCTGCCGCTTGTCGTCGAGCCTAAGCACCTGCACCTGCCGTTCGGCCTCCTGAGCTATCCCCCGATCTGGCCCCCCACGCTAGACCCGGGTTGTCGTCGCCGTGAAACCTCGCACCCGGGCCATCGTTCGCCCAGACCTCACCGGATCTGAAGCCAATGGGCCATTCCTGTGAGACCTCGCTTTGTCGGATCTGTTGAACTCGCTCCATCGTCGGATCGGCCCCTGCGATCACCGGTCGCCTCCCCTGTGACGACCAAGATCCAATAGCCAAGAGCCAAGAGCCAAGACTCCTGAGGCGGGAATGCCAAGATGGATGAGGTGAGGTGAGATGTACAAGGCCATGAGTTAGCCCCACATCACTTGGAGAGAAGGAGATCCTGAGCTACTTATATAATTTCCCCTCCCAAACATAGAAGACGCGTTTTAAAACCGTGCGCCGCTACAGATTTCGTAAGAACTCCGTAGTTAAGCGTGCTCGGGCGAGAGTAGTACCAGGATGGGTGACCCCCTGGGAAGTTCTCGTGTGGGCACGGGCAAAGCGGACAAAATCTTATGTGTTTGGGGTGGATGTTACAAAATGGTATCAGAGCCGGTTCTCCTCGGGAGGGGGGGGGGTCTAACCCTACACGAGGACGTGTAGCCCTAAGGGGGGTGGATTGTGACGACCAAGATCCAATAGCCAAGAGCCAAGAGCCAAGACTCCTGAGGCAGGAATGCCAAGATGGATGAGGTGAGGTGAGGTGTACAGGCCATGAGTTTAGCCCCATATCGCCTGGAGAGAAGGAGATCCTGAGCTACTTATATAATTTCCCCTCCCAAACATAGAAGACGCGTTTTAAAACCGTGCGCCACTACGGATTTCGTAAGAACTCCGTAGTTAAGCGTGCTCGGGCGAGAGTAGTACCAGGATGGGTGACCCCCTGGGAAGTTCTCGTGCGGGCATGGGCAAAACGGACAAAATCTTGTGTGTTTGGGGAGGATGTTACATCCCCAGCATGTCATCCCTGCCAGCCGGCCTCAATCCCGGTGCGCTGTCCGAAACCTGTGCCCACAAATCCAGGCCCTGCGCCCTGGTCCCGTCCCCGACGCCTCCTTGTTGTATCCGCCGCATATGCTCCAAGTCTAACCCAGCCACCTTGCGCCGTTGGATTAGGCCGTCGTCGCTTGCGCTATAGATTTGGCCACCGACGTCGCCTCCGGCTGCTCCCGGCCCGCCGTCCACGATGAACCTGCCACCCAGCCCTGCATCCGGACCCCGGCCTGCCGTTCGCGATGAACCTTGGCGCCCGCCGTTCCCTGCACCTGCCGGCCCACCGCGCCCGCCTTTCCCTGCGCACGTCGGACCCCGGCCCGCTTTGCACAGAGGCGCCAGCCAACCCACCGCACCCGCTCGTGCCCTCCTTCGTTGCTACCCGGTTTTCCCTCTCGTCTCTCTCTCTCTCTCTCTCTCTCTCTTTTGATTTCTCTCACACATCCGCGACCATCTTTGACTATCTCTATATAAATGATCACAGCCACCGAACCGATCTCTCCTAAGAACCCGGTCAACCTTTTTTTGAGCCCATGACTCTTAGCCGTGCCCCACACCCGATCTGACCCGGCATGACCCTTGCACCCAATCCGGCCCTCTTTCACCTTGCCAGCTCTTCGCAACCGCCTCTGTGCCTAAGCCTTGCGCCCTGCACGTTGACTCGTTGCGCTCTCTCTGCTGCCCTGCGCTCGAGCTTCCGCTCCTCCTTCGGCTCCAGCCCTTGTCCATCGATCTTGCACCTTCTCTTGTGCCCTGCACTCGTGTCCTGTCTTCGGCACAGTAGCGCGGGGGGGCCAAATCTGTTGCTCCCGGCCATCCCCTCGCCACGCCGGCCTCCTCCCTGCACCCCGATCACCGTCAACCCTCGCCGACTGCACCCTCGCCGGATCCGGCCCGGCCGACCTCCTCCATCACCAGATCCTCTACTCGCCGGACCACCCTGCACTTTATCGGTCTGCCCCTCTGCTCCTGCGCTTAGCCGGTCTGCATGCACTTTGCACTTTATCGATCCACCTGCGCCTGCATTTGTGTCATGCGTCATTGCATTCTACCAGTTCGCCTGCGCCCGCACCTCGAAGCTCCTCGCTAATGGTGGCCCTGATCATCATTAAAGAGAAACGATTTGTTTTCTCCCACTTAGCAAAGTGAGTCTATTGGGCCTTAGTAGAAGCATCTATAAGCTCTGCCAACTTTGACTCTATAAGTACAAAGTCACAATTCATACATCCTAGCAAGATCTCAACATTCATCTGACAAGATGAATCATCAGAGCCATTCAAGGGCTCAATAACAGCTAGATTCTCCGAAATAGTTATCACATCCTTCTCTGAAGAGAGGATTATAAATCAGTGATAGTTTCAACACTAATCACAATATATGTCGACATGAATTAGGGGTTATAATTCAAATCAACCGAAGAGGACTTCATGTGCTAAGTTCTCTTCTAGGACAACTCCCACACCATCAAGACTCAACTTTGGCCAGATCCTTTGATATGCTTCAGTTTCCCAAGTCACGTATAGAAACGTGCACAGACCTAGTCAGTTGTAATAGGGTTGAGTCGGACACTATCCAACACCTTTGGGCAAAAGGGTTATCCTATCTTCCCCAATCAAAGGCTATTATTCTGCTCATTCTACTGCACTCAGTAGCCTGAAACACCTTTGGGCAGAATCAAACCCTAGTACAATAGGATGTCTAGTGACCCTAGTGGAAGCCCTCCAATCCGACTACCCACAGTCTCCATGAGCCGCCTACCTTTGGGTAAATCAGACTCATTTCGAAAGTAAGTCTCAGAAGGTTACTTGGTCTTCTCTAAACCCCATGGAAGACCTAATATGTACAACCAATGCCAATTTCTATCCCAACAAGGTTCAATGGTAGTCATCAATTGCTTACTACATTTAATGTACATGTACATACTTGTAGGAAAGCATGAAACCTTAATATCATCAAGGCACATTTATAATTGCAGCATGACTACCTTACACATGTGATATAATCAACAATTTGAAATTGGCACAAGATGACATATTGGAACATTAAAATATTGCAAAACAGTCCGAATTTGTACAATCTGACCATACCGATGTGTTCGGAACAGTCTAATTACCCAAGACCCATATATGGATCGACTAGATCAGACCTAGACCAGGCCTAGAATTATCGTTACAAAACCAACGATCCAGATTAAAATAATAGTAAATATACACTATTGTTGATAAAGACCTGGGCCTGCCTGAGCCTGGGCTCAGATCTGCTTGGATCTGGGTTCGGGTCTGGGTCAGCCTGGGACTTGGACCTAGGCCCGAACCAGTGGTTCGGGTTGTATCCAGCTCTCAGTCGGGTTCAGTTGTAATAGGGTTCAGCCACTAAGTGGCAAACGGGTCTGAACCATTAAAGCGGGTCTATAAAGTATAAATTGGGTGTAGTCGGGTTCAAGCCCAATTAAACAATCGGGTTTACCACTTAAGGGTCTAACGGGTCGGGTAAAGTTGCAATAGGGCTTAAACCCAAATGAACTAAACCCAAAATAGAAGCACTGTGCTTCTTCCCCAAAATTCGGAATGAAACCCTAATCGGCCACCGCCCTCCCCCACGCACACACGCAGCCGCCCGATGCGCACACACGTCGCCCGCAGCTCGCCGCCGTAGCTGCTGCGTGTCGGAGCCCGTCGCTGCTCACACGCGCCGCCTGCAGACGTTGCACACGCCACCCGAGCCTGTGCGAAGACCGGAGCCCATTATGCTACTCTCTGGTCTCCGACGGCTGGCCGGTCGTGTATGATTGGTCGCTCGGGATACAAATCCAGAGACCGATGAGGGAAGGGGTTAGGCTCTGATCTCCGACGGGTTCGATTCTTGCACTTTGGCCAGCCAAAAACTATCGGCCATGGCCGGCTATGCTCAGATCTCTGACGTGATAGAATTCCCTAAGGCCGGCAGGTTGGAACCGATTGAAAGAGATTCATATGTGATTCTCCGACGAGAATCGATCTCGTCGGATTCAAAAAAGAGAAACCAATCGTCATCCAAATTTGACGAACAAGGCCTAAACCTTGCTCTGATACCAATTATTGGGTTTTCTACATGAGAACAACCCCGATCGATAGACCAAGATCGTCGTCTCGGATGAGGAACATACCTTCGTGTGAAGATGAGAGAGATCGTTCGCAATACTAGGTGAAGATCTTCCACACGCTGCTGTCTCCCGCGGATTTGATGGGTCCTCCTGAATCCCTCTGGATTCACAACGGCGGCTCTAATGGCGTGTGTGTGGGAACTCCACCCCTGCACATCTATTTATAATAGATGTGTCCAACCGGTGGACACAACCCATCAGGGCATCCATCGGTTATTGGGTGCACATGAGAATGAGGCTAGGTTCACCACTAACCCTGTTAAGCCTCTTGGTTGAGTTGCCCGGTCTGACCAGAACCGCGACAACCAACCCGGTCCACCTAATTCAGTAACACTCCCGTAAAGGGCCATCAAAAAACCAATATGCACGTGATGCATGAGTTTGCCCCAAGAGATCTGGGTTGAAAGCAGGTGCAGGTGAAGGCGTTTGACGATGCGACGAGGGGCTCTCAAAGGTGGTCGCCATTCTTGGTTGATATCGGGGAAAAGATGTTCGAGGGCAAACACATAAGAACGTGCGCGCACAAGAGAAAGAGAGGACTAATTATAATAGGTCTTCCTTATTCGGCTATCCTTAATCGTGGCTTATAAAAATATTTTTTAATCATATACATTACATGTGGGGCATTTAATCGGCTTTCCTTATTTGTGGATTTATTTTAACCGACATGCCTTGATTGTGGTGGCTGATTTTAATCAGCTTCCTTATTTGGTAAATGGTGCATGTGCTTAAGTTTTACCCGGCCCATTAAGTAGGTGAATCACACCGTCTTTCAACATATGGATCGACGACCGATAGAATATATATATATATATATATATATATATATATATATATATATATATATATATATATATATATATATATATATATATATATATATATATATATATATATATATATATATATATATATATATATATATATATATATATATATATATATGAGGAATGGGATGCTGCCTATCAAAGCAGTGTTTTTGCTGCTTTGAGACATTGTTTGACCATCCTAGAAGTTTTGGAATTTGATAAAATTTGGTGAGGGTGTTGTCTAGGGTAAGATGATCATCCTCACAAATTTTCATCAAATTCCAAAACTTCTAAGAGGGTCAAATGGTCGAAGCAAAATGCTGCAGATTTTAACGGTGATTGCAGACGACTGATTTTGCTTCGACCATTTGAACCCCCTAGAAGTTTTGGAATTTGATGAAAATTTGTGAGGATGATCATCTTACCCTAGACAACACCCTCACCAAATTTCATCAAATTCCAAAACTTCTAGGATGGCCAAACAATGTCTCAAAGCAGCAAAAAATGCTGCTTTGATAGCCAGCATCCCATTCCTCATATATATATATATATATATATATATATATATATATATATATATATATATATATATATATATATATATATATATATATATATATATATATATAGAGAGAGAGAGAGAGAGAGAGAGAGAGAGAGAGAAGATTTATTGTAATCGGCCTTCCTTATTCAGCTATCTTTAATCGTGAGCTTACCAGTAAAAAAAAATTCATTGCGGGGTATTAACTGTGGGACATTTAATCGGCATTTCTTATTCGTGTCGTGGGACTGATTTTAACTGGCATTTCTTAGTCTTGGTGACTGATTTTAATCGTCTTCCTTATACGGCTAATGATGCATGTGTCTTTGTGCAGATGGTTTGGCGTACCATGTATATCCTTTATCTTATGTTATATATCTGGGTTGTACGCCTAGTCCTTTAGGTCAGGATCGAGGGACAATATTTTCACACTCAAATTTTTACACCGAGGTTCAAATCATTTGATAGAGGTATCAAAAGTTGTAGATTTTTTGTGAGCATAATCACACTGCCTTAGATAGTACATCCACAAAAAATTAGCATATGCTAATGCCTCTGAACTTATCAAATTTGCTCTTCAAATTAGTGATTAAAATAAATAGTCGATAAAGCCTTTTAGATTTGATGTACGTAGAGGCTTTAATGATGAAAAATTGGTGTAAAAATTTGAGTGATAAAACATTGTCCCCCAATCCTGACCCATATAGGCCAAAATGTTACAGTGAGGTAAGAGCTCACGTAGAAAGTGAGCATACTTTCTCTATGACCACCCTACAAGTTTCGGAATTTGTTGAAATTTTATGGGTGTGTTGTCTAGGGTAAGATGAACATCCTCATCAAATTTTAACAAATTCCAAAAGTTCTAGGGTCATCAACTGCTCTAAAAATTTAACCGTTACTTTGAACGTTCAATAAATCACCTGATCCAGTTGTCATTTTGCTCCTAGTCGGGGCTGCATTCGATTCACTATAGTGGGGGCTTTGTGTAGAGTAGATGAACGCTCGGATTGAGCCACATCGCTTGCACACAATAGAAGTGGCTGGCTAGTATTTTCCGAATTAATTTGCTCCCTTGAACTATTTATTTGAATACAAAGAATTTCAAATATAATTTATTTAGTGGCAATCTATATCTAATACTATAATACTAAAATGGAAGCCTCTCTCCTGTGTTGTGACATGTGAACCTCTTTTGATGAGCCATAGTCCTTCTCACGTGTGTGAACGCGACTCTCATAAATATTATTAAAAACTTATTATAAATATGATAAATACACATTAAATTGTATTTACTGATCATTTGATGTTAATTAGGAAAATCATTAGTACTATTTCTCTCTAACAAGTGAAATCACACCCTGATAAGTAAATCACACTCACTTCAGGTTGAACATTTCTTCGGACGGCTGTGATGTCGTATGTGCCAAATGGTGTGCATCAAGTTCATCCGGGCATTGCTCGGGTTACTTACTAGTATCTATAATAAAATGGAAGCCTCTCTCCCGTGTTGTGGCACGTGGACATTTTTTAAAAAGCTAGATTCTTCTTCCGTGTGTGAACGCGGCTCTCTTTTAAATCCATTTAAAAACCTACCATAAATAAGATAAATTTTTATTTAATGGCATTTAATGATCATTTGATGTTAATCTCTCTCTCTCTCTCTCTCTCTCTCTCTCTCTCTCTCTCTCTCTCTCTCTCTCTCTAACAAGTGAATCACACTCACACTTCAGATTTCACACTTCTTCGAACAACTACGATGTCGTCTTTGCCAAATGACGTGCATCAAACACATTCGGGCATTGCCCGAGTTTCTTACTAGTTATCTATAATTATCCTTCCTTCGATTGAACTTTGAGCGAGGGATCTTACAGCTCAAGAAAATTAATGAGCCAGAAAAAAACCCAAACAAAAGTTCTGATGGAGCAAAAGCCGATTGAGATTATTATTAATTTAGGACATACATGATATATACTACCATGCTCTGTCTTATTAGCATTATGGATACAATACCCCCCGTACTCCGCTGAAGTACACTAGGAGGTCATTTCATCCACTTATTTATGTAACTTCTCAGTTCCAACCGCCCAACCCATCAGAAACCCATCACAACCACGGCTGTGGAGAAAAGTAGAGCAAAGAAAAGAGAGCCATGGAAGTAATCCGCGAACTTGATGTAGCTCCTCAGGGCCCCCTAAGCCATCCAAGACAAAGATAAATCATGTTACTACACTAGAAAGAATTTTTTTATTTCTTTTTCTATTTTACTGTAAGAAACAAAGATTGATATGTATACCCCCTCATCAAGATTTTGGCCCACTTCCCCTCCATGCCCGACCTACAACCATCACAAGATAGTTAGCAAAAGCTTTACTATGCAAGAGAGACGTTGCCGCATGTCTTTACTAGCACGAAAGAGAGGCTAAGGGAGAAGCGCGCTCACCTCACATGCGACCATGGAGACGGTAGCGACGATGAGCAGCAGGATCAATGCGGATGCCGACAGCTTAGCCATGGCTCACAGCAGGGGAGGGAGGTAGGGAGGGAGAAACTTTATATATGAACTAGTACGAGTAGAGGAGTGAGGTGGGGGGCTTGAAATATATACTGGAGGAGTTGATGCAATTGGTGGCTGCCAGTGTTTTATTTGTTGGAACTTGGAACCCTTTTGGGATGTAGACGAGTAGGCAGCCATGCTGAAAAGACAAAGAAACACACTATATATTCTATGTTTGGGTGGATTTGTATTATAAAGAGAGCGACCTTTGTGATGTACTTCTTGCTCTTTTCCCTACTGAGCTGCTTTGATGGATACCCACAACTTCCTACCTATGAGTTGTTTGTTGGGTTGGATCGGCCATGTGGCCCTAGGCAACAACACGGTTTGTCAAGATCTGGCTAGGCCAAATTGTTAAATTGATGTAAAGATGTTAGTGGCCTAAAGCCACTGGATCTCGATCAGTGTGATCAAATTGATATGCGTTCAAGTTATAGGTTGGGTGGGAGTGTGTATCCCCTGAAACTGTGTACGGTTCCTCTTTCGATTGGTTTATACTTTGACACAAAATATTTATCGAATATGTATTAAGTTTAGTCCTTGGTATGAGCTTATTTTGTGAGCGTTGCATGCTTCTACACAAACCCCTGAAGAAGTCGAAGATATAGTTCACAAGCGTTTGTTCCGAAGCATACCAGTGCCGTGCAGAGTTCGCTCAGGTATATCATTGCATTTATACACACTTTCATTTGACTATGATGATGTTTTTGTTTTAGCCTACGTATGTGCGTATTTCTATAGTTCGGAGTTTGCATCGAGTTTTCGATTGAGTTCCTAGTTTGCATGCATCAAGTTTCCATGGAGTCCTATTCTGTATAGGAGTGTGTATTCCCAATCGACTCGGTCTCCTTGTTGGGTTAGGAGACCAGTCGACCATCTATATAAAGAGGGGACGTCTCACCCTTGTGCCATACGTCATGAGCCCCTATCGTTTGGCTTCGAAGAACAAGGGTGTACATTGGTTCCTCTTTTGGCTCTTCCTCACCTGATACGTGAGTGCTCGTGATTACCGTCTATAGGTACACATTCTCCCCAACCTCTCAAGAATTGTTTTGTATTGATCGCTCAGATCTTTTCCGCATCGACATGGATTTTTCTAGTAATGTTTGGCATCAGAATTTGATGCGACAACAAAAGATTGCCATTCTGTACAAATGCATAAAATACTTTCAATTATCACAAATTGTCGATCTATATTTGTTCTTATGTATAAAGGACTCTTTGTAGCCGTCTCTATGGGGGTAATATAAGGGGGTGTTTGGCATCATCCCGGAACAACCTATTTCCATTCCGAATCTCCTGATTAGAAATTAACGGTTAAAAATTGTTCCGATGGAATGAAGGACTTGGGAATTAAAAAATCTCCCTCATGCTGTTTCTGTACCAATAGGAGATCTGGACCAACAAATTGCATTGAAAATAGTAATTGACGATAATAACCCCTTCTGGAAGAGGATTAAGGGGAACAACTGTTCCACATACCAAACACCCCCTAATATTCTTCAAACAAAAAAAAAAAAACCGACCTGGTAGGATGTGGGCATGAGTTGTTCATTACAAATCCTTAGAGAATATACGTGAAACAGGTAAGAAATTGTTTGGAACTCATTGATCACGTGGCATCTTGAGAGGTTTCTATATGTGATGACGTGTTTATAATGTCCTTATATACAATTTTTTGTTTAAAATAGAGTTTGAATGTAATGTAGTTCTTGTCGAAAGATCTATCCTTGACATTATGCCTCATTATCAAAAAAATCTATTTTTTCAGCGGGATAATCAATTACCAATATTAAAAATGGCCGATTTTATTTCTCAAAAAAAAAAAAAGTAGAGCAAAGAAAAAAGAGCCATGGAAGTAATCCGCGAACTTGATGTAGCTCCTCAGGGCCCCTTAAGCCATCCAAGACAAAGATAAATCATGTTACTACACTAGAAAGAATTTTTTTATTTCTTTTTATATTTTACTGTAAGAAACAAAGATTGATATGTATACCCCCTCATCAAGATTTTGGCCCACTTCCCCTCCATGCCTGACCTACAACCATCACAAGATAGTTAGCAAAGGCTTTACTATGCAAGAGAGACAAACTCATAGGTAATACATCACAAAGGTCGCCCTCTTCACAAGATAATTAGCAAAAGCTCTCAAAAGTGGTCACCATTCTTGGTTGATATCGGGGAAAAGACGTTCGAGGGCAAACACATAAGAATGCGCACAAGTGTGTGTGTGTGTGTGTGTGTGTGTGTGTGTGTGTGTGTGTGTGTGTGTGTGTGTGAGAGAGAGAGAGAGAGAGAGAGAGAGAGAGAGAGAGACCTAATTATAATATGTCTTCCTTATTTGGCTATCCTTAATCGTGACTTACAAAATATTTTTTAATCATGGTACATTACATGTGGGGCATTTAATCGGCCTTCCTTATTCGTGGATTGATTTTAACCGACATGCCTTGATTGTGGTGGTTGATTCTAATCGGCTTCCTTATTTGGTAAATGGTGCATGTGCTTAAATTTTACCCGGCCCATTGAGTAAGTGAATCACACTGTCTTTCAAAATAAGGATCGACGACCGGTAGAAGAGAGAGGGAGAGAGAGAAGATTTATTATAATCGGCCTTCCTTATTCAGCTATCTTTAATCGTGGGCTTACCAGTAAAAAAAAATTCATTGTGGGGCATTAACTGTGGGACATTTAATCGGCATTTCTTATTCGTGTCGTGGGACTGATTTTAACTGGCATTTCCTTAGTCTTGGTGACTGATTTTAATCGTCTTCCTTATATGGCTAATGATGCATGTGTCTTTGTGATGCTGAACGATTTAGATGTTGCCACGTGAGCGTCCCCTCGTGCGATCATACGGCGGGGCTGTCGGTGACCTCTGTCCAGTTGAGTATAAATTTGCACGTGGTCGTCGTAAGTCCGTCCGATCGAAGATGGTATCAAATAATGTGACTTCATGGCGAGGAATGGGGGATCGATTCCAGGACCCACATAAACTCAAAGTGTGGTGTTGATCATCATTCCATTGATACAGATGGATGGTGGATATCGAAGCCGGGCAGGAGATTAACGTTGATCACTTTCTCTGAACCCGACAACCACGGCTGTATCAATGGGTTCATTGATGTGGTCTCTACATATAAGCAAGCACAATCTGACGGCTGCCATCGCACCATTGGGTTGTTAGGGGCTAATATGATTTGCATTGCTAAGAGATTTATGGGATTCTCTCTCTCTCTCTCTCTCACACATCCCTTTTATGACCTTCCTTGCTAGTATGCTAATATGGTATTAATGAGATTTATACACAACTAAGAGAGGGAGTTAATATGGTAATAATCATTAATTTAATATGAGATACTCTCTCTCTATCTCTCAAGATCAATTTATGGGATTTGCTCTCTCTCTCTCATCCCTCTTTATGATCTTCCTTGCTAGTATGATAATATGGTATTAATGGGATTTATGCACAACAAAAAGGGAGCTAATATGATAATAATCATTTAATATGAGATACTTTCTTTCTATCTTTCTCTTTGTATGTTGAACGGCCATGCAAGAGAATAATTTATGGAATTTGCTCTCTCTCTCTCTCTCTCTCTCTCATTCCTCTTTATGATCTTCCTTTTTTTTTTAAATTATAAAATTTTAAAAATGTAAAATTGAATAATTGAATTTTGATCGACGATCGGATTTGCCTATTTTTGTCTAGCCAGCTTGTTCCTTTTTGTCTAGTCAGCTTTTGGTTCCATTTGTCCTAGTCAGCACAAAACCATCGTGCCATGTTATATGGATATCTGGGTTGTATGCCTTGTCCTTTATGTCAGGATCGGGGGACAATATTTTCGCACTCAAATTTTTACACCGAGTTTCAAATCATTTGATAGAGGTATCAAAAGTTGCAGATTTTTTGTGAGCATAATTACACTGCCTTAGATAGTACATCCACAAAAAATTAGCACATGCTAATGCCTCTGGACTTATCAAATTTGCTCTTAAAATTAGCGATTAAAATAAACAGTCGATAAAGCTTTTTAGATTTAATGTACGTAGAGACTTTAATGATGAAAAATTGGGGTAAAAATTTGAGTGCTAAAACATTGTCCCCCAATCCTGACCCATATAGACCAAAATGTTACAATGAGGTAAGAGCTCACTGTAGAAAGTGAGCTCACTTTCTCTATGACCACCCTGCATGTTTTGGAATTTGTTGAAGTTTGATGGGTGTGTTGTCTAGGGTAAGATGAACATCCTCATCAAATTTTAACAAATTCCAAACTTCTAGGGTCATCAACTGCTCTAAGAAAAATTAACGGTTACTTTGAAGGTTCAATAAATCACCTGATCCAGTTGTCATTTTGCTCCTAGTGAGGGCTGTATTTGATTCACTAGTGGAGGCTTGGTGTAAAGTGGATGAACACTCGGATTGAGCCACATCGCTTGCACACAATAGAAGTGGCTGGATAGTATTTTCCAAATTAATTTGCTCCCTTAAACTATTTATTCGAATACAAAGAATTTCAAATATAATTTATTTAGTGGCAATCTATATCTATTCCTATAATACTAAAATGGAAGCCTCTCTCCCGTGTTGTGATATGTGAACCTCTTTTGATGAGCCATAATCCTTCGCAAGTGTGTGAACACAACTCTCATAAATATTATTAAAAAACTTATTATAAATATGATAAATACAAATTCAATTGCATTTAATGATCGATTGATGTTAATTAGAAAATCATTAGTACTATTTCTCTTTAACAAGTGAAATTACACGTCCCTGATAAGTAACACACACTCACTCCAGGTTGCACATTTCTTTGGACGGCTGTGATGTCGTATGTGCCAAATGGTGTGCGTCAAGTTCATCCGGGCATTGCTCGGGTTATTTACTAGTATCTATAATAAAATGGAAACCTCTCTCCCGTGTTGTGACACGTGGACATCTTTTAAAAAGCTAGAGTTCTTCTTCCGTGTGTGAACGCGGCTCTCTTTTAAATCCATTTAAAAACCTACCATACATATGATAAATTTTCATTCAAAGGCATTTAATGATTATTTGATGTTAATCTCTCTTTCTCTAACAAGTGAATCACACTAACACTTCAGATTTCACACTTCTTCGAACATGTCGTCTTTGTCAAATGGCGTGCATCAAACACATTCGAGCATTGCCCAGGTTTCTTACTAGTTATCTATAATTATCCTTCCTTCGATTGAACTTTGAGCAAGGGTGTTACAGCTCAAGAAAATTAATGAGCCAGAAAAAAAAACCCAAACAAAAGTTCTGATGGAGCAAAAGCCGAATGAGATTATTATTAATTTAGGACATACATGATATATACTACCATGCTCTGTCTTATTAGCATTATGGATACAATACCCCCCGTACTTCGTTGAAGTACACTAGGAGGTCATTTCATCCACTTATTCATGTAACTACTCAGTCCCAAGCCATCAAAAACCCATCACAACCATGGCTGTGGAGAAAAGTAGAGCAAAGAAAAGAGAGCCATGAAAGTAATCCGCGAACTTGATGTAGCTCCTCAGGGCCCCCTAAGCCATCCAAGACAAAGATAAATCATGTTACTACACTAGAAAGAATTTTTTTATTTCTTTTTCTATTTTACTGTAAGAAACAAATATTGGTATGTATACCCCCTCATCAAGATTTTGGCCCACTTCCTCTCCATGCCCGACCTACAACCATCACAAGATACTTAGCAAAAGCTTTACTATGCAAGAGAGACGTTGCCGCATGTCTTTACTAGCGCGAAAGAGAGGCTAAGGGGGAAGCGCGCTCACCTCACATGCGACCATGGAGACGGTAGCGACGATGAGCAGCAGGATCAATGCAGATGTCGACAGCTTAGCCATGGCTCACAGTAGGGGAGCGAGGTAGGGAGGGAGAAACTTTATACAAATTATGAACTAGTACGAGTAGAGATGTGAGGTGGGGGGCTTGAAATATATACTGGAGGAGTTGATGCAATTGGTGGCTGCCAGTGTTTTATTTGTTGGAACTCGGAACCCTTTTGGGATGTAGACGAGTAGGCAGCCATCCTGAAAAGACAAAGAAACACACTATATATTATATGTTTGGGTGGATTTGTATTATAAAGAGAGCGACCTTTGTGATGTACTTCTTGCTCTTTTCCCTACTGAGCTGCTTTGATGGATACCCACAACTTCCTACCTATGAGTTGTTTGTTGGGTTGGATCAGCCATGTGGCCCTAGGCAACAACACGGTTTGTCAAGATCTTTTTTTTTTTGAGAACCCCTCCTGCGGGAGGGTGGGTTTGGCGGACCCCAACCAGAACCAATTAAAACTCAAGATAGAATGCTGTTACAAAATAAGGAGGCTTCCTCCCCTAACTTGTCACGCCAAGGAATAATCCAAGTCCTGAAAAGAGAAGCAACCGACCTACGTAGATTCTCCTGCCCGGCCGAAGTAGCATTGAAGATTCGATTATTCCGCTCAAGCCAGATCACCCACACGATCGCCATGACCAACACATCCCAAGGTTTTCTGATTCCCAGCGGGACTCTCCTCCTCCTCCAGGAGCTCCAAAGACCTCGAAGAGAAAGCGGGTGCGAGGAAATACCGGCCTTGCCTTCGAAATGGTCCCACAGCTGCCGAGCGAAGGGGCACCCAAGTAACAGATGTGATGAGGTCTCCTCCTCCGTGTTGCAGAAGGTGCAGAGAGCGTCCGAAGCTTGGGGATGGTGCCTCCGCAACAAGTTCGCCTTAGTAAGAATCTTGTTCCTCGAGGCCATCAGGGAGAAAATCTGAACCTTCGAAGGCGCCTTCGTCCTCCAAATAGCCTTCGATGGTCTGTGACTCTGCACTCGAGGTAGGAGATGCTCGTAGAAGGATCTCACAGAGAATAGCCCAGAGGATGAGCAGTTCCACCGAACCGTGTCCCGCTCGGATATGAAGGAAGCCGCCTGCAAAATCACATAAAGATCCTGCAGCTCCCGCCGACTGTCCCGATCTAAAGGAGCGCGGAGTTTAATATTCCAACCGATAGAACCCAGCCTCCGGCTCGCCTGGGATCGGACCGAAGCTCCCTTGTTCCAAGCCAAAGAGAAGAGAGACGGGAAGAGGTGCTCCAAAGGCCTATCTCCGAGCCAAGTGTCCCGCCAGAATCTGATGGCCCTCCCGTCACCTAAGGAGAGAGTGGTCGCCTCCCTGTAGAGGTCCTTGACCTTGAGGACGCCTCGCCAAAAATGCAAAATTTTACCAGAGACTCTACTCCGCGCGTGAAGTGGGGAGAATCTCCTGAAATATCGGGACAGAATAACTTCCCTCCATGAACCATCCGAACCTTACTGCAATCGCCACCACCACTTCCCCAGCATCGAGATATTGAACCGGCGCAGATCTAGGACACCCAAACCACCCAGCTTCTTTGGGAGACAGACCTGGTCCCAACGCATGAGGTTGTACCCTCCTGTAGAAGAACCCGCACCATGCCACAGGAAGGAGCGTCGGATCTTGTCGATCCTATCAATCACCCAACTTGGCAGAAAATAGAAGGACAGGTAGTAAGATGGGATCGACGAAAGAACCGAATTTACCAGAACTAGTCGACCACCAGAGGACAAAAATCTACCCTTCCAACCCTCCAAACGCCTTTCTATCTTCAGAATCAGCTACTCCCAGTCCTCCCGCCTGAGAGCCTTGTCGCTGATAGGAAGACCCAAATACTTCATCGGCAAGGTACCTTCTCTGCAATTCAGTAACCTGGCCAAACCGCCACCAGCTTCCCCTGAACCGATGCAATACAGGCTGCTCTTCTGGAAGTTGATCATCAACCCTGAAGTCAATTCCAGCCCGTAAAGGAGGATCTTCAGGGAGACCATCTGAAAAGGACATGCTCTGGCGAAGAGTAACGAATCGTCCGCATAATGCAAATTAGAAGTAGTCCAACCATGCCCGCCCACTCCCTTCACTAGACCTTCAGAGTTCGCCTTGTGAACCGCAGCATCGAAGGCGTCAACCACCAAGATAAACAGATAAGGGGATAGTGGGCATCCCTGCTTCAGACCCTTGTACACCTTGAAGTCCCGACCCTGCTCCCCATTAATAAGGCAAGAAAGCTTAGAAGAGACCAAAATCTCTCTGATCCAGGACACCCACTTAGCAGAAAAACCCTTGGCTTCTAGAAGCCTAAGGAGGAAGTCCCACCGAATCTGATCGAAGGCCCGCTCGAAGTCGATCTTGAGCAATACCCCTTCCTCCCCGGATTCCCGCAGGTGGAAGATGGTCTCGTGGGCTGCCGCTACACTGTCGAGGATCAGGCGCCCTTTAATAAAGGCCGTCTGGGAGGGGTAGACCAGCAGTGAGATATTGTCGACCAGCCTATTAGCTAGAATCTTCGCGACGATCTTGTAGAGGCAGTTCGACAGAGATATTGGTCTGAAGTCTCGAATGGTCTCTGCAGCTGATTTCTTAGAAAGTAGGATAATCCAAGAGCGATTAAGGTAATGGAGACGCACCTTGCCCGAAAAGAAATCACTCAAGAAACGACACAGGTCACACTTCAAGATATCCCAATACTTCTGGTAGAACGCCATAGGGAATCCATCCGGCCCCGGCGCACCATCGCCCTTAGACTGGAAGACCGCTTTGCGGAAATCCTCTTCAGTAAACTCCGAATCAAAGCTATTGCCGTCCGGTAGTCTCCGGAAATCAACGCCGGCCCAATCGAAAGAGACTCCAGACGTCACACCATCCTCACGAAAGGCGCTCTTGAAGAAAGAGGTAGCCGCAGCCAGGATATCAGAGGTCAAAGTCAGCGATTGCTCCTCATGCCAAAGCGTGGTGAGGAAATTCCTCCTCCTTCTAGCATTCGCCACTCTATGAAAATAAGAGGTATTGGCATCTCCCTGCTTGATCCACTGCTCCTTCGAACATTGTCGCCACATCACTTCCTCTCTCCGCAGAAGGGTTACAAGGCTCTCATTCAGCTCTATCAACCGCTCCTTCTCCGTAGCTGAAAGATCGGAAGATTCCCCCTTCACTTCAAGAGAATGAATCTCCAACAGTACAGAAGTTTTACGCCTCAGAACACTGCCAAAATGCTCCCTGCTCCAGCAAATGAGCTTCTTCTTAACAAACCTGAGCTTGTGAGTCATGTTCAGCGCCGAGTTCTCATGACCAGCAACTTCAGCCCACCATCCAGCCAACCTCTCTTCGAGGCCTCCCTCCGAGGACCACATCAACTCGAATCTAAATGGTGGCCGGACGAGAGAGATAGATTCAGTGGACAGGAGGATCGGAGCATGGTCTGACACACAAGAAGTCAGACCTGTCTGGATCGAGCCTGGGAATTTCGAGTCCCAATCAACCGAGATAAGGAACCGGTCTAGCCTGGCCAATATTGGATCTTCCCTCTTGTTGCTCCACGTGAACGTACGTCCCGACAGAGGTAGATCAATAAGCTCCTGCTGACGAATGAAAAGAGAGAAGGCACTCATAGCCGAAACATCACCTCCGCTACTGTCACGCCCCAGAAATCTGAAGACCGATCCCTAGGGTGTGAAATGAGAAAAAGATGGGATTTTGGGTCTGGTCAATTGATTACACCAATTTGGGTTCTCACAGGGCTTCTTCTACGCTCTCTAATATGAAAAACAAGGAGGAGGGAGAAACAAGAGGGGAATCTTTTAAATTTGATTTCTCGAAAACATTTTTTATTTAAAAAGCAGAGAAAGAGAAATACCAATAGAGAGAAGACATTATCTAGTCAAGCTCAACCTTCAAAAGTTATATCCTCTCAGTATGAGTGACCTGTCTGTGGGGGGAAATTTCCGAGCCGCCTTGATCGGGAACCCCGCCCCACAGCCTTGATTGAATGTGGATGGTTTGTAGAGTTAGAGATTAGAAAGTTGAGAATGAGAGAGATGACATGTGGAGTTGTTGTCGAAGTTCGGTCTGACGACCTACGTCTCCGGGCGAGAGGTGCCACCTGGTTTCCACTATAATAAATATAAAGGTGGGGAAGCGTTCTCTCGACAGGCCGAGAGAAGCTTTTTACAGTGGGGGTTGCACGAAGCAACTAGAAGAGAATAAGAAGGGGAGAATTAAGCTCTAGCACTTGCTCTGGGATCCGAGAGGGTACCGAGAGGATAAGAAGGGGAGAATTATTATTATAGCGTAGGCACGTGCCCGATTTGGCAGTGATGACGTGGCGATGATGACGTGGCACTAGTTCTGGGCCTCCTTGCTGGGCCCTTATTGGGCCGTTGTTCGGGCCCAATAAGGGGGAGGGCTTGATCTGCGAGCCTCGTAGAGTGGGCCCATGAACCCGGGCGGGCTTACCCACTTGGGCCGTTGCGCGGGCCCATGCCGCTCTGATCCGGTCCGGTACAATTTTTGCACCCACAGTTACCCCCTCCCAGTCGGGTCAGGACCCCCTGGGTCGGCTGGGATTCCGAGGTGCAAACGCCTTAGGATCCTGGCGTGATTGGCAAGGGCCGTCGGTGCCGCGGTTCGCATTAGCAGAGTCTCCTTCTGCCGATGCCGAGACCCTTTTGGCGCGGGCTAAAAGTCTCGGTTTTGCAAGGGGGCGTTTCCGAAAAAGCAGTGTGTTTTTCGACCGAGTGGGTACCGAGAGGGTACCGAGAGGGTACCGAGAGCATACCGAGAGGGTACCGAGACCCTTTTGGTGCAAGCCAAAAAGTCTTGGTTTTGCAAGGGTGTGTTTCCAAAAAAACAGTGTGTTTTCCGACCGAGTGGATACTGAGAGGGTACCGAGAGCATACCGAGAGGGTACCGAGACCCTTTTGGTGAAAGAACAGCTTTTCTCTCTTTCTCTCTTTCCTTTCTTTGCTTCTCTCTTTCCTTTCTTTGCTTTTGTTTCTTTCTTTTTTTTTGTTTTTCTCTTTCCTTTCTTTGCTGTTTGTTCACGTGAGGCTGCACCCCGCTCTCTCTCTTTCCATTCTTTGGCTTTGACTCAGATGGGAGAGCGGACGTCCCTCTCTCTCTCTATCTTTCCTTTCTCTCTCTCTTCCCATTCTTTCTCTCTCTTTCCTTCTCTTTGGTTTCTTTTCATCCGTTTTGAATCTTCTCTGGTTCATGGAGACAACATCAACGGCGGCACCGGGAGGGCGGAGTAGAGCGGGCGGCACAAGCACAGCCAGTGGCGCGGTGCGCAGGCGGGTCTGGTGCGGGGCGCCGACCGTGGTGCGGGCAGAGCGGGGTTGACAGGCGGCGCAGCAGCAGCGGGCGGTCGAGCGGCGCACGCGGAGCGCAGGCGGGCACGATACCGGATGCAGGTCGGAGGCCAGGCGTGGGCGCACGGCATGGCATTTGAGCGCAAGCGGCACTGGTGACGGAAGTCGCGTGCTTGCATAGGTGGCGCACGTAGGTGGCGGTCGGCGCGAGAGCGATAGGCGGCAAGGTCCGGCGCGGCTATGGGAGCAGGCAAGTCCGGCAAGGCACAGGCAGGGTCCACACGAGGCGTAGGCACGGAGCGGTGGCTGCGGGCCCGGGTCGCAGGTGGGACTCGGACGAGGGCCGACCTTCGGCGTAGGCGACGTGAGGCGCAGGTGGTTCGGGGCTTAGGCCGGGTTGCGATGGTCGGCGCAGGCGATGGCTGTGGAGCGGCGGCGAGCACGAGGTCCAGGCCGAGGTCGGGCGCGGCTGCAACACAACGCAAGCAGGCCGGGGTTGTGGCATCACCGGCACAAGCGGGCGGGCTGCTGTGCAGTAGGCCGGCGGCTGTAGCAGCGACGTATGGACGGCGCGGGTGGTTGCAGCGGGTGCGGGCCGAGTCGGGTGCGAGGTCCAGCCGGCTTGCAGCGGGCGCCGGTGGTCGTGGGAGAGAGTGACGAAATGATGCCCGGAGGGGGGGGGGGATCGGATCCACCTCTCTCTTCTTCTTATTTTGCCCGATGGAAGGCACATGCATGGGTGCAGTTCGGCTGCGCGGTGGGAACCGTGGGGTCTGTGGCCGTCGTGAGAAACCAAGGTACATGGGAGAGGAGGAACCGGAACCCCCCTTGATCTTCTCTGCTGTGCGACGAGGCACGCATGGGGGGCTCTTCGTTCGGTATCAATTCGAGCCATGGGTCCGTCTGCACCCCCTCGGGTAGTCGCGGGCCATTGTAGGGGGAACGCGTGGAGAGAGGGGCGGAGGTTTGGTCTGCCCGATCCCCTCCTCTGCTGTCGCGAGCCGCTCCCGGAAGATGGTGCACGGGTGGCATTGTGCTAACACCAAAGAATTAGTCAAAGTGGACGTGAAACCTGACGTACGTTGACGTGTAACTCTCCCAATGCCTTACTTCGGAGATAAGAGTGTCGTAGACTTCCGACAGTCATAACTTTTCATACACAGGTCGGATCAACGCATATAAGGTGTCGTTGTGTAGGCATCAAAAAAACGGTCAAAGTGGACGTGAAACATTGTTCGCCTTGACGTGTAACTTTTCTGGTATTCACCTTTATAGAGAGATGACTCTTAAGAGCGCGCCGGCCAGGTTTTAGGCTAGCGTCTTAAAGATGTCTCGGCACGCGGTAACTCATCCGTTCTGTCCGACACCCAACTGCACCTAGTTACTGTGTTCACTAGGGACTGCAGTCGGGCCCCAGTGATAACGCGATGGTTACCGCGTGCTCACCCCTGATGAGAAAGGGGATTTTTTTTTTTTGACGACGCTCATCATCTGTTGGTGATGTCGATCTCTCTCTCTCTCGGTTTTCTGACGAAACCGAGGGGTGGCTTGTTGTTGATGTCGTCGCACCCCTCTTTCGGTTTTCTGATGAAACCGAGGGATGGGCTACGGATGACGCCGAGCACCCCCCCTCTCGGTTTTCTAATGAAACCAAGGGGTGGTTGTTGATAGTGTGTTATCACACCCCCCCTTGCTCGGTTTTGGTGTGAAACCGAGGGGGGGCTGCTTGTTGATGCCGACACACATCCCCTCTCGATTTTCGGATGAAACCGAGGGGTGTGCTGCTGACGGTGTGCCGTCACCCCCTCCCTACTCAGTTTTTGTGCGAAACCGAGGGAGGGCTGCTTGTTGATGCCAACACACACCCCCTCTCGGTTTTCTAATGAAAACGAGGGTGTGCTGATGGTGTGCCGTCACCCCCTCCCCACTCAGTTTTTGTGCGAAACCGAGGGGGGGTTGCTTGTTGATGCCGACACACACCCCCTCTCGGTTTTCTAACGAAACCGAGGGGTGTGCTGATGGTGTGCCGTCACCCCCTCCCCACTCGGTTTTTGGTACGAAAATGAGGGGGGGCTACTTGTTGATGCCGACACACACCCCCTCTCGGTTTTCTAACGAAACCGAGGGGTGTGCTGATGGTGTGCCATCACCCCCTCCCCACTCGGTTTTTTGTGCGAAACCGAGGGGGGGTTGCTTGTTGATGCCGACACATACCCCCTCTCGGTTTTCTGACGAAACCGAGGGGTGTGCTGCTGATGGTGTGCCGTCACCCCTTCCCCACTCGGTTTTGTGCGAAACCGAGGAGGGGCTGCTTGTTGATGCCGACACCCCATTATTGGGGCTGCTAGAAGAGGCCAAAAAGTGTCGGTATTGAAAATAGTGTGTTTTTTGAATTTCAGCCCCATTTAAAACCGACGCTTTTTCGGTAAAACGCTGGTGCGCGGGGATGTCGGCGAGGGACAATGCTATATTCGAGGGGGTTTCTTAGAGATAATCTAGGATGACGCCGCATAATGGTCAGCCGGTCTTCACCCAATGTATTACCGCACTTGGTTACTGTATTCACCAGGTACTGCGGTCACGTGAAGGTGTTGACTTAGCCAGGATCAAGGAAGCACCATTTTATCCCGTGTTACCCACCGTCGACTGCACCAGTGTGGATACACGCACTGACAGAGTTAGACCAACCACTGATAGAGTCACCTCGGACTTTGTCTTCGAATGCCAAGGGCTGGGCCTTGGGCTTGTAGAGTGCCGAGTCGTTGGTCGCCTCGAACTTTGTCTTCAAGTGCCAAGGACTGGGCCTTGGGCTTGTAGAGTGCCAAGGCATTGGTCGCCTCGGACTTTATCTTCTAGTGCCAAGGGCTAGGCCTTGGGCTTGTAGAGTGCCGAGGCATTAGTCGCCTCGGAATTTATCTTCTAGTGCCAAGGCCTAGGCCTTGGGCTTGTAGAGTGCCGAGGCATTAGTCGCCTCGGACTTTGTCTTCGAATGCCAAGGGCTGGGCCTTGGGCTTGTAGAGTGCCGAGGCATTGGTCGCCTCGGACTTTGTCTTCGAGTGCCAAGGACCGGGCCTTGGGCTTGTAGAGTGCCGAGGCATTGGTCGCCTCGAACTTTGTCTTCGAGTGTCAAGGATGTCTCCTTGAACTTGGTGCATGTCAAAGCGACGACGCCCGCCTTGGACTTATTCTCATCGTCTCGGATGAGTATAGTTGATAATTTAGCTTGACTTGGATTGTCAGGAGCATTTTTATCTGACTTTCGCCTTGAGAGGGTGTAGCCGAATTGCCTTCGAGCTTCCAACTTGAATGGGCGGAATCGAAGGTCTTTGGTTGACCTGGGTTGCGAGGAGCCTTTTTATCGGACTTTAGCCTCGAGAGGGCGTAGCCGAATTGCCTTCGAGCTTCCGATTTGAACGGGCGGAATCGAAGGTCTTTGGTTGACCTGGGTTGCCAGGAGCCTTTTTATCGGTCTTTAGCCTCGAGAGGGCGTAGCCGACTTACCTTCGAGCTTCCGACTTGAATAGGCGGAATCGAAGGTCTTTGGTTGACCAGGTTTGCCAGGAGCCTTTTTATCGGACTTTAGCCTCGAGAGGGTGTAGCCGAATTGCCTTCGAGCTTCCGACTTGAATGGGCGGAATCGAAGGTCTTTGGTTGACCTGGATTGCCAGGAGCCTTTTTATCAGACTTTAGCCTCGAGAGGGCATAGCCGAATTGCCTTCGAGCTTCCGACTTGAACGGGCGGAATCGAAGGTCTTTGGTTGACCTGGGTTGCCAGGAGCCTTTTTATCGGTCTTTAGCCTCGAGATGGCGTAGCCGACTTACCTTCGAGCTTCCGACTTGAATGGGCGGAATCGAAGGTCTTTGGTTGACCTGGTTTGCCAGGAGCTTTTTTTTTGCCTTAATATGGTAGAATCGAACTTCGAGAGATTTGATTTTGAGAAAAAAAAGACACTTTATTGATATAACAAAGTTGCAGTTACACTTTTTCAGAGGTTGCCCCGCGGACGTTACGATTATGCATCCACGTATTACATTGACTTTCTTTTCTCCACTGCTGCAGCCTCTCCTACTCTCGACCTGGTTCCTTATTAGCGAGGTAGCCATCGAGCCGCCCTTCTTGGATCAGGTCTTCAATGTGATGCTTTAGCTTCCGACATGTAGAGGTTGGGTGGCCATGGCTGCGATGAAACTCATAGTAGGCTGTCGTATCTTCCGCCTGGTCGGAATTTGGAGGGAGAGGCTGTGGCCACTTGCAAAAGGGCTCGTTCTGCAAGTATGCGAAGATGTCTTCAATAGAGGTGTTCAGCTTAGTGAACACCCTTTGCTCCCTTGGAGTTCGCCTCTTTTCTGCTGGAGGGGCTTTCGGATCTTCATTGTACCTTTTGGCATGCACCTTTTGGTCGGACGCGGCATGGGCAGACTTCTTGTAGCGTGCTTCATTAGGAGCTTTATCATCTTTCTTATGTCGGGAGTCACGAGACTCGTGGGGCTCGCGTAGTCTTCTGGCCTGCTGATTGTCTTTCACCTCTATCTCCCGCTGTATGCGCTTGAACATTGCCTCTAAGGTACTGGGAGGGTACCGGATGAAGTCGGTGTAAACGTGGAGCTCTGGCCGGATAGCATTCTGGAATGCCAGCATGATGGCCTCCTCATTCTGGGACCGACTAGTGAGCTCAGAGTGCTCATTACGAAACCTCATCGTGAAGCTCCTTAGAGACTCATCGGAGCCTATCTTCAGCCGGTAGAGTGTATCCAGCTTCTTTTCCGGCTTTAAGTTTAGCCGATAATGGTCCATGAAAAGTTTAGCCAACTCTTTGAATGTGGCCACCGTACCGGTAGGCAGCGTGTGGTACCAGTCGAGGGCAGGTCCCTCGAGACTTCCCGTGAACATACGACAAATGATATGATTCTCATACTCATACGGCGTCAGGGCCTGCTTGTAGGCTAGGATATGGAGAGCAGGGTCTCCCTTGATGCAGTTAATGTCACGCCCCAGAAATCTGAATACCGATCCCTGGGGTGTGAGGTGAGAAAAGGATGAGATTTTGGGTCTGGTCAATTGATTACACCAATTTGGGTTCTCACAGGGCTTCTTCTACGCTCTCTAATATGAAAAACAAGGAGGAGGGAGAAACAAGAGGGGAATCTTTTAAATTTGATTTTTCAAAAAACATTTTTATTAAAAAGCAAAGAAAGAGAAATGTCAATAGAGAGAAGATATTATCTAGTCAAGCTCAACCTTCAAAAGTCCTATCCTCTCAGTATGTGTGACCTGTCGGTGCCACTACATACTGACAGGAGTCTATCTGAGGGAGCACGAGGCTCAAGCCTCTTACGGCTAGCCAATTAGTCTCATCCACTCCCTAACACTCAGGTGCACCAGTCTAGGGTTCCTATCTACAGGGTTAATCAATTTAGTCATTTATATGCACTTATATTTTCATTATGATCTATCCTAAGCTTAGGGCCTTGAGGAGAGGCCTACCCAAAAGAATTCAGCTGGAACCATTGCAACTACAACCATAGAATACTAACTAACAAATAAGAACTCTTATTCCAATACAATTACAATGTCTGAAGAGAAAAGACTACAAGACGGACATACTAAACAGAAAGGTAAAGCTGCAACTCCAACTCCGCCTCTGGACTCCTACTGCTACTCCTGAGCCTCCGAACCTGCAACTGAGCCTACTCGTGGGAAAGAGTAGCCCCCAATAGGAAATTGGGAGATTAGCCAAATTAATGGCTAGTGACATCCTAATAGTCTATAATAATATGAGACGACCAATCGTAATAAATTAAGATATACTCTAGTATTTCTAGTATGATCAATGTTTGCAGAATGATACCTAAACCTATCAGTTGTCTATATTCACATATAATTCCTACTGTCACTAGGTTATCTAACATAAAGTCCATTCAATGTTCTACAGCATTAAAGAACAAAATAAATAAGACGTTAAGATAAAGTCACGAAGTCATCATGTAAACAGTCACTCGATTCTAAATTCATATATAGATAAAACACACACTATCAAAATGTGAACCCCGGATATTTTGTTCATCCTGCCCCCGGTCGGGCATTACTATAGGGCCTTTTATTTCGATGTAGAAGGCCAACTCTCTCGTCGTGCATCCACCAACACCATGCACTAGTCACCCAGATGATCATAAGGGGTTTCCCGTCTTTCACGGTGGAGCTCTACCGCCCAACTTACTTTACTATGGGGACTTCAACTCCCCGGGACAGGGCTGCTAGGCCAATCCCTACTCGAGGGCACCTCCTATTGGCTTTACCACAACCCTTGCCCGTGACCCCTAACCTACCTAACTTCGGTTGTACGCGCAGGGTGGTTCACGGCCCATGCGCGCACTGGGTCCCTACCTTCTAACCAGGTAGATTCTCATATAACATATTTCAACATATACAATGAAGCTAACAAAGGTGTATTTAATGCTTAACAATTTTCAACAATTAACCCCTGATCCCGTACTGCTCTCGCAACCCATACGACATAATAAATCAATAAAGTAAGACACTCATCCCAGTGACCCGTGTGCTAGGGTTGCCATACTCTTCTCAGGAGGGAGGGCTCCGATAGTTATTAGTTATTCAATTTATTATTTAATTTAAGGGAATCCTAATTACGGTGTCCATACAAACAAAAACAGTCATTATTATTCTATTAATATTTTAAGCATGCGTCGCCGGACTCGCGACTCCGCATGCAAGGCGGGGTCCACTTGACCACATGCGACGATGCCCGGCGGGGCCCGCATGCAGTGTCATGGACACCTACCCTTAGTCATTCTCATTTCCCACTATTAAAGACCACGCAAGGGTAGTAGATGTCACCTGGCTGTCGATCGCACACGACTCTAGCTAGTTGTCTCTGATCCGCCTCCGTTGGATCACCACAATCACAGTCTGATAACAAACACAGATTCAAATCACAACTCTATCGATTAAAACAGAAGAATCACCGACGAGGGTTCTATGCCAAGGATAGTCGGGCACCCTCGATAGGGGACCAACATTGAGTCGACAGTACGCAAATCCGTGCGACTGAAGAACTCGAACCTAAACAATACTAGGCCAAACAAGTAAATAGAAGCTAAACCTACTCATCGAATCGGGCTCGAAGAACCCTTTCCGATGGTTCCAATTTCGCTGGAATCCGACTTCGGTCGAATGGTTTCGGGTCAAACCACGTAGAACCGGTGAAACCGATCGCATGGTTGGTTCACTAGGGTAGAAGAGGTTCTAGGATTATATTCTGGGTTTAATAGGTGGGGCTCAACGTTCTGAGCACAATGCCGCTAGTTTCGTCCAAATCCGAGTTCGGACGATGAAACGACGGTCAAACCATGGTACCGCGATAATATCGGGTCAAAGGATAAAATAGGGTATTGAACAATATAATTACTATACTAAATTATGGCCAACAGGTAGTATTTTCCAAGCCGGTCGAAATGGCGCTGGTTTCGTCTAATTCCGAGTTCGAACGGAGAAATGGCAGTCGAACCAAATTTCACCGGTTCACGGGTCTGGTTCAGGTGAACCAGACCGGTTCACTATTCTGGGTTGGGTCTGCTGGGTCGGGTCGGGTCTGCATTGCTATATTGGGTCGGGTCGGGTTCAGGGTTAAACAAATCGGGTCTGGGGTTAATTAAAACATGGGAAATTACCAAACTACCCCCCCATCTCCTTCTTCTCCACGAGACCGAAACCAGCCGACCCGGTTCCTGCGCGTTGGCGGCCGACGGGAGGGGCAGCCTGGAGCGCCGGCGAGCGCTCGGCCGGCCTCTCCCGCACCACCCCCACGGAGGAGGCACGGTGGGAGGCGGCCGGAGCGGCCGTCGGAGCCCGAGAAGTCGGCCGGAGATGGCTCGCGCGGGGCTTGGACGGAGGTCGGAGGTCGCCGGGGAGGGGCTCGGAGCGGCGGCGGTGTCCGCCTGTGTGGGCCGCGGCAAGGGAGGAGGAAGGGGCTGGGTCGCGGGGTTGGGTCGCGGAGGAGGATGGGAGGGTGAGAGGGGGCTGACCTGCGGGTGTCTCGGCGTGCTCGCCGGGGCTCCGGCGAGGGGCGGGTCGGTGCTCCATCTTCCTCGATCTCTCCTCCTTCTCCGTCTCTGTCTCGCTCTGTCTCTCTCTGCATCCCGTTCTCTCTCTCTCTCTCTCTCTCTCTCTCTCTCTCTCTCTCTCTCTCTCTCTCTCTCTCTCTCTCTCTCTCTCTTTCTCTCTCTCTTTCTCTCCCGTTCTCTCACGTTCTCTCTCGTTCTCTCACATTCTCTCTCTCTTCCTCTCGTTCTCTCACGTTCCTCTCTCTCTCTCTCTATTTATAGAAAAGGGGGGCTATTGTGATAAAGGTTGGGGATAGGGTTGGTTAAGGCTTAGGGATAAGGATAAGAAAGATAGGGATATATCATCCCAATCCTGCCCGATAATTCCCATCCGAATTTCGGATTCTAAATCACTGGGGAGGGAGGTCATGAGAGCTTAAACTATGCTAGGAGACCGGGAGGTAGGCTCTACGGCTGGTCGGGCTCGGTCCCGAGTCCTGAACCGGGCTCGGTTGGAATCGGGTGCGATTCGTCCATCAACCGGGCTGAAAAGAATAATAGGTCGTAATTATCAAACCGAAAGTCGGAATAGGGCCCGAGAGGACTTGTTGGAAAGTTCTCGACAACGCGAACGCGTTAGCGCTTGGTACATAATTTTCTGACTTCTGGATCTCCCGAAAAGAAGGAAAGACTCCAAAACTCAAAATAGTAATAACTATTCACCCGGGTGTCGGATCGACCCTAACTTAGGCTCAATGGAAGGATCTCTCAGAGCCTCATCTAGTGTATCTTGTTTCGTTATGATCCGATCACCCAATCTCTTGCAAGAAATAAAACAGCTAAAACTATCGACCAATTATCGTTTTTCTAGGGTTTACTTGCCGGGCTGCCGAAACTGGCTGCGCATACACATGATCGTTGCACGGAACGCACCATCTTGACATGCTCGAAGTTATAGAGAATGTGAACGTAAAACATCTCATAGGTTTACGATCCATTTATTGGGAAAAAGCCCAAAAAAAAAGTCTGGCTGTAAAAAGATGAAACTAGCCATGGAGGATTTCTATTATTCTCAAATCTAACACCACAGGTGTTACAGTTAAACTTTGGCAGGCTCGGTGTTCGCCAACCCATAGGAAATGGGGTTACTAGAACCTGGGGATGCAGTGGCCCCACCGAGGTGATTAGCTGTCTACGGTCTTGATGACGGCGTCCCATGTCGGCGGTATGCCTTAATCGGTTGAGCAGCTCGCGGGCATTTGTTGCTTTCATGTGTGGAGGGATAGAACGTCCAGTGGACCTTGTTGACTGAGGCGATCCTTCTCGGCGATAACTTAGTGCACCATCGACATCGAGGCGATCCCATACCGTTTGCCTTGGTGCTTGTGTGGATACCTGACGCCTCTCGATCCGCGGCACATATGGTTCTTCAAGATGATGACTCGCAGCTGGGTGAGTCTTCAGTGGGCCTTCAGTCACAGCGGGAGAGTTAAGGATCATAACCCCCGCCCTCTCAGTTGCTTTCTTCAAGGAGTCTCTCTCTTGTTCGAGGGCCGCATTCTTCTTGATGAGATTTAACAGCTGGAAGTCAGCAGCCGAGATCTCATATGTAGCCTGAGGCTCGTTCCCTTGAATAACAGGTTCTTTGCCGAACCGACGCCTCGGGGATGATGGGTCTCGCCGATCGCTGTGCCCTTCTGGAAGGCTGCCTTGCGACCCCAGTCGTTCCCGAACATTTCTTCGGTTGGTTACAACCGAGACTTCTTGTTCTTCTTCGATCAGCATATCGTTTGTTCGTTTAGCACCCGCCTTTGGTGGGTTAGTGCTGGCCTTCACCATCGAGCGTGTTGATGTCGGCGTGATGATGGCATTGATGTTGATTTGGATGAGGACTTGTGGCTCGTCACCGCAAGTTGAATAGGAGTCGGTAGAGGTGTGGGTAAGACCTCTAACGATATCCCACAGACGGCGCCAAAGATTGTGGGGGGAAATTTCCGAGCCGCCTTGATCGGGAACCCCGCCCCACAGCCTTGATTGAATGTGGATGGTTTGTAGAGTAAGAGATTAGAAAGTTGAGAATGAGAGAGATGACACGTGGAGTTGTTGTCGAAGTTCGGTCTGACGACCTACGTCTCCGGACGAGAGGTGCCACCTGGTTTCCACTATAATAAATATAAAGGTGGGGAAGCATTCTATCGACAGGCCGAGATAAGCTTTTTACAGTGGGGGTTGCACGAAGCAACTAGAAGAGAATAAAAAGGGGAGAATTGAGCTCTAGCACTTGCTCTGGGATCCTCTCTTCCTCTGATTGAATGACCAACCCCCTTCCTGGATGCCTTGGGGGTCCTTTTATAGCGTAGGCACGTGCCCGATTTGGTAGTGATGACGTGGCGATGATGACGTGACACTGGTTCTGGACCTCCTTGCTGGGCCCTTATTGGGCCGTTGTTCGGGCCCAATAAGGGGGAGGGCTTGATCTGCGAGCCTCGTAGAGTGGGCCCATGAACCCGGGCGGGCTTACCCACTTGGGCCGTTGCGCGGGCCCATGCCGCTCTGATCCGGTCCGGTATAATTTTTGCACCCACACTGTCGGTGCCACTACATACTGACAGGAGTCTATCTGATCGAGGGAGCACGAGGCTCAAGCCTCCTACGGCTAGCCACGTAGTCTCATCCACTCCCTAACACTCAGGTGTACCAGTCTAAGGTTCCTATCTACAAGGTTAATCAATTTAGTCATTTATATGCACTTATATTTTCATCATGATCTATCCTAGGCTTGGGGCCTTGAGGAGAGGCCTACCCAAAAGAATTCAGCTGGAACCATTGCAACTACAACCATAGAAAACTAACTAACCGATAAAAACACTTATTCCAATACAATTACAATGTCTGAAGAGAAAAGACTACAAGATTAACGTACTAAGCAGAAAGGTAACACTGCAACTCTAACTCCACCTCTGGACTCCTACTGCTACTCCTGAGCCTCCGGACCTGCAACTGAGCCTACTCGTGGGAAAGAGTAGCCCCCAATAGGAAATTGGGAGATTAGCCAAATTAATGGCTAGTGACATCCTAATAGTCTTTAATAATAAGAGACAACTAATCTTAATAAATTAAGATAAGATCTATCAGTTCTAGTAGGATCAATGTTTGCCGAATGATACCTAAACCTATCAGTAGTCTATATTCACATGCAATTCCTACTGTCACTAGGTTATCTAACATGAAGTCCATTCAATGTTCTACAGCATTAAAGAATAAATTAAATAAGACGTTCAGATAAAGTCACGAAGTCATCATGTAAACAGTCACACAATTCTAAATTCATATATAGATAAAACACACACTATCAAAATGTGAACCCCGGATATTTTGTTCATCCTGCCCCCGGTCGGGCATTACTATAGGGCCTTTTATTTCGATGTAGAGGGCCAACTCTATCGCCGTGCATCCACTAACACCATGCACTAGTCACCCAGATGATCATAAGGGGTTTCCCGTCTTTCACGGTGGAGCTCTACCGCCCAACTTGCTTTACTATGGGGACTTCAACGCCCCGGGACAGGGTTGCTAGGTCAATCCCTACTCGAGGGCACCTCCTATTGGCTTTACCACAACCCTTGCCCGTGACCCCTAACCTACTTAACTTCGGCTGTACGCGCAAGGTGGTTCACGACCCTTGCGCGCACGGGGTCCCTACCCTCTAACCAGGTAGATTAACACAACACATGGCATTGAATGAACTAAACAGTATTTAATCATTTTCGATGGTTTACACCCGGGTTCCACACTCTCTCATAACCCAGCATTACATAAAAAAAAAACAATACAGCACTCTCACCCGGAAACCCGTATATTAGGGTTGCCACACTCCTCTCAGGAGGGTGGACCCCAATAATTCTTTAATCATTTAATCTATTTTTAAGGGAATACCTATTTATGGTGTCCATGCAAATAATATAATATTTATTATTAAATTAATAACTTTTTATGCATGCGTCGCCGGACTCGCGACTCCGCATGCAAGGCGGGGTCCACTCGACCACATGCGACGACGTCCGGCGGGACCTGCATGCAGCGTCATGGACACCTACCCTTAGTCATTCTCATTTCCCACTATTAAAGACCACGCAAGGGTAGTAGATGTCACCTGGTTGTCGATCACACACGACTCCGGCTTGCTAGTTGCTTCTGATCCGTCTCCGCTGGATCACCACGATCAAGGGGTCTGATAATAACCACAGCTCCGTATCACAACTCTATCGATTAAAACATAAGAATCAACGACGAGGGTTCTATGCCAAGGATAGTCGGGCACCCTCGATAAGGGACCAATATTGAGTCGACAACATGCAAATCTATGCGACTGAAGAACTCGAACCTAAACAACACTAGGCCAATCAAGTAAACAGAATCTAAACCTATTCATCGAATCGGGCTCGAAGAACCCTTTCCGATGGTTCCAGTTTCGCTGGAATCCGACTTCGGTCGAATGGTTTCGGGTCAAACCACGTAGAACCGGTAAAACCGATCGCATGGTTGGTTCACTAGGGTAGAAGAGGTTCTAGGGTTATATTCTGGGTTTGATAGGTGGGACTCAATATTCTGAGCACAATGCCGCTGGTTTCGTCCGAATCCGAGTTCGGACGATGAAACGACGGTCAAACCACGGTACCGCGATAAGATCGGGTCAAAGGATAAAACAGGATATTAAACAGTATAATTACTATACTAAACTATGGCCAATAGGTAGTATTTTCTGAGCCGGTCGAAATGGCGCTGGTTTCGTCCAATTCCGAGTTCGGACGGAGAAATGGCAGTCGAACCAAATTTGACTGGTTCACGGGTCTGGTTCGGGTGAACCAGACCGGTTCAGTGTGTGGGTCGAGTGAGGTCTGCTGGGTCGGGTCGGGTCTGCAGTAGAAAGTCGGGTCGGGTTCAGGGTTAAACAGGTCGGGTCTGGGGGTTAAATAAAACATAGGAAATTACATAACTACCCCCCCACCCAACTCCTTCTTCTCCACGAGAGCCAACCGCGGGTCCAGCGGCGCTGGTTCTTGCGCGCCGGTGGCCGACGGGAGGGGCGGCCTGGAGCGCCGACGAGCGCTCGGCCGGCCTCTCCCGCACCACCCCCACGGAGGAGGCACGGTGGGAGGCGGCCGGAGCGACCGTCGGAGCCCGAAGCTCGGTCGGAGGGGGCTCGCATGGGGTTGCGGCCGGTGGTGGTGCGCTGGGGATCGTCGGGAGGGGCTCGGTTGCGGCGGCGGTGTCCGCCCGTGCGGGCCGCGACAAGAGAGGAGGAAAGGGGTCGCGGAGGACATGGGAGGAGGAGGGACTGACCTGGGGGTGTCGGCGTGTTCGCCGGTGCTCCGGTGAGGGCGGGTCGGGATGCGCCCATCTTCTCCCTCGATCTATTCTCCTTCCCTCTCTCTGCCTCTCGTTCTCTCTCTCTCCGTCCTGTTCTATCTCTCTCTCTTTCTCTCACGTTCTCTCACGTTCTCTCTCTCTCCTCTCATTCTCTCTCTCTATTTTGTTCTCTCACGTTCTCTCTCTCTCTATTTATATACATGGGAATAAGGGAGGAAGGCTGTTGTTTTTGTGGTGAGATAGGCTGGGCGGATAGGGTCGGTTAAGACCTTAGCGGGAGGGGATAAAGATATGAAGATATGGGTTTATCATCCCCAAATCTTACCCGATCATTCCCATCCGAATTTCGGATTTTAAATCACTGGGGAGGGAGGACAAGAGAGCCTAAATTATGCTAGGAGACCGAGAGGCAGGCTCTAGGGCTGGTCGGGCTCGGTCCCGAGTCCTGAACCAGGCTCGGTTGGAATCCGGGTGCGATTCGTCTATCAACCGGGCTGAAAAGAATAATCACTTGTAACTATCAAACCGGAAGTCGGAATAGGACCCGAGAGGATTCGTTGGAAAGATCTCATCAACGCGAACGTGTCAGCACTTGGTACATAATTTTCTGACTTTTGGATCTCCTAAAAAGAAGGAAAGACTCTAAAACTTAAAATAGCAATAACTATTCACCCGAGTGTCGGATCGACCCTAACTCAGGCTCATTGGAAGGTTCTCTCAGAGCCTCATCTAACGTATCTTGTTTCGTTACGATCTGATTACCCGATCTCTTACAAGAAACAAAACAGCTACAACTATCGACCAATTATCGCTTTTCTAGGGTTTACCTGCCGGGCTGCCGAAACTGGCTGCGCATACACATGATCGTTGCACGGAACGCACCATCGCGACATGCTCGAAGTTACGGAGAATGTGAACGTAAAATATCTCATAGGTTTACGATCCATTTATTGGGAAAAAGCCCAAAGAAAAAGTCTGGTTGCAAAAAGACGAAACTAGCCATTGAGGATTTCTATTATTCTCAAATCTAACACCACAGGTGTTACAACCTACACACCATAAAAAAAATTTCGTTCCAAAAATTCAACTACAAAAACCATATATACGAGTCCACTCATCTCTACTACCAAAACAAGAACAATATAACAATGAAAAGTTAACTACAACGAACGCAAACATACTCACTAACACTGCCAATAAGAAAGTCAAGTCACTGCACCAAATCTTACTAAAAGAAAACTCTGATCCTCTACTACTCACAATTCTACTCTCTCTACTAACCTAAACATTATACGAATCGAGTCTCGTAATTATTGGGATAGAAATGAACCTCCAAATTCTCGCATCGATCGCGGATACGAGTTTTGGTTTCCATTTCTCATTCTAAGTATTACGGATTATACCATAATCATGAGTTTTGATCATTAACCCTGCCTAGATAAGGGGCATCATATCCCCCTTATTAGTATCGCCGAGTGGTGTCCTCCTCGGTAGGGTAACTACCAAAACTCATAGATTCAGAAACTTAAAATGCACTCAATTGTCAGTGTCGATATAAAAGGTATATCATTGTATATGAGTGCCCATACACCCATATATAATTTATACTTTTGGTATCGACTCTACAATCATAGCAATGTATACTACACATATGCGCCCATACATATATGCTTAAGTACACATTCTAGAATGATTTGACAAAAGAGATGTCTCCACTAGTACGCCTAACGTGTATCTAATACTAAACTAAAATCCTATAAGATTTCTATGAGACTAACACTTATACTAATCAAACTACCAATACTGCTCAAGGGACTAACGAACAAATGCCCAAAAAAATCTATTCCTTAAGTGGGTCCAAACTAAATAGCTACACTCTGACAATAGATAGTCATCTCAAAGGCACAATCCAAGGCATGGGGACCGATTCTAAATCAGAACTATTATGAGTTGGCTGAAGAAACTACCTACTAGAAAACTAATGGCCTACTAATATCGACTGAGCAGATCGATACCAAGTACTAAATTCTACCCTAAACTAATCATCGAGATAGTTAGACGGAAATCTCGCAACCATACAAAAATAAGAAAAAAGGACCCAAGATAAATAGAGACAACTTAGAAAAAATGACAACCGAGAAAACTATCATAATCTCAACATTCTGAGAACTAAAAGCAATCACTCAAAAGAAACTAAAGCAAACAAAAGTTACTAGAATCGAATAATAATTAGATACAAAGCGGGGTGAATCAGCAGAATAATGATCATTCTTAAGAGTCCAAGTGATAAGGTATTCCCAAATTTTATAAACATAGGCAGTCCTTTTGACGTTGTCGCTAACATCTTTTTAGTACTCAAATATCTCAATTCTATCTTAACGTCACTGTCATCTAGCCAGTGCGCTCTCTCCCGCGAGTTCCAATAAGAACTACGAAACAAACTGCCAAAGCAAAACGAAACGGCTACAACTATCATGGAAAACAAAACGGCTACAACTATCGACCAATTATCGTTTTTCTAGGGTTTACCTGCCGGGCTGCCGAAACTGGCTACGCATACACATGATCGTTGCACGGAACGCACCATCGTGACATGCTCGAAGTTACGGAGAATGTGAACGTAAAACATCTCATAGGTTTACGATCCATTTATTGGGAAAAAGCCCAAAGAAAAAGTCTGGCTGCAAAAAGACGAAACTAGCCATTGAGGATTTCTATTATTCTCAAATCTAACACCACAGGTGTTACAACCTACACACCTTAAAAAAAATTTCGTCCCGAAAATTCAACTACAAAAACCATATATACGAGTCCACTCACCTCTACTACCAAAACAAGAACATTATAGCAATGAAAAGTTACCTATAACGAGTACGAAGATCCTCACTAACACTGCCAACAAGAAAGCCAAGTCACTTTACCAAATCTTACTAAAAGAAAACCTTGATCCTCTACTATTCACAATTCTACTCTCTACTAATCTAAACATTATACGAATCGACTCTCATAATTATTAGGATATAAATGAACCTCCAAATTCTCGCATCGATCGCGAATACGAGTTTTGGTTTCCCTTTCTCATTCTAAACATTACGGATTAGACCAAAATCATGAGTTCTGATCATTAACCCTGCCTTGATATGGGGCATCATATCCCCCTTATTAGTACCGCCGAGGGTGTCCTCCTCGGTAGGGTAACTACCAAAACTCATAGATTCAGAAACTTAAAATGCACTCAATTGTCAGTACCGATATAAAAGGTATATCAATGTATACGAGCGCCCATACCCCCATATATAATTTATACTTTTGGTATAGACTCTACAATCATAGCAATGTATACTACACATATGAGCCCATACATATATGCTTAAGTATACATTCCAGAATGATTTGACAAAAGAGATATCTTAACTAGTACGCCTAACGTGTATCTCATACTAAACTAAAATCCTATAAGATTCCTATGAGACCAACACCTACACTAACCGAACTACCAATACTACTCAAGGAACTAAAGAACAAATGCCCGAAAAATCTATTTCTCAAGTGGGTCCAAACTAGATAGCTACCCTCTGACAATAGATAGTCATTCCATTGGCTCACTACAAGATGAGGGATCGATTCTAAACCAGAACTATTATGAGTTGGCTGAAGAAACTACCTACTAGAAAACTAATGGCCAGCTAATATCGACTGAGCAGATCGATACCAAGTACTAAATTCTATCCTAAACTAATCATCGAGATAGTTAGACGGAAACCTCGCAACCATACAAAAATAAGAATAAAGGACCCGAGACAAATAGAGACAACTTAGAAAAATGACAACTGAGGAAACTAACATAATCTTAACATTCTGAGAACTAAAGGCAATTACTCAAAAGGAACTGAAGCAAACAGAAGTTACTAGAATTGAATAATAATTAGAAACAAAGCGGGGTGAATCGGAAAAATAATGATCATTCTTAAGATTCCAACTGATAAGATATTCCCAAATTTATAAACGTAGGTAATCCATTTGACATCGTCGCTAACATCTTTTTAGTACTCCATTATCTCAATTCGATCTTAACGTCACTGTCATCTAGCCAGTGCGCTCTCTCCCGCGAGTTCCAATAAGAACTGCGAAACCAACCGCCAAAGCCTCCGAAGAGTCAGTGTGTAGCCATAGTATGTCCTCTACCGGACAATCATCATCCACCGCCAAAGTTCCTTAGGAACAGTGTGTACTCTTTCGCAAGAGTCACTATCAAGGTATCCCGTAATCTACTAACCATGGAAAATTCGAACGACCACCTAAGATTTCTATCTCCTGGTGTACTTCTTGAAACCACTATCCCCAAGAGTTATCATCATTACTCATAGGATCCATTAAAAAAAAACATAGAAGCTCTACACCAAGCTAATTATAACCCACGATACACCAGAGAGATTTAACAAGAAAACCAATTTAATTATTACATCTATATCGAGATAATGGATAATCCTAAAAACACCAACTAGGTCTCTAGTACCAATGGTCAACAAGAATCAAGGAATCCTAAAACACCAACTAAGTCTCTAGTACTAAGGGTCAACGAAGATCAAAGGATCCTAAATACTGACTAGGTCTCTAAATACTAAGGGTCAACAAAGATCAAGGAATCATAAAACACCGACTAGGTTTCTAGCGCTTAGGGTCAACGAAAAACAACAAAACCAATATAAAGGACAACCTCACAACCATGCCAGATAAACCATCAAGGATATACATCCTTCCAGATATATAATCAAATACATTCATTCCAAAACCAATCAACCAAAATACTAACTAGAGTTGAATATCTAGTCCTTGGTCAGCTCCTTACCACTAGAAAGTTCAAGAGAATCCATATTAGAAGACTCCCAACCTATACTCTGATATAGACTCAAATACTATGCTTCTGCCTAGAGATCAAGAAACACTACCCTTGGTTAAGATGTTCCATGTGGCTCCTTCTTAAGAACTATCACCCGAGTTACAACGACTAACTCTAAACCTAAACATTATAGCACCTCAGAGTTCAAATACAATCATACTCACACGACATATAGATTGATTCACGATTCTCGATCAATCAAAAACTCAATCATAGACAGTTCTTAGTTACAGATCAATTCCTCAAACAAAACCAGTTCTCCAAGTATGATTAACCCTAGGTCCTTATCCTTAGAACTACTCGCTATACCACCACTAGCTACTACGAGAATTCTATCGACTCACTATCTATACAATCTCTAGAAAACATTCTAACACCACTAGAGTCTAAACTTTCTGAAGAAAGAATCGCAAGACACGAACCACATCCTAACAAAACCCCTAGGAATATATCCCTAAGCTCTGATACCAAAACTCGTATCCGCGATCGATGCGAGAATTTGGAGGTTCATTTCTATCCCAATAATTACGAGACACGATTCGGATAATGTTTAGGTTAGTAGAGAGAGTAGAATTGTGAGTAGTAGAGGATCAGGGTTTTCTTTTAGTAAGATTTGGTGCAGTGACTTGACTTTCTTATTGGCAGTGTAGTGAGTATGTTTGAGCTCGTTGTAGTTAACTTTTCATTGTTATATTGTTCTTGTTTTAGTAGTAGAGATAAGTGGACTCGTATATATGGTTTTTGTAGTTGAATTTTTGGGACGAAATTTTTTTTAAGGTGTGTAGGTTGTAACACCTGTGGTGTTAGATTTGAGAATAATAGAATCCTCAATGGCTAGTTTCGTCTTTTTTCAGCCAGACTTTTTCTTTGGGCTTTTTCCCAATAAATGGATCGTAAACCTATGAGATGTTTTACGTTCACATTCTCCGTAACTTCGAGCATGTCACGATGGTGCATTCCGTGCAACGATCATGTGTATGCGCAGCCAGTTTCGGCAGCCCGGCAGGTAAACCCTAGAAAAGCGATAATTGGTCGATAGTTGTAGGTGTTTTGTTTCTTGCGAGAGATCAGGTGATCGGATCGTAACAAAACAAGATACGTTAGATGAGGCTTTGAGAGAGCCTTCCAATGAGCCTGAGTTAGGGTTGATCTGACACTCGGGTAAATAGTTATTACTATTTTGAGTTTTGGAGTCTTTCCTTCTTTTCGGGAGATCCAGAAGTCAGAAAATTATGTACCAAGCACTAACGCGTTCGCGTTGTCGAGACCTTTCCAACGAATTCTCTCGGGCCCTATTCCGACTTCCGGTTTGATAGTTACAAGTGATTATTCTTTTCAGCTCGGTTGATGGACGAATCGCACCCGGATTCCAACCGAGCCTGGTTCAGGGCTCGGGACCGAGCCCGACTAGCCCTAGAGCCTACCTCCTGGTCTCCTAGAATAATTTAAGGTCTCTTGACCTCCCTCCCCATTTATTTAAAATCCAAAATTCGGATGGGAATAATCGGACAGGATTGGGATGATATATCGATCCCTATCTTTTTTTCCTTATCTCTTCGCCTTAACCGACTCTATCCCCCCAACCCTTATCACCACAGCCGTACTTTTTCCCGTGATTATAAATAGAGATAGAGAGAGAACGATAGGAGAGAGAGAGAACGGGAGAGAAAGAGAGAGAGAACGGGAGAGATAGAGAGAGAGAGAACGAGAGGAAGGGAGAGCGAACGGGATGCAAAGGGAGAGAGAACAGGATGCAGAGAGAGAGAGAGAGAGAGAGAGAGAGAGAGAGAGAGAGCCGGAGACGGAGAAGGAGGAGGGATCGAGGGAGATGGAGCACCGACCCGCCCCTCGCCGGAACCCCGGCGAGCACGCCGAGACACCCCCGCAGGTCAGCCCCCTCTCACCCTCCCATCCTCCTCCGTGACCCAACCCGCGACCCCCTTCCTCCTCTCTTGCCGCGGCCCGCACGGGCAATGCTTGCCGCCGCAACCGAGCCCCTCCCCGGCGACCACCGATCTCCAAACCCCATGCGAGCCCCCGCTCCGTCCGAGCCCTTGGGAGTCCGACGGCCGCTCCGGCCGCCTCCCACCGCGCCTCCTCCGTGGGGGTGGTGCGGGAGAGGCCGGCTGATCGCTCGTCGGCGCTCCAGGCCGCCCCTCCAGTCGGCCGCCGTCGCGCAGGAACCCCCCCACGGCTGGACGTCTCGTGGAGAAGAAGGAGATGGGGGGGGTAGAGTTGTAATTTCCATGTTATTTATTTAACCCCAGAACCCGACCCGAGATTGCATTACACCCAGACCCGACCCGTTTAACCCCGACCCGACCCAACAGACCTGACCCAACCCATGTAGTGAACCGGTCTGGTTCACCTGAACCAGACCCGTGAACCAGTGAATTTTGGTTCGACTGCCATTTCTTCGTCTGAACTCGGAATTGGACGAAACTAGCGCCATTTTGACCGGCTCGGAAATTCCTACCTGTTGGCTATATTTTATCATAGTAATTATACTGTTTAATATCCTGTTTTATCCTTTGACCCGATCTTATTATGGTACCGTGGTTTGACCGCCGTTTCATCGTCCGAACTCGGATTCGGACGAAACCAGCGGCATTGTGCTCAGAATATTGAGTCCCACCTATTAAACCTAGAAGATAACCCTAGAACCCCTTCTACCCTAGCAATCCAGCCATGCGATCGATTTTATCGGTTCTACGTGGTTTGACCCGAAACCATCCGACCGAAGTCGGATTCCAGCAAAACTGGAACCATTGGAAAGGGTTCTTCGAGCCCGATTCGATGAGTAGGTTTAGCTTCTATTTACTTGATTGACCTAGTATTGTTTAGGATCGAGTTCTTCAGTCGCACGAATTTGCATGCTGTCGACTCAATATTGGTCCCCTATCGAGGGTGCCCGACTATCCTTGGCATAGAACCCTCATCGTTGATTCTTATGTTTTAATCGATAGAGTTGTGATGCGGAGCTATGGTTATTATCAGACCTTGATCGTGGTGATCCAGCGGAGATAGATCAGAGGCAACTAGCCGGAGTCGTGTGCGATCGACAACCAAGTGACATCTACTACCCTTGCGTGGTCTTTAATAGTGGGAAATGAGAATGACTAAGGGTAGGTGTCCATGACACTGCATGCGGGCCCCGCCGGGCATCGTCGCATGTGGTCAAGTGGACCCCGCCTTGCATGTGGAGTCGCGAGTCCGGCGACGCATGCTTAAAATATTAATAGAATAATAATAATGATTGCTTTTGATTGTATGGACACCGTAATTAGGATTCCCTTAAATTAAATAATAAATTGAATAACTAATAATTATCGGGACCCACCCTCCTGAGAGGAGTATGGCAATCCTAGCACACGGGTCACTGGGATGAGTGTCTTACTTTATTGATTTATTATGTCGCATGGGTTGCGAGAGCAGTACGGGACCAGGGGTAATTTGTTGGAAATTGTTAAACATTAAATAGACTTTTTGTAGCTTCATTGTATATATTGAAATATGTTATATGCGAATCTACCTGGTTAGAAGGTAGGGACCCCATGCGCTCAAGGGTCGTGAACCATCATGCGCGTACAGCCGAAGTTAAGTAGGTTAGGGGTCACGGGCAAGGGTTGTGGTAAAGCCAATAGGAGGTGCCCTCGAGTAGGGATTGACCTAGCAACCCTGTCCCGGGGAGTTGAAGTCCCTATAGTAAAGCAAGTTGGGCGGTAGAGCTCCACCGTGAAAAACGGGAAACCCCTTATGATCATCTGGGTGACTAGTGCATGGTGTTGGTGGATGCACGACGAGAGAGTTGGCCCTCTACATCGAAATAAAAGGCCCTATAATAATGCCCGACCGGGGGCAGGATGAACAAAATATCCGGGGTTCACATTTTGATAGTGTGTGTTTTATCTATATATGAAGTTTAGAATTGAGTGACTGTTTACATGATGACTTCGTGACTTTATATGAACGTCTTATTTAAATTTGTTCTTTAATGCTGTAGAACATTGAATGGACTTCATGTTAGATAACCTAGTGACAGTAGAAATTGCATGTGAATATAGACTACTGATAGGTTTAGGTATCATTTTGCAAATTTTGATTCTACTAGAACTGATAGATCTTATCTTAATTTATTAAGATTAGTTGTCTCATATTATTAAAGACTATTAGGATGTCACTAGCCATTAATTTGGCTAATCTCCCAATTTCCTATTGGGGGCTACTCTTTCCCACGAGTAGGCTCAGTTGCAGGTCCAGAGGCTCAGGAGTAGCAGTAGGATTCCAGAGACGGAGTTAGAGTTGCAGTGTTACCTTTCTGCTTAGTACGTTAATCTTGTAGTCTTTTCTCTTCAGACATTGTAATTGTATTGGAATAAGAGTTCTTATTAGTTAGTCAGTATTCTATGGTTGTAGTTGCAATGGTTCCAGCTGAATTCTTTTGGGTAGGCCTCTCCTCAAGGCCCTAAGCTTAGGATAGATCATGATGAAAATATAAGTGCATATAAATGACTAAATTGATTAACCCTGTAGATAGGAACCCTATACTGGTGCACCTGAGTGTTAGGGAGTGGATGAGACTACGTGGCTAGCCGTAGGAGGCTTGAGCCTCGTGCTCCCTCAGATAGACTCCTGTCAGTATGTAGTGGCACCGACAGATCACTCATACTGAGAGGATATGACTTTTGAAGGTTGAGTTTAACTAGATAATATCTTCTCTCTGTTGATAATTTCTCTTTCTTTGCTTTTTAATAAAAATATTTTTCAAAAAATCAAATTTAAAAGATTCCCCTCTTGTTTCTCCCTCCTTTTTGTTTTTCATATTAGAGAGCGTAGAAGCCCTGTGAGAACCCAAATTGGTGTAATTAATTGACCAAACCCAAAATCCCATCCTTTTCTCATTTCACACCCCAGGGATCGGTCTTCAGATTTCTGGGGCGTCATAGCTGCTCTGATACCAGCTGTCACGCCCCAGAAATCTGAAGACCGATCCCTAGGGTGTGAAATGAGAAAAAGATGGGATTTTGGGTCTGGTCAATTGATTACACCAATTTGGGTTCTCACAGGGCTTCTTCTACGCTCTCTAATATGAAAAACAAGGAGGAGGGAGAAACAAAAGGGGAATCTTTTAAATTTGATTTCTCGAAAACATTTTTTATTTAAAAAGCAGAGAAAGAGAAATGTCAATAGAGAGAAGACATTATCTAGTCAAGCTCAACCTTCAAAAGTTATATCCTCTCAGTATGAGTGACCTGTCGGTGCCACTACATACTGACAGGAGTCTATCTGAGGGAGCACGAGGCTCAAGCCTCCTACGGCTAGCCACGTAGTCTTATCCACTCCCTAACACTCAGGTGTACCAGTCTAAGGTTCCTATCTACAAGGTTAATCAATTTAGTCATTTATATGCACTTATATTTTCATCATGATCTATCCTAGGCTTGGGGCCTTGAGGAGAGGCCTACCCAAAAGAATTCAGCTGGAACCATTGCAACTACAACTATAGAATACTAACTAATCGATAAAAACACTTATTCCAATACAATTACAATGTCTGAAGAGAAAAGACTACAAGATTAACGTACTAAGCAGAAAGGTAACACTGTAACTCTAACTCCACCTCTGGACTCCTACTGCTACTCCTGAGCCTCCGGACCTGCAACTGAGCCTACTCGTGGGAAAGAGTAGCCCCCAATAGGAAATTGAGAGATTAGCCAAATTAATGGCTAGTGACATCCTAATAGTCTTTAACAATATGAGACAACTAATCTTAATAAATTAAGATAAGATCTATCAGTTCTAGTAGGATCAATGTTTGCCGAATGATACCTAAACCTATCAGTAGTCTATATTCACATGCAATTCCTACTGTCACTAGGTTAGCTAACATGAAGTCCATTCAATGTTCTACAGCATTAAAAAATAAATTAAATAAGACGTTCAGATAAAGTCATGAAGTCATCATGTAAACAGTCACACAATTCTAAATTTATATATAGATAAAACACACACTATCAAAATGTGAACCCCGGATATTTTGTTCATCCTGCCCCCGGTCGGGCATTACTATAGGGCCTTTTATTTCGATGTAGAGGGCCAACTCTCTCGCCGTGTATCCACCAACACCATGCACTAGTCACCCAGATGATCATAAGGGGTTTCCCGTCTTTCACGGTGGAGCTCTACCGCCCAACTTGCTTTACTATGGGGATTTCAACGCCCCGGGACAGTGTTGCTAGGCCAATCCCTACTCGAGGGCACCTCCTATTGGCTTTACCACAACCCTTGCCCGTGACCCCTAACCTACTTAACTTCGGCTGTACGCGCAAGGTGGTTCACGACCCTTGCGCGCACGGGGTCCCTACCCTCTAACCAGGTAGATTAACACAACACATGGCATTGAATGAACTAAACAGTATTTAATCATTTTCGATGGTTTACACCCGGGTTCCTCACTCTCTCATAACCCAGCATTACATAAAAAAAAACAATACAGCACTCTCACCCGGAAACCCGTATATTAGGGTTGCCACACTCCTCTCAGGAGGGTGGACCCCAATAATTCTTTAATCATTTAATCTATTTTTAAGAGAATACCTATTTATGGTGTCTATACAAACAATATAATATTTATTATTAAATTAATAACTTTTTATGCATGCGTCGCCGGACTCGCGACTCCGCATGCAAGGCGGGGTCCACTCGACCACATGCGACGACGTCCGGCGGGACCCGCATGCAGCGTCATAGACACCTACCCTTAGTCATTCTCATTTCCCACTATTAAAGACCACGCAAGGGTAGTAGATGTCACCTGGTTGTCGATCACACACGACTCCGGCTTGCTAGTTGCTTCTGATCCGTCTCCGCTGGATCACCACGATCAAGGTCTGATAATAACCACAGCTCCGTATCACAACTCTATCGATTAAAACATAAGAATCAACGACGAGGGTTCTATGCCAAGGATAGTCGGGCACCCTCGATAAGGGACCAACATTGAGTCGACAGTACGCAAATCCGTGCGACTGAAGAACTCGAACCTAAACAATACTAGGCCAATCAAGTAAACAGAAGCTAAACCTACTCATCGAATCAGGCTCGAAGAACCCTTTCCGATGGTTCCACTTTCACTGGAATCCGACTTCGGTCGAATGGTTTCGGGTCAAACCACGTAGAACCGGTAAAACCGATCACATGGTTGGTCACTAGGGTAGAAGAGGTTCTAGGGTTATATTCTGGGTTTGATAGGTGGGACTCAATATTCTGAGCACAATGCCGCTGGTTTCGTCAGAATCCGAGTTCGGACGATGAAACGATGGTCAAACCACGGTACCGCGATAAGATCGGGTCAAAGGATAAAACAGGATATTAAACAGTATAATTACTATACTAAACTATGGCCAACAGGTAGTATTTTCTGAGCCGGTCGAAATGGCACTGGTTTTGTCCAATTCCGAGTTCGGACGGAGAAATGGCAATCGAACCAAATTTGACTGGTTCACGGGTCTGGTTCGGGTGAACCAGACCGGTTCAGTGTGTAGGTCGGGTGAGGTCTGCTGGGTCGGGTCAGGTCTGCAGTAGAAAGTAGGGTCGGGTTCAGGGTTAAACAGGTCGGGTCTGGGGGTTAAATAAAACATGGGAAATTACATAACTACCCCCCCACCCAACTCCTTCTTCTCCACGAGAGCCAACCGCGGGTCCAGCGGCGCTGGTTCTTGCGCGCCGGCGACCGACGGGAGGGGCGGCCTGGAGCGCCGGCGAGCGCTCGGCCGGCCTCTCCCGCACCACCCCCACGGAGGAGGCGTGGTGTGAGGCGGCCGGAGCGGGCGTCGGAGCCCGAAGCTCGGCCGGAGGGGGCTCGCATGTGGTTGCGGCCGGAGGGGGCTCGCATGGGGTTGCGGCCGGTGGTGGTGCGTCGGGGATCGTCGGGAGGGGCTCGGTTGCGGCGGCGGTGTCCGCCCGTGCGGGCCGCGACAAGAGAGAAGGAAAGGGGTCGCGGAGGAGATGGGAGGAGGAGGGGCTGACCTGGGGGTATCGGCGTGCTCGCCGGTGCTCCGGTGAGGGCGGGTCGGGATGCGCCCATCTTCTCCCTTGATCTATTCTCCTTCCCTCTCTCTGCCTCTTGTTCTCTCTCTCTCTCCGTCCTGTTCTATCTCTCTCTCTTTCTCTCACGTTCTCTCTCTCTTCCTCTCATTCTCTCTCTCTATTTTGTTCTCTCACGTTCTCTCTCTCTCTCTCTCTCTCTCTCTCTCTCTCTATTTATATACACGGGAATAAGGGAGGAAGGCTGTTGTTTTTGTGGTGAGATAGGCTGGGCGGATAGGGTCGGTTAAGACCTTAGCGGGAGGGGATAAAGATATGAAGATATGGGTTTATCATCCCCAAATCTTACCCGATCATTCCCATCCGAATTTCGGATTTTAAATCACTGGGGAGGGAGGTCAAGAGAGCCTAAATTATGCTAGGAGACCGGGAGGCAGGCTCTAGGGCTGGTCGGGCTCAGTCCCGAGCCCTGAACCGGGCTCGGTTGGAATCCGGGTACGATTCGTCCATCAACCGGGCTGAAAATAATAATCACTTGTAACTATCAAACCGGAAGTCGGAATAGGGCCTGAGAGGATTCGTTGGAAAGATCTCGTCAACGCAAACATGTCAGCACTTGGTACATAATTTTCTGACTTTTGGATCTCCTGAAAAGAAGAAAAGACTCCAAAACTTAAAATAGCAATAACTATTCACCCGGGTGTAAGATCGACCCTAACTCAGGCTCATTGGAAGGCTCTCTCAGAGCCTCATCTAACGTATCTTGTTTCGTTACGATCCGATCACCCAATCTCTTGCAAGAAATAAAACAGCTACAACTATCGACCAATTATCGCTTTTCTAGGGTTTACCTGCCGGGCTACCGAAACTGGCTGCGCATACACATGATCGTTGCACGGAACGCACCATCGCGACATGCTCGAAGTTACGGAGAATGTGAACGTAAAACATCTCATAGGTTTACGATCCATTTATTGGGAAAAAGCCCAAAGAAAAAGTCTGGCTGCAAAAAGACGAAACTAGCCATTGAGGATTTCTATTATTCTCAAATCTAACACCACAAGTGTTATAGCTACGTAGCCTCTCGCTCGACCCTCTCGTCACATTGAAGTCTCCAGCAATCACCCAAGGCCCAGTGAAGTTAACCCGGAGTAGGGACAGCTCCGTCTAGAAATCATCCCCTCTGCTATGGTCTGTCGGGCCGTAAACGGTAGACAGCATCCACACCTCTCCGTCTAATCTGTTCTGAAAAATAAGGGAGAGAGAGAAAACTCCAACGTTCGTACTTCTCAGCAAAAGTAGATCGTCATTGTACCCCACCAGAATACCACCTGACGCTCCCGTCTAGTCCTTCGCCTCCCACTTCGCAACCTTCTTAGTGCTGAGGGAGTGGAAGAAATGGCTCGTCGGATTCTCCCGCTTAGACTCCTGAAAATAGATGATGTCTACATCATGAATGGAAGCAAAAGAACTGGCGGCCCGTCTTTTCTCCGACTTTCCTAACCCTCTCACATTCCAAGAAAGAATCTTCATAAGCAAAACAAACAACTCCACAGACACCTCCGGGACCACTCCTCAGGAGGATGCGGCTAGTCTAGCCCGCTTAATTCTCCTCCATGGCTCTGAGAGAATCAAGAAAGAAACGCACACCTTTCAGTTCTGGAGTAGTTATGAACCCACATTTCTTAGCAATGTCAAGATCTGGCTAGGCCAAATTGTTAAATTGATGAAAAGATGTTAGTGGCCTAAACCCACTGGGTCTCAATCAGTGTGATCAAATTGAGATGCGTTCAAGTTATAGGTTGGGTGGGAATGTGTATCCCCTGAAACTGTGTACGGTTCCTCCTTCGATTGGTTTATACTTTGACACAAAACATTTATCGAATATGTATAAAGTTTAGTCCTTGGTATGAGCTTATTTTGTGAGCGTTGCATGCTTCTACACAAACCCCTGAAGACGTCGAAGATATAGTTCACAAGCATTTGTTCCGAAGCATACCAGTGCCGTGCAGAGTTCGCTCAGGTATATCATTGCGTTTATACACACTTTCATTGGACTATGATGATGTTTTTGTTTTAGCCTACGTATGTGCGTATTTCTATATTTCGGAGTTTGCATCGAGTTTTGGATTGAGTTCCTAGTTTGCATGCATCAAGTTTCCGTGGAGTCCTATTCTGTATAGGAGTGTGTATCCCCAATCGACTCGGTCTCCTTGTTGGGTTAGGAGACTAGTTGACCATCTATATAAAGAGGAGACGTCTCACTGTTGTGCCATATGTTGTGAGCCCCTATCATTTGGCTTCGGAGAACAAGGGTGTACATAGGTTCCTCTCATGGCTCTTCCTCGCCTGATACGTGAGTGCTCGTGATCGTCGTCTATAGGTACACGCTCTCCCTAGCCTCTCAAGAATTGTTTTGTATTGACCGCCTAGATCTTTTCCGCATCGACGTGGTTTTGTCTAGCAATGTTTGGCATCAAAATTTGATGCGAGTGAACATCTTGGATGTCGTCATATGCCCACAAAAGATTGCCGTTCTGTACAAATGCATAAAATACTTTCAATTAATTATCACAAATTGTCGATCTATATTTGTTCTTATGTATAAAGGACTCTTTGTAGCTGTCTCTATGGGGGTAATATAAGGGGGTGTTTGGCATCATCCCGGAACAGCCTATTTCCATTCCGAATCTCCTGATTTGAAATTAACGGTTAATAATTTTTCCGGTTGAATGAAGAACTTGGGAATTAAGAAATCTCCCTCATGTTGTTTCTGTACCAATAGGAGATCTGGACCAACAAATTGCATTGAAAATAGTAATTGACGATAATAACCCCTTCTGGAAGAGGATTAAGGGGAACAACTGTTCCACATACCAAACACCCCCTAATATTCTTCAAACAAAAAAAAATCGACTTGGTAGGATGTCGGCATGAGTTGTTCATTACAAATCCTTAGAGAATATACGTTAAACATGTAAGAAATTGTTTGGAACTAATTGATGACGTGGCATCTTGAGAGGTTTCAATATGTGATGACGTGTTTATAATATCCTTATATACAATTTTTTGTTTAAAATAGAGTTATCCTTGACATTATGCCCACATCCAAGCACCTGGCAGGGAAGAACATTAGCAGACATCATGCCCCTCATTGTCGAATGATCTATCCTTGACATTATGCCTCATTATCAAAAAAATCTATTTTTTCAGCGAGATAATCACTTACCAATATTAAAAATGGCCGATTTTATTTCTCAAAAAAAAAAAGAGGCCGATTATATATATATATATATATATATATATATATATATATATATATATATATATATATATATATATATATATATATATATATACAGAGAGAAAGAGAGAGAGAGGATTCGGGGTATAGGCTGGCGGCCTATTTCAACGAAATGGGCAGCCACCCATTTGACACCATTAGGAGTCTTAGAATTTGCTGATTTTTTGTGAGCATATGCATCTTACCTTAGATAGCACACCCACAAAAAATCAGCACATTCTAAAACTTTTAGGGGCATCAAATGTTACATTTCAGATTAACAGTTACAACGGACGTTCGATAAAACTTTTAACATTTGAAGCCCCTAGGAGTCTTAGAATGTGCCAATTTTTTGTGAGTGTTCTATCTACGATAAGGTGCTTATGCTCACAAAAAATCAGCACATTCTAAAACTCCTAAGGGCTTCAAATAGGTGGCTGCTCATTTCGTCAAAATGGGCTGGCAGCTCATTTCCCGTTTCCTCTCTCTTTCTCTCTCTCTCTCTCTCTCTCTCTCTCTCTCTCTCTCTCTCTCTCTCTATATATATATATATATATATATATATATATATATATATATATATATATATATATATATATATATATATATATATATATATATATATATATATATATATATATATATATATATATAATCTAGTTGTTCTCCTAAGGAACGTCCCCTATCCATATCTTAGAGGACAAAATTTTTTGAGGGACCTAGAGATTTCATAATTTGCTCAGGTTTAGTGAGGATGATCACCTTGTTATAAATAGGACCCCCACCAAAAATCATCAAAATACAAAACCTCTAGATCCCTCAAATGTACTATTCAATTTAACGGTTAAAATGGATGATCGATAATAAATAGCATATTTAAGGAACCTAGAGGTTCTGTAATTTGTTGATTCTTGGTAGGGGTCCTATCTATAACAAGGTGATCATCCTCACAAAAATCAGCAAATTATGAAAGCTCTAGGTCTCCCAATTTTTTTTTGTCTCCCAAGATAAGGATGGGGGACGTCCCTTAGGAGAACTGGACTGTATATATGTATATATATAAAGGGGCTTGTTAGGATGTGGTGTCGCACTGCAGTCATCTGATGCACCGCTGCGTGCATCGCACACATGCAGCAGGTGCATCAGACGGCTGCGGTGTGACATCGGACACACCGCACGCTGTATTTTATCATTCCTCTCCCTCTCTCTCTCTATATATATATATATATATACATATATATATATATACATATATATATATATATATATATATATATATATATATATATATATATATATATATATATATAGAGAGAGAGAGAGAGAGAGAGAGAGAGAGGAATGTTACAGTGAGCTGTGAGCTATGGGTGGAGAAAATGAGCTGCCCTTATTTTGATCCTTTTAGGAGTTTTGGAATTTGATGAAATTTGGTGAGGGTGTTATCTAGGATAAGATGATCATCCTCACCAATTTTCAACAAATTCTAAAGCTTCTAGGTCATCAAATAGTATAAGCAAATTAACGATGACTACGGACGGTAGATAATGCTTCTACCATTTGATGACCCTAGAAGTTTTGGAATTTGATGAAAATTGGTGAGGATGATCATCATATCCTAGATAACACCCTTAGTAAATTTCATCAAATTTCAAAACTCCTAGGGGGATCAAAATGAGGGCAGCTCATTTTCTCCACCCGTAGCTCACAGCTCAACGTAACAGCCCTCATATATATATATATATATATATATATATATATATATATATATATATATATATATATATATATATATATATATATATATATATATATATATATATATATATATATATATATATATATATATATATATATATATATATATATATATATATATATATATATATATATATATATATATATATATATATATATATATAGGGGCATGCTATGCTGCGGCATGCGGTACGTGCGGCACCTTACCGCAGCCGTCTGATGCACGCGCAGCGTGCATCGCATGCACGCGCAGCGTGCATCAGACGGCTGCGGTATGGTGCCGCACTTACCGCATGCCGCATTCTAGCATTTCTCTCTCTCTCTCTCTCTCTCTCTCTCTCTATATATATATATATATATATATATATATATATATATATATATATATATATATATATATATATATATATATATATATATATATATATATATATATATATATATATATATATATATATATATATATATATATATATATATATATATATATATATATATATATATACTAGTAAAGCCCGTGCCTGTCGGCACGCAAAAGATTTTAAGGGCAACAAAAATATTTTGAGGGCGTGATAAAATTTTGAGGAAAGAGGCAATATTTTAAAGGTGGCAATAATAATTTAAAAGTGATGATATTTTTAAGCGAGAGAATAATATTTCGAGGGTGATAATAATATTTTTTGAGCGAAAATAACAATAGTAATATTTGATTAGTCTATATATGAATGCCCGTGCCTGTCGGCACTGCAACGGCCATCTTCGGCGGCAAAACACATTCGGACCGCCTTTAGCGGCAACACAACCCTTGGGCATCGCCACCCTCACTCCCACCGTCCTCTTCAGTGAACACACTTGGCCACTTTCTGCAATAAAATCACTCGATGGGAACGAACAAAAATATTATTTTAAATTTGAAACCCACACAAAAAAAGAAGGGATTCATTTAATACAATAATAATGGTGAGAGAGAGAGAGGATATCGTGGCCTTCACGTTTAGTGCTAAACAATACATGCTCACAGTACTGGAGTACATTGGCACATTCAGTCACCACACATTTGCTCAGTTAGTAATTGTGTATTAAAAAGCTAGGCACAATAATCTCATAATTTCACATTCCTACAAATAAACCATAAATTGAAGGAAAAAAATAAAGCTCCGAAAATATGCCGCGAAAATCTCACATCCTACCAATAACCTAGTTTCCCAGATGTTTCTTACAACAAAATTAGGATCTAACCAATTCCAAGTGATACAGCTACTACCTAAACTCGCCAACCTTTGCTCCTATCATCCTACAATTCCATGATCAAAAGGATTAGGGAAGAGTAAAAAAAATTTAACCCAAGCATTTTTGGTCATAAGACGGTCAGATGATGAAACTATTTAATATGTGACATTGTAAATGATATATCGATAAGAATGCAGGAACTTGAAATTTATCCAAATATCTCCAATATAATTGAGGGAGAATGTACATATACAGCACATAGAGCAGGTTCGACACAATACAAATCAGCTTCAGTCACACAACAATAGTAGCTTCTAAGCCTAGATTGGATGTACAAACGAAAAATCGGTTGCATGGGGCCTGTATACTTGTGCGAATGCCGGGATAGCTGTGATGAACCTTTATGCCGCATCATGTAGTCACTTCGCCCCCCCTTCTATAGTTTCAGATGCTATGCTTGTCCCTGCCATCGTTGCTTTAGACGCAGCTAGTAGTGGTACCACCCATTGTGGGCACTCCCGCCCGGGTTCGATTCCCATGTTGCGAAAACTCTTCGTGCAAAGACCCGTGCTTCAGTACAAATGAATGTTGGATTGGCTGCTCGACCTCAGCTCGCTTCCCTGTTGATTGCTCTGCACCTCTTATTACTGCCATTTGGATTTCAAATCATGGA
>OX393552.1:62919522-62922022 GCA_947650365.1 Chamaelirium japonicum
ACACTAGATCGCGTGTTAGCACTTCCCTATATATATATATATATATATATATATATATATATATATATATATATATATATATATATATATATATATATATATATATATATATATATATATATATATATATATATATATATATATATATATATATATATATATATATATATATATATATATATATATATATATATATATATATATATATATATATATATATATCCGATTCCCATCGATCGGACAGATGGGAATCGAATTAACACACAATTGGTTCGGTTCGATTCCCATCCGTCCGATCGATGGGAATCGAACGGACATGAATCTTTTTCGCTATTACTGTATCCGCTACAGTAACAGCAAAATTGATTCATGTCCGTTCGATTCCCATCGATCGAATAGATGGGAATCAAACCGAACCGAGGGCGCTGCATGCACGGGTTCAGGCGGCTGAGGTCTAGTCGATCAGACGGCTGAGATTTTGAGCGGGATTTTGGGCGGGCCGCGCGGTATTTGATGGGGATTGCGACACTTGGCGCGCGCTGGGGCTCCGGTGCAGCGTTAACGTTGCACCTGAGGTCCAGGCTCCCCGTCCCTATATATATATATATATATATATATATATATATATATATATATATATATATATATATATATATATATATATATATATATATATATATATATATATATATATATATATATATATATATATATATATATATATATATATATATATATATATATATATATATATATATATATATATATATATATATATATATATATATATATATATATATATATATATATATATATATATATATATATATATATATATATATATATATATATATATATATATATATATATATATATATTTATATATATATATAGGGGCGGGTTAGGATGCGGCGTGTGGTGCGTGCGGTGTCGCACCACAGCCGTCTAATGCACTGCTGCGTGCATCGCACGCACGCAACGGGTGCATCAGACGGCTGTGGTGCGATACCGCAAGCACCGCACGCCGCATTTTATCAATATATATATATATATATATATATATATATATATATATATATATATATATATATATATATATATATATATATATATATATATATATATATATATATAGAGAGAGAGAGAGAGAGAGAGAGAGGAATGCTTAGGTGAGCTATGAGCTACGGAAGGAGAAAATGAGCTACGGATATTTTGACCATCCTAGAAGTTTTGGAATTTCGTGAAAATCGGTGGGTGTGTTCTCTAGGGTAACATGATCATCCTCACCAATTTTTAAGGAATTCCAAAACTTCTAGGGTCATCAAATGGTAGAAGCAAAATTAACGGTTACTACGGACGGTAGATAAAGCTTCTACCATTTGATGACCATAGAAGTTTTGGAATTCATTGAAAATTGGTGAGGATGATCATGTTACCCTAGAGAACACACCCACCGATTTTCACAAAATTCCAAAACTTCTAGGGTGGTCAAAATATCCGTAGCTCATTTTCTCCTTCCGTAGCTCATAGCTCACCTAAGCATTCCTCTATATATATATATATATATATATATATATATATATATATATATATATATATATATATATATATATATATATATATATATATATAATGTGGCATGCGGTAAGTGCGGCACTATACCGCAGCCGTCTGATGCACTGTTGCATGCATGTGATGCACGCAGCGCGTGCATCAGACGGCTACGGTGCAGTGCCGCACGCACCGCATGCCGCAGCATAGCATGCCCCTATATATATATATATATATATATATATATATATATATATATATATATATATATATATATATATATATATATATATATATATATATATATATATATAGTAGTGATACATTGCGGTCAGCTAACGTGCGGCCACCCCCTTCGGGGGTATTTTTGGAATTTGTTTTTTTGGGGATTGATCACCCACCCTTGATTGGACACACAAAAAATTTCAGCTCGATCCAAGACCAGTAGGCTGTCCAAATGTGTTGATCTTTTATCAGTTGTTCATTTTTTTCGCCAATTTGATCAACACATTTGGACGGCCTACAGGTCTTGGATCGGGCTTAAATTTTTTGTGTGTCCAATCCATGGGTGGGTGATCAATCCCCAAAAAAAAATTCCAAAAATACCCCCGAAGGGGGTGCCGCATGTTAAGGCTGCACATTACCGGCCGCAATGTATCACTACTCTCTCTCTCTCTCTCTCTCTGTATATATATATATATATATATATATATATATATATATATATATATATATATATATATATATATATATATATATATATATATATATATATATATATATATATATATATATATATATATCTCGCCTGGCCTGAAGGAATTCCCGTGCGCCCCCTTTCTTTCTCCTATGCCTCTCAAGGGGATTAACTAATTGATCGATAACGCTTAAGAGCAGAGGCCCTCAACACAATTCGCGAAAGGCATAGGAAAAAGGTGCACGTCATTCC